>CM033466.1:8985092-9350085 GCA_019425755.1 Amaranthus cruentus
AAAAAAAAAAAAAGAAAAAGATCAAAATCCCTGATTTCCCCTATCTGATGAATTAATAATTGAAAACTCAAAACCTCCAAAAATGAGAATTTACAAAAATCATCAGAATAAACGGTGTCGTTCAATACATCCTGAGCCGGAGAAGATGAGAAAATGTTAAAAAGCTTCCCTTTAATGGCGAAAATTTTCAGATTTCTAGAAGAAGAGAGAGAATTAGCATGAGTGTAAGCATTTCCTCCAATTTTGTACTGTCTTAACCTTTTGAAATTCAATTCAAAGCATTTTACACGGTTGGATCAATTATTTGATAATCCAACGGTGGATTTTGAGAGATTTAAATGTTAGATCAAGAAGTCAGGATTAGAAATAAAAAATGAACGAATGAGATAAATATTTAGAAAAACTCGAAAAAATTGATTATTTTTTTTTGTGGTAAGTGACGTCATTTAACTAACTTTTTTTATATTTTTGAAAGGTAAAAAAAGGGTTTAAAGAAAAAAATCTCAGAATTTGGCGCTAAATTTATAGGATTTCGCCGCGGGCGGGTATTATTTTTTGGGTTTAAAAATAAAAATAAAAATTAAAGTTTGTTGCTTAAATAATTAATAATTTTGAATTTTCGAGGAAAGCGGCAAGTCATGTATGCTTAAAATTATTTCTTTCCGATTGCTCCATTTTCTTTTTTTTTTTTATCAAATTTGCTGAAAGATGTTTTATTAATAATGGGTTTCCTTTGAGATCCGGTTTTTTGGGGCTGCTTGTATTTTAAAATTTTTCCATTTATTCATTTTTCCCCGAGAACCAGATTGGTGGTCTCCAAAGAGCGCTCCAAATTCTAATTAATAATACTCCACCCCAGGGGTAAATGAAGCCGGCCGTTCGGGATTTAGTTGAGAACGGACTTAATCCGGATCAACCCGAACAAAATTTGAATAAGACCGGATGTATATAAAAATAATTTAGAAGGGGAATAATATTTGATGATCTAAATTATTTTAAATTCTTCAATTTCTTAATTTATTTTTGGTATTTTAAATTCTTTCCGGGATTGGATCGGAAGGAAAAAATTAGACCCGGACCGGATGGAATTGGTCCCTCTCCGCTTAAATATTCAAATTTTGGGAGATTAATTTTATTCGGGTAGTCTCGAGGCGTCATAATATAGCTTCCAAATTTCAATACTCTTTTTTAAAAACCCTTGGGTTTTTTTTAATTTTTTAAAAATGGGCTTAAAATAACTTGGGGCGCATGTATTGTATAGATGGTCCAGAAAGGGGAATTTGTTTATAATTTACCTTAGTAAACGACTTTTACCCTTTACACCAACCCTCCATAAATCAAGTAAAAAAAATATAGTGTTTTTTTTTTAATAGGGATAAAGTAGGGTTAGTAGGTGTAAAAAATGGGGACAAGGAAAAAATAATCTAAACCACTATACAAGCGCCCAAGTTTTGGGAAATTTAAAATTTAAAAAAAAAACAAGTTTTTGAAGTTAAAAGGAAAACTGAGTTCTAACGGCCTTTTGATTTCCCCCCCATTGATAAAAATTATTCCCAAAAATTTGAATAAAAGTAAGGTGGGAAATTCCCGTTGGCCCGTTTTCATTTTCCCCCTGTTTAAACGAATAATTTAAAAACCAAAATAAATTGAAATGGAAAATATTTAGACTCAATTTATAAAATTTTGAAATTAATATTTTGTGTTAGAAAATAAAAATAAAAAGCCTTTAAAAAGTATATAAAACAATCGAAACTTTCCCCTTCAAATATTTTTATAAGGCTTTTAAATTTTGTTTGGGGTCCTTAAACGTTCTCAACAAATCCACCCCACCATTGCCCCAAAATGGAGTTTTTAAGTGAATTTTAGCCTCTTTGGAAAACTCTTCAGGCATTGGGAAAATAAAAAGAATAATTTTAAAGAACCGCGCCAAAAAGGATCTCAAGACCTATTTGTCATCCAAAAAATAAAAAAAAAAAGAAAATAGAGCCCTCGGGAAAAATAAGGCCGGAATTGAGCATTCCCTCGTGAAAACTATTTTATTTTAACAACAAATTAAGAATTTTATTTATCAAAAATAATCGCACGCCCCCAAATCAATTTCGAAACAATTTTTTTTAAACCACCAAAAAATAAAAGTTGTTAAATGACGTCCAAAAAAACAATTTTTTGAGTTTTTTAAATATTTATCTCATTCGTTATTTTCAAAAACCGACCGATCAACATTTAAATCCCAAAAACACCGTTGAAAAATAATGGTCAACCCCAAAAAAATTTCAAAAGGTTGAGCAAAAGGAGGGGGAAAAAAGCCTCTCTGAAATCTGAAAAAATTTGCCATTAAGGGCTTTTAAAATTTTTTTTCCCCAAATTAACCAACCTTTACTGATGATTTTTTAAATTCAGGAAATTTTATTTTCATATTAATTATCGAAAAAGAATTTTTCTTTTTTTTATATCGTTTTTTAATAATTTTTTTTTGTTTTTTTAATTTCTTTAAATGAAAAAAAGAAATGAAAGGCGGGAAACCCCCGGGTAAAATTAAAAAGAAAAACCCGGTTCAAACCGGTAAAAACCGAGCCCTCCAAACCCCAGGCCAAAAGGGGAAAAGGGGCCAATTTTAAGGTTTTTTTAAATCTTTGTTTTTTATAAATGGTGATTTTTGTGATTAAAATTTGGGGTTTTAAATTTTTTAAAATTATTTTTTGCGGAAATTTTTTTTATGATTTAAAAGTAAAAATTCCCTTTTTAAAATTAATTTTTTTTTAAAGAGATGGGGTTTTTTTTTTTGGAATTTTAGAGGGTTTAATTGTTTATAATGAATTTTTTGGGGGGATTGTGGTGGTGAGGTAAAAATGTTTTGGGAAAAATTTTCCGGGGGGGGTTTTTAATGTTCGAAAATTTAAAAGGGGGGTTAAGTGAACGGGGGAATTTGGGGGGCCCGGGGTTTTGTGTTTTTAAAATTTTTTAAATTAAAAATAAAAATAAAAATCAATTTTTTTTCGTAAAAAATGGCTTTTTAACATTCTTAATGGTGGGAGTTTTGGAATTTTTAAAAAACCCTTCGGGAAAAAAAATAACAAATAAAATTTTAAAAAAAATTTAATTTTAAAATAATGGTGAAATTTTAAAAAATTTTATGCACCTTTAACCCTTTTTTTAAAATTGTCAAAAAAAAAAATTTTAAAAAAAGAACTGAAAGTTTTAATTCAATATTTTGAAAAGTTTTAAACAAAATTTGACAAAAATCCCAGAATTTAAAAAAATTTTTTTTTTTTAAGTGTTAGCTTTTTAAAAGTTTTTTAAAAAAATTGATATTGTAATATTAAGAAATAAAGGAATATAATTTTTCCTTTTATTGTTTTTAAGAAATTTTCATTTTTTCTTTTTGTATCATGCCACAAAAAATTTTTTAAAGTTAATTTTTTATTGCCCCATTTTTTTTGACGCGAACCAAAAATTGGGTATATTGGTTGAGGCCCCAAAGAAAAAAAATGCGGGAAAAACTGGATGTTTAAATTTGGGGGGCAATTCATAGTATTGGGTAAGTTTTTATTTTTAAAATCTTTAAAATTTTTTAAGTTAAAACTTGGACATGGTTTATTAGATTTATTTTGGGAAAAATGTTTTTCCCCCTTTCCCTGAGAAGAAATCGAAAATTTGTTGAGCAAATTTTAAAAAAATTGTTATAATACCAATATAACTAAATTTTTGTGTTCTTTAATTCGAATAATTTCATTCAATTACATTTAATTTTTAAATTTCTTTAAAAGTTTAAATTTCGAGTTCTATTGAGAGTGGGATGTACAGAATTCAGTTTAAAGATTGTTGGGTGGAAAGATCTATATAGTTTTCTCCATTAGCTCGTTAAGTTCTATGTTAGTATCATAGTGTAAAAACAAGGTGTAAATAAATCGTGTTTTGGGCCGTATCAAGTGATATCTTATGGTTTAACTGATATTTAAGCGTCACGATTACCGCATCACTCACGTTACCGCATTACCGTTTTGTTACCGCATCACTGTTTCGTAACCGCGATTGTGACTGTTACCGCCTTTTTACACTATGGTTAGTATGGCATCAAGAACAGCCATCTTCTCTCTCAAGGGATGATCTCTGTTGTTAATTTGTTACCACATTTGGTATTATGATATGCATCACATTTATTCAACTGAAGAAGATGCAAATGTCCCTTCTTATTTCTTAACCTGTACTGTATGTTGGTGTGACTTGTATGTAACATCTCGTAGCATCTGTTGGTAAATATGCTTACTTTCTTGCTTGCTTTCAGAAAATGGCCTTCTCTGAGGTCTATCAGCCAATTTAGGGTTAATATTCATGTATAAACTAGCTGCCTAGTGCTGCCTTCTCTTTTGAACTCTGTAGGTGGAACTGCGGAAGCATAAATTCTTCTAACTTAAGAGCAGTAACATTCTGATCTTTCAGAATCTGGACGATGTTGCTTTCCCAGAGTTAAAGAACTTTTGCAACGTTTTTTAGTAGTTTGAGACACGTATCTACATTAGCACATTTACTACTTTTGCTGAAAAATTGATTAGAATAATCCCGAGTTTCCCTGAATTTTAAAGTAATCCCAACTTTCTATTTTTTATTTAACGTAATCCCAACTTCTGGGTGGATTTCATGACTAAGTTAAAGTCTTGCGTTCTATGTACCCTAAATTAAGAAGGAATTATACTTTGGATGATTTTGAGGAGTATCCAAAGTAAGGATTTTTTAAATTCTTGAAAAATAAAAAGGTTCGATTTGTAAAAGGATAGGTGAAATTTTGGATTATTATCTCTAATTATCTATTTATGTATATTTGTAATTGAAAATTTTAAAAGAAAACTTTACTCACTCAAGATGCTTGATGAAATACAGCAAGAAACTGGACCAGCACCACCACTGGGACAGCATAACAAGGGATGCAATTGTAAAAAATCAGGATGTCTAAAGAAGTATTGTGAGTGCTTCCAAGCAAATATTCTATGTTCGGGCAACTGTAAATGCATTGATTGCAAAAATTTTGAGAGTAGTAAAGAGAGAGAGGCTCTCTTCCCTGGTAACAACTATACTACCATGATACATCAAGCTGCAAATGCGGCAATTAACGGTGCAATTGGGTCCTCTGGTTTTGGAGCATCTCCAGAGTCAAGAAAAAGAAGTCGACAAGAACTTATCAATTGCATGTACAATAATCAGCCTATTTATCGTAATCCACATTATATTCAGGTATACCTACTTTTTGATTGATCAAAATTTATAAAGCAGATCTGCTAGTATGGTTTACATAAGTCAAAACAAATTTATTATTTTTGCAACAATTGCAAAATTTTTTTGTTCATCAGAGCTTACCAGCATTAGCAATCTGCTTCTGTGAAAAATATATATTGTTGAGGATCTCTCATATTTCATTCAGGGAATTTATACGAAATCTACCACATCATCTCATGCATCTGATCAAGGCTCCAATTGCGCTAGTACCCAAGCTGTTTCCAAAGTCAAATATAGGTATTCTTCATCTTGCTATGTTGAAGTATTAGTATGTAGAAGTAGAATGTCATTATGCACCCTTATCCAGCTAGCATTCTGTTAATATTCTAACATCATTTGTGCTTTGAACAAAGGTCACCACTAGCTGGAGTCATTCAACCGCAGGATGTCAAAGAACTTTGCTCCCTTTTGGTGATAGTTTCGAAGGAGGCAGCAAAGAGTTTTGAAGGTTTGTTTTAGACATTATTACAATTTACTGTTCATTTAGACATTGTTTAAAATCTGATAATGTTCATAAGCTTTCAAGCAAAACAATTTTCATCTTCTGTTTATAGATACATATAATATTTTAGGATTCACATATCATATTGATATACCAATCTGTGATATGGTAAGTTTTTGAGCAAATTTTGAGATAGGTATTCACAATTTCAAATTTTAGTCTGATAGAAAGGCTGAAACTACCAATATGTGAAGTGTACCTTGTGATGCATAGTTTATGAATGTCAAAATGACAAATGTTGGGCTTGTACTTTTCCCTATTTCTGCTTTTTGATGTAAAGGAATTTTCTAACCAAACTGTAAAGTTGAGTTTCTTGACCCACTTGATTGTAATACTATTAAGATGTTTGGTGTGGATAAAGACAAATAGGATTGGGAAATCTTTGTTGAAACCTGCGTACCTTATTGTGTTTCGCTTCAGATTGAATTTTTTTACTGTCACTATGTCAGTTGGGTAACATGATCGAACAATTTGGAAGTTAATAGAAAGTAAGATATTGCTGGGACAAACATGAGGGGTAGGGAGAAGGAAGATTCGGAGGTAGAGAGAATTGTATTACCTTTGTCCCGAAGAGATTGCCTTAGATGTCTTAAAAGCTCACACAACCCACATGTTGGGGGGATCTCTAAGGGATAGAGGTGTGTATCAATCTATTTTGGAACGTCCAAAATTGCCAAACATGCCATTTTCAGTTGTCGAATTCTGGGACATTAGTTAGAACAATTTGGAAGTTAATAGAAAGTAAGATATTGCTGGGACAAACATGAGGGGTAGGGAGAAGGAAGATTCGGAGGTAGAGAGAATTGTATTACCTTTGTCCCGAAGAGATTGCCTTAGATGTCTTAAAAGCTCACACAACCCACATGTTGGGGGGATCTCTAAGGGATAGAGGTGTGTATCAATGTATTTTGGAACGTCCAAAATTGCCAAACATGCCATTTTCAGTTGTCGAATTCTGGGACATTAGTTAGAATCTGTTTGCTGCTGCTAGTAACAAGAAAGCTTTTAGTTGCACCAGTCTCTTGGCATCTATATAGTATTTGTGATCAAATTTTTTCTGCAATTGCAATTTTGTACTGAAATTTTACGCGAACATAATTTGGTGACATCAACGGCCTGTTTGGTAGGTGGTACTAAACGATGGTAATGGGAATGAAAACTAGTTTAATTTTGGTTGAAAAATCTCTTGGCTACCTTGATGAACATGCTTGTAAAACTTCAATCATCTCATTTTCTTCATAAAATTCATTCCAATGTATTACCATTGGGAGAAGTGGTATCAAAAGGTAATGGAAATTTGTAAACAAAATAACTTTTTTGTGATCAAAATTCCATCACCATGGGAATGACATGGAACTTTTGATGAATTTTTACACTATAAATCATTCTCATTACCACCATTTAGTACCACTAACCAAACGGACCGCAAGTGTTTCTTGTGTTTTCTTGCTTATTTAATGTTGCATCTTGAACCTCTTCAGATCGAAACAACAATGTAGATTATCAACAGAAGGATGAAGCTAAACTTCCTATTCATTTTAAATTGGAAGGGGATGTGGGGGAACAAAAAGAAGTAAGCACCAGAGATGTGCAAAAAGAATCAACTGATGAGCAAGGTGCTAAAATATGTACGGACAGTTCTGTGTTGGATGCAAGTGATGGATTAAATGGAAGGCCAGCATCTCCGGGAACTATGGCATTGTTGTGTTATGAACAGAAAACGATACTGATGGAGGAAGGTTCAAGAGGATTTACCGTCAATAAGAAAACTAAAACTTCTGACACATCGAATGAGCAGAAGTTAACTGAAAGTTTCATGGAACAAGAAAGGATGGTGTTGACCAATTTTCGTGATTTTCTCAACCGACTTATTACTTGCGGTAGCATTAGAGGTAAAAACTTTCTTTCAACCACAAAATCAATGTCGAGCTGCAGCTTTTATAAATGATTTTTGTTTTTGAATGTTCAGGGCACTATAATCTAAGATAGCAAACAACATTTTGTTTCTTTCACCTTAAAACAATTCAGGAAAACTTAGTTCAGATTCGGGTGGATGCATTTTGATAATAGAAAAACAAGTTTAAGGGTTTCTCGAGCTGAAACCACCATATAGCCTATGATGAGATTTAATGAGATATATGGTGACCATTTTCAAATAAAAAAAGTTTCCAAAATAAATGGAACAAACTATAGGAGGTGCAAAATCATAGGGACGAAGAGATTATTATACAAACTCTAGCATTTAGTGCCTTTTCAAGGTTTCTCTCTTCAAAGCTTAATTTAATCTATCTAAGAGCATGAATTGAATCATATTCATCCCTCATGGACCAATAGTTACCATTTCAATTTTAGAAACTATTGTAAAATAGATTGTTGTCATTATATGGTACCAAACATATAGCTTACTTTTCCCAAACTGTCAATTATTTGCAGAAACAATGTGTTCTTCCCTACTGAAAAATGATGCAAGAACTCAAGGAAATTCCTTAAACCTTAATGGTTTCAAGGATGTGCATCCCACCAATGGCGTCACAACGCAGCATATTCCCATTCCTAATCAAGCAACGGCAGAAAAATCAGGTGGAGTTCCTTTCAGTTCCACTAATACTTTTTCCCAGCACATTGGTCTTTCTGTAGAAAATGGCATGCTAAAACCCAAGAGTTAGATTGTTGTTTAGGCACTTATTATTAGGTTCATACTATAAATATGTCAACATGTAGTCTATATAGTTTCCACGATATTCTCCAACTCAATTGTCGAGCATGGAGCCTACGATGGTTAAATAGTGTTTTTATGTTAATAAATAAATTTTGATTTATGGTAATAAAAATTCGTTTCTCATCTACAATTTTCAATATCATTGATCATATTATTATTTATCTATTTAATGGTTTGCTATGAGATTGGTTGTTGGGAATATTTATCTAATACTTTCTGTGCCTCATTTTGCACAAGTTGTAAAATTCGTGAAATTCAATGGAAAAAGAAATTGAGTTGTAGAACGAGACAAAAAACAAGTGGATTGTAGAAATAAACGGTTAAGATGGAGAGTATAAGTTTTTGGATGAGATTAAAAAAGAGTGAAAAAAGCACATAAATAAAAAAATACAACATATATACATAATTACTTGTCGTCTTCTCTCCTATGGATGGGAATCGAGACAAAAAACAAGTGGATTGTAGAAATAAACGGTTAAGATGGAGAGTTTTAGTTTTTGGGTGTGATTAATCAATTTAAATATTTTGTAATATATATATATATATATATATATATATATATATATATATATATATATATATATATTGTTAAAAGGCGATCGTGAAACTAATTAAAGTGTTGAAACGAAAACCGACTGAGATATACATAATGTAGTAAACGGTGTACATATTATCTTCTACGGTGTACATATTTTTCTGAAGGAAAAAGTTTAAATTATTTACAGAAATGCCATCCGAATATGTACATCTTTTAAGCATATATGTACACCTTTTAGAAAAGTCCATTTACACCTTTTAAAAATGAAACGTTATATATATATATATATATATATATATATATATGAAGAAGTTCCAGTGAGAACCATCCTTATGAGAACCGTGAGAACCAATCAGCCTTACAAAAAAGTGTTACTTTTTACTAAAAAAGTGTTACTTCTGGGCAAAAAGGTGTTATTTGAAAGTAACACTTTTTATGCTAAAAAGTGACAACTTTTTTTTAAAACAAAAGTAACATTTTTTTGTTCAAAAGTAACACAGTTTCTATAAAATAGTAACACATTTTTATTAGGGAGTTTGGTTCTCACGATTCTCATATAAGCTTGGTTCTCACTGGAACTTGACCCTATATATATATATATATATATATATATATATATATATATATATATATATATATATATTCTTGTCTTATAACACTCTATCTTATCTTTATTGTGTATTAAATCAGAGGATAATATACATTGTCTATATAATTCTAACTCATTACCATAATATACATGTTCTCGTTAAGGACTAAAACAATTAATTGACACCAAACTTGGTAAATACTAAGGTTGTTTAAGAGAGGGATTGCTTGTTGAGAGTCTTGTCTTTGCTATCTAGCCTTTCTTACTATAAGCCTGATCTAACTATACAAGTAACAGACGTTAGAGGGGCTTGGAGGGATCGTTTGAGGACATGTTTCAATGCTCAAGTCAATAAGAGTATCTAAGAAACACAATATCAAGTGCACCGTGGCCTCAACTTGAAGGACCTCTACTAGGGCATGTTTATGGTGCGAGACCTAAATAAATGTTTTTTCTTGCAAGTAAATGCAAGAGAAATAATGCACAAATTGACTAAGAGCAATAAGTTCATGTAGTTTGCAATAGGTTTGGATTAATTAGTCACCTTGGAGGTGAGGAATGCTCATGTGATTCATGATTGACTTGGAGCAGTGCTATCTTAATTATGCTAGGGAATGTCCCTTTTGACCCTCATGCGCTATCATTAATTGTTATGATTTAAGTGGTGTGACTTGAGTACACCAAAATAAATCTAATGAATAAGTGTGTGACTTAATGTGGTGATTAAGTTGATGATCAATTCTTTGAATAAATGGGTATATTGGTGAAGACTTAAACATGGATGTTATGGTGATGATTAATGACATGAATAATGAAGTTAATGAGAAGTTCAAGAGGTAGAAGAATCAAGCTTTGCCAAAGAACAAACTGTGCCATCAGTATACTTCAGCAGCTTCAGGTTTGTCGTGCTCGAACGAGTCTCACTAAGCTCGAACAAGGCACCTTCTCCAACAGCAAACAGAAGCCATCAAGAAGACACGCTCGGACGAGCAGCTCCCTGCCTCGAACGAGCACTTGAAGACAGTAACCTGCTGTGAGCATGCATTGAATTCGTTCTCTGACCTTTCATTCACCTTGGAGTTGTTGTTTCAACGCTTTCAATATATTTAATTCTAAGCACTAAGTTTGTACATTTATTAAGTGTAATTTACTCTTATAAATAGTGAGTTTGTAAAGCTCATGAGACATCCACAAAAATCCACAAAAAATACCCCAAGCCTAAACACTTAGTCTCATCTCTTCTCTAATTGTAATTTTCAATTATTATAATATAAGAGATACTACACCGGAGGACGTCTATCTAAATTGGGTGAACCTCGTCAAATATTTTGTGTCGTTTATTATTGCATTTTTATTCCTACAAACATCGATTTCATATTGTTTGCGTAATTTGTTTCACGCGACTACACACTTCCGATCTTGGTGATATTAGAGGTTGAAACTCATCGTTCGATCTATAATACGTCATCGTTTTCATTAATGTTGTTTTTGTGTAGAATTAGCTACACATATATGTGGCAGCCTTTAGCATTAAATACAAGGTTTATATTTTGCCTGTTTTGTGGGACCTTTCATACTTTGTCAGCAAAAACAAGCCTTTGACGTATCATACAAAGATACTAGGCAAAGTAGCTCTACAATTTCTTTTTTAGGTTTACATTTATTTCCACGTCTTTTGCTGGTGCTAGCTTTTGTAGGGTTGGGTCACTCAAGGGCCCAACTTTGAAGACAAAGTAGTAGGATCTTTCAACTTTTTTAGTTGTTCTTTTTGCCAACTTCCACCCTGGAAGTACCCAGGTTCATCTCATCCATCCAGGAGGTCAGTTGGACATTGGACCTTCCTCTAAAGGGATAAGTTATTCTATTGGAGGTGACTCAATGCCTTGAGGTGATAGCATCTTTCAATTCTGCATGCCTACAATTTATTTCCTTTGATCACTTGATAAAATTCTTTATTCTTTAGGTCCTACAGCTGATAATGAGGTCCTTTAGGTGGTGGAGTACATTGTTGTCCTTGACGCAGTCTCCGAATAGGAGGGGGAGAAAGAGGAGGAGCCGGGGTATACTATTCACCCTTTAAAGAAGGAAGCAAGCTCCGATGTCTCCTTTTCCTGCTGGGTAGGTTGTGACTGCTGGGACCAATGGAGGCGCCTGAGATTAAGGCGATTGATGTTGAGTCGGTCGTCCTTGTGCCAACCTTTACCGGACAAAGTTCTTTAGAGTACTCTTCCATAGGTCTGGATCCACTAGAGTTAAAGTCAAACCTATGTGCCTTCGATGTTTCTCAAGGGGAGGATTCAGGATAGATTAGTTCACTGAATCTCCTGTGCTTGTCTATTATCTCTTTACATGGTATTGCAACCTTCGCTCCTGGTCCCCAGTCACTCTTGTTTACGCTTCTAGGGTGGTTGCAGTGGACGAGTTGCCTCTAGGCTAGGAGGCAATTCTCGAAGCCGGGAAAGGTTATCCTGTAGTTGTAAAAATGGAGGTGTGATTCCTGAAAATCCTCCAGAGCAACCCTTTCAGGTTGAGACAGAGCAGATTGGTGAGGTTGGGGAGACCCGTTAAGAGGGGCTAGTTGTGGTCCTACCTCTTCTGGATCCTCCTCCAGGTACTCAGGTTGAAGCTGCTGGTAAGGCCAGGTTATATGTACTTAATGCTTTTCCTTAGTTACTACCTATTCTGAATTTAATGTTTTTATCTCATGCAGTGCTTCAGACAAAGGGAAACATGTTGCTAAGTGTCCTCTTATTGAGAAACCATTTCATGTTTGTTTAAGGGGCATAGAAATGAGACTTTAAACTTTTGGGAGAAAGTCTCAAAAAAATATTTTTAAGGGCCGAACATTTATGGTAAGATTTGAGAAGCAAAGTCTCATCGTCAAGTCTTACTGCCAAATAAGCCCTTAAGATGAGGACTATGTACAAGTATAATACAAGTAGACAATTCAATTAAAAAATTATTTTATTTGTTGTTTGTCCTATAAATTGTAAATAAATGATAAGCAAATATCTACAATCATAAAGGTGGACAAGATAACTCAAGTCATTGAGTAAAGTTGGGTGCTTTAGGTAGGGTCATTTTTGCATTTTGTGCATATCTTGGTCAACATGTCAAGATCATAATCAAAGTTGATCTTTTTACTTAATACCTTATGAATGAAAGATGTGTCATGGACTCATGTGTGGTTTTGTAAACAAGATTTGTGCATAACTCAGAATCTTGAGAGTTTGAGAGTATTTAAGAATGTTTCATGTGTAACTCGTTTCTTTTGTTTGATTCAAAACCATCCATTTAGACCATGCTATATATAACTTCCAATTAGTTTTATTCGACATAAATTCTCAAATGAGATGGTTTCATGGTGAGGGCATCTCTATTGGGTTGACCCATCGTACTTTAATTGTCTTAAAGTGATCATTTATAATTTAAAAATAGTCATCAATGAAAATAGGCATGTTTAGTCTAGTTTGTGTATACACGTCCAATACATTGCCACATCTCATATCCCTTGGCAGTGCTATTGCTAACCCATTCCATTTATCGTCAATCACGAATTTCTCAAAAGAAAATTTACAATTATTGACAAATCGTCCTAGCTAATGGCTCATCAAAGCTTTGATGAGCCATTTTATACGCATCAAAACTATATGAATTTGGATCATTTTGCCTCATTGGTCTAACTTGAGCATTTATCATGAAAATGATGTAGAGTTCTGAAAAATACATGATTTCATCACTCTTTGCTTTCGTTTTGCTGGAAAATCTAGAGCCTATGTGAACAGGTTCAAGGAAAAAGTTTAAGACAATAGATTGAAAATTTGGTGTTACGGGAGGCATTAATTTGAGGAAAAAAATGCATAGCTAACAATAATTAAATTAAATCAAAAGAAAAGGAGATGTAATTTAAGGCTACACAACTTAGAACGAAAAAACAAATGGGGAAAAAGGAGATATTGCAACAAACAATCCCCTAAATAATTTAATTACAAGCAAAAATGTGATACAAGAATTTTTTTATTCAAAGAGAAACAGGTGAATAGATGAAGCTTCCATCAATTCAACCAGACTCGAGTACCTTCACTATCATTGTTATTGTCTACAAGGGGATGTACATCAAATCATATGGCCACATATATTTTATATGCCGAAACCTGGATTGAGCAGAAAAACCGCGTATATACTTAAGTACTGGAAACTTTCCGAGTCAGTTGAGAAACCCCAGGAAAAAGAACCGGAAAATAAAAGAAGCAAAGCGAATCATCAAATAAAAATCCGAAAACATCTAGATAAAATTGTAAGAACAAGCCCCAACATCACACACTCCCAGTCCTACTCGGGGTGGGTTTTCCTGGCTTCAATTTTGCCATATCAACAAGATCTCCAAACAATTTATCGTCTCCCTTAGATTGCGGTTTCATTGGAGGTAAGTATGAAGCCATTGAAGTCTGGCTCGAAGTGTTCTTCAGAGAACTGTCATCCCTCAAAGATAAGCCATACATTCTCTGATCGATATATTGAGCATCCGTTTGCTGTGCATAACCATAGTTGTAGGCTGCCATTTGATTTCCGTACATCTGAGGGGGATACATAGAGTTCATCTGGGAACTTGGAAGTGCTTGGGGAATACCCATCATCTGTCCTCCCGGATAAGCTTGAGGGTACATGCCCGGCATTTGGTTCATCATGGGATGCATGTTCATTCCAGGCATAAGACCACCTGCCATGTGTTGCGCATACATTCCTGAAACTTGATCATTTCCTGTTTGTTGAGAGTGAAAGGGATGCATGCCGCCCTGAAATGTTGGTGATTGCTGGCCAGCCATCGGTGAGGTCTGCACTGCTGGAGGATATTGAGGACTCAATGACGGGTTTGTATCAGCTGGCTGAGACTCCCATGGTGGGGGTGGCAACGATCCTCCATTTTGAGAGTCTGAAAAGGTCACAAATCACAGTATCTTAGTGAAAAGCAACGATAATGTTCTATCACAAACCACCTAAATAATAACTCAGCATTCAAAATATGCAAAACATTTGGGCAATAGATGTAGGTTGTATTTCTAGCTTAAAAAAGTGTCAGCTGCTTGTACCCATCCTAGAGGATTGATTTTAAAATACCCGAAAAAAAGTTCTGAAAATACATAAATCTACATGTTTGCCGTCTTTTTAGGGCTAACAAGAGTATCAGAGAAGAGAAAATCACCATAGACAGGTGAAGGTGGCTGCTGCTGTGAAACCTGCGAGTTCCAGGAAGCACCAGCAGGTTGCGAATATCCCGCCTGCTCATATTGAGGCAATCCCATGCTAGTAGCAATTCCATTTGCAAACGGTGTTTGTTGACCTGGTTGTAAGTTATGCTGCTGTTGAAGTTCTGGTGGTAAAGGGTGTCCAGAAGAAAAAGCAGCCTGAGAATTTGAGGAATCTGGAGTATTATTCATCGAAAACATGTCTACAAGAGCCAAAGCATTATTCTCTGAAACAATAGGACTAGATGGCTGAGGTGCAGAAACCGGGACCAGTGCCAGTGAGTCCTGTGCAGTCTGCGTACCAAAATTATCACCCAACAGGTCACCGCTCAGTAGGTCAATTTTTACAAGTTCTTTAGTCGGCGTGGCTGTAGAGCCATTTGCATGGGGAGCTGAAAGAGTTGCTCCAGAGGCAGAGCTGCACAACAAAAAAAACAACAAAAACATTGATAATTCTGTTATTTAAGAAGAAAATTTCATTACAAGTGTCTGACAATTGGGTTGTTCAATGCTTAATTGGAATGCTTCCTAATACAAAATGCTTTCTTGAAAGTCAAACATAGAAGTGTAGTTACACTCACATGTCAAGAACTGCACGTTACTTTTACAGTATCCTGCCATACTTACATCCAAAAGCAGACACGCAATACCAGGTAGCTCTGTGTAAACTATGTTTTGACCCATGTTTGGCAGCTTTGCCATAAACAATTCTTGGTCCCATTAGCCAGTAATTTTAAAAAGACAGCAGTCAGCATAGCTAGATCACTATGAAAAGTGAGTTAACAATCTAACATTGTCCAAGTCCCAGCCCCAGCCCCAGCCCCAGCCCCAGCCCCGAACCCAGCCCCATCAGCCACAAACTTCCATCTTTTATATCACCTAATGAACTGAGTGTATACATCTTCCATAAAACTTCCATCTTTTATATAACCTGATTAACTGAGTGAGTCTATACATCTTCGGTAAAAAATATTTACATTATTACTATCTCTTTTTGTATATTATGGCTCTACAGATCATACACTATACCCTTCTTTATATGGTTTGGCCCAACACACATGTACTCAAGTATTTTCAATTCTTCACTTTCATTCTACATTTATTTGTATGGGTAACTAATTCCAAGAGTGTAAACTTGACTAATATAGAGGGAGAAATCACGAATCACAACATATTTATGCACATGCACACGTGATAACTATGAAGTATAAAGACAGAGAGTCCGAGATTATCAATATTGCTCTATATGTTAAGGCGACTATATCAGAATCCAGTATAAAACTCCAATAAATGTAAACAGTAGCGTTATACATATGTGGTTTAATTTTCAGTATATCTTGAGACAAAAACACTACACATATCCAGTTTTAGAAAACAGAACACAAAATTATAGTATATCGAAGCAGGAGTACCTTCCAACAGTTTGTTTGCTGCTTTCTCCTGTATCAACCAGAGGAGCATCAACATCAACGAGAGCCTTACTAGATTCAGATTTAGGGGTTTCCTGCAGCACAACATTTCCTGACGCGATAGCTTCATGCTTTGCAAGCACTTTCTGCAAGTCATCATTTAAAGCCAGACCTTGGCCAAGCAATGACTCGTCCCTGAAACCATAATGCCTCAACTAAATTTTGGAGAGAAAAATATAATAATCTTGTTAACCAGATTATAAAAAGTTGCAGCCCCTTCCATCAAAAAGAAATGTATCAACTATCAACTACAGGGATGGCAGCCCCTTCATGTAAGTATTCAGTACTCTAGCCAGAATATTGTTCACAAAACCTTATCATCACATAAGCCAACTCCTTTATCAATAAATAAAACTAAGATTGATCACATAAAACAGAGATAAAAAAATCCATATATTACTCTGACCATTCTCACAGTTAAGATTGATGAACAAAGAAAAAGCTGAACTAAGCAATTCAAGTCAATACCTACTGCAATTGTATTGGGGATACAGAAGGAATGTATAAACTGCTAAATAATTTAACAAATTCTAAGCAAAGATGACAAAAATATTTAAAGTAATAAACAGTCAGCGTCATAATGAGCTCATTCCATTTTGTATTTCACAAAACTAATGCATGAAGCAGTGTCCCAAGCTTATGCAATCAACAGTTGTAAGAAACAAAAATTCAAGTGATAAAATAAGATTCGAGAAAAGGGAAAAACGGAGAAAACTTGTGGGCTCACACCTCACATGGAATTCAAGTTTACAAAATTAAATTACAAGTTGACATTAGTTAGGGGTGTTCAAAAATATCCGATTCGAATTTATTCGATCCGAAATACCCGGTATCCGGTTAAAAAACGGACAATTCAAACAGGGTATCCAATGTTTAAACCGGATCCGGGTCAACATATTGGCTAAACCGGGTATCCATATATCTGGTTTTCTTCTCTTTTATTTAAAAAAAAAAACAATATTTTTCATAATTTTTTTGTTTTGGTTGTTAAATTTGCTAATATTAACAATTTTCAATTATAACTAATTTAGTTTAGACTTTTGAAGATCCAATCATATTTCCAAAATGATTTGTATTCTAAGTCTAAAAAATAAGCTTTGTTTATTGAAATTGTTTCAAAAATAAGCTTGATTTAAGAAAGAAAGCCAAATGAGCTTAAATAGTTATGTCGAATAAAATGTAATTATTTTTTAAAAAGGGAAAAAACCCGGGCATCCGATAGCCGATCCGGTTTAAACCGGGTATCCGATTTTTCAGAGCGGAACCGGATAGTGATTTCCACTATCCGAAAAACTGGGTATCTGGGTCGATCTGGTATCCGGTTTTGAACACCCCTAAATTAGTTGCTTTAACTCATTACATGTAAAAGAAAACTAGGTCAACCACCCCCCCTCCCTCAAAAAAAAATTATTATCCAACAGTAGAAGGCCTTACGATGTGGAATTAACTAAGTGGACGACTCTCTGTTTGTAGGTCCGGCATTGTTCGACCAAATCCACAATTACCTCCTGTTTAAGTCCCTGCAAAAATTACCACAAGAGAAAAACAGCACAAATGAGCCAGAAAGCTATACAAAGGTAGACTTTAAAAAGGCCATAAGGTTTCCAAACGTTACCCATTTCCTTTTCTTTCACTTTAAAATATACCAAGTTACTAGCCCAAATAATAACCGGAATATGCAATGGCTTATACTTGTTAGACATTCTGAAGTAGCTGAGCAAGTGATTTCAGTTGATGCTATAGTTGATGGAGTAGCAATGGTTCAAATTGATCAAACCATAAGCCTCCCAGAATTATGACGTTCACAGAAGTATTTAAATAAAGCTTGATGTTTAAGTGAGTGTTTACAAAAATCTAATGAAACTAGCTTTTGGAAGGTTAAAGGTAGTGTTTGAGTGTTATTTCTTTTTAGATACTTTTATCCCAAATTTAGCACCACGGTAATGGAAAATTGTTGCTATCCCAAATGTTATTTCCAAATAATCAACTGAGTACCCTTTACCTTCAGTAAATTAAGTTAGTATGCAGCTTAATTTGTCAAATCTACCTCAACAACTCGATCTCTCTAATCAATTACTAACACCAACCCAATACGTACCAAGTAGTAATTGTCTGTAGTGAGAACAATGACAAACCTTTATGAGATCAGATATGTTCACAACTACAAACCATCTCTTTTCACTCTATGTTACAAATACCATGACGTTTTAACATATTTTCATAGACGAGTCCCATTCCACCAAAGATCATTTCCAATAGTTAAAACGTTTGGTATCGTCATTCACCCTTTTTCTTATATTTGTCATGTACTACAAAGGGATACTTTCCTAGACTGAATAATGGCAACTGAGAATTATTAATATATTGAACATTTACCTCTTTCTTTGATGGATCAATTGCACTTAGCATTTCGGACAGAACATCCATAATCCCCCGTGCATTCTGAATTTCTGACATGCTATCCGAGAGAACAAAAAAAATAAAGCCAAAGATTAATATGATTATTTGCAAAAAAACAGTCCTATGACATGCGTTACGCATACGCTTGTGATACCCATTGCTATTTGCTACAAAATCAACATAACTATTTTTTGCAAACCATTTCTGAAGATGATACACAAATCAAGCATGCAACAGCGAGATCAAATACAGATGAATGAAAACCTTATTTGATGACAAATGTCAAGAAATTAAACAAAATTTCGATTTCTAATTTCTAAGAGGAATTTATTATATCTAAATGAACCATAGTATGACATCAACATAACAGAAACTTATTTTCACTCCACCCCCACCACGGACATCACTCAACATTTTACTCATTTAGTCATTTCTAAATAATATGAACCAAAAGGAACATTCTTTAACAAGCATCATTCAGTAATTTCTGTCACATCTTTCACCAAAAAAAACAATGAGTTAAAATCTTGTAAAGACAAAAACAAGAATCCCCTTCTTAAAACAGAGGTAATTATCATCCAAAAATTATCACAAGGAGAGGAGAAAAACCTCAATGATGGATAGTCAGCCTCTGCAGCAGCATCTGCTGATTCTTGCAGTTGCTCTGAATTGCGCACATTAGGCGGATAATTTGACAAAGGTTGTGTTTGTGGTGGAGTAAATACAGGAGCAGATCTTTCTGTTCTTTGAGGGAATACTGCACCTGCACGCTGATACAAAGGAACGCCATCAACATGAAGAAAGTGCAACAAAATCATTGGTTCACTGCTTAACAGAAAAAATAAAACCCTATGAACTCAAATTGCAGGCATAAGACAATCACTTTCACCCCCAAGAGTCTAAAAAGTGAGGTACATGAAAAAGGCATACCAATAACTCCTGATATGCGGCATAATATTGTGGGTATCGTGCTCTGGGTCCTCCAAAAGCTTCTTGCCAAGTGTCTATAAGAATTAATATCTTCTCCTTGACTTGGAAATCCGGCTTTACATAGATACATAATAACATGAATCAGAACCATAAAGCTTCCCAGTTAATATAGCAATAGTCAACAGTAAAAGGAAAAACAAGAAAAATATCCTGACCTTCTTTTTGGCAATTTTCACCATCTCATGAGGTAGATCTTTCTCCGCTACATGCATATGTACGATATCCCCACAATTCTTTACTATTGTCTCCAGTAGCTACATTTCCAGCAGGCAGATAGAAGAAAACATAAGCAGAAAAAATCAACACTTACTGTAAGATTACCAAGAAACCAAGCCTCTTTCACAGCTCAAGTTTTAGGAAACACAACAGTATAAGACAATCAATTTTTGATATGGATCCTAAGAAACAATCAAACAAAACACAGCTTATGCTTTCCAGTTTTCATGTATACAGGGGCTCTTCCAAACCAAACGATATACAAAAAGAAAAGAACAATTGGTCAGGAAAACATAGTAACCCCCCAAAAGAATTGTTTAGTCAACAAAAAACCCTTTGTCCCACTTGAAATAACTTCTACTCACATATGCCATCACGTTTTCTCTTTATGTAACAAATGTTTCACTTTTTATGTTGAAACCATAAATTTTCTTCCTCGCAGAACAAAGGACACTCCTATCCAAGAAAACAAATGACTATCTTGGAGCCAAGACTTTCCTTACATTGTTTGTAAAGTTGTGAATCCAAAAAAGTGAAGTATGGTCGATTATAGTCATTTTTGGCAAACTTGAGAAATTCACGAATTCAAAAAGCGAATTGTGAGAGAGTCATCGGGAATCTCGAACCTCCAGACAGGGTCCTGTTATGATATCTTCTTTTTGAGAATCAAGTTTGTTTAACAGTACACAAACTGATAACAATGTGTTTCTAACAGGCAACGATTTGCCCAAATTTGTCCAGATGATCCAACTTAATAAAGAGAAATAGTTGTAAAATACAATATAATAAAGTGAGATAGTCCATCAAATACAAATTAACAAAATAGTCGCAAGCACCATTTGAAATTTAACATAATATTATGTGGAAGCATTAATAATCATCAATAAAAAGTTCAATTGTGCTAAATAGCTTTAATCCGAATTGTATAAAAGTGGTTTTAATTGTCTTTTCAATATCAAATAAGTTATAACCTTATAGGTGTAATTAGTCTTATAAGGCTTAGCTTATCGCAACTAAATGCTTTACGGTACCAATTGACAAATTTCGTTTGACATGATATTGATCAAACTTGTCGGTTCGTTCTTATTTGTTCTATCCATTTTCCTCAAGTGGAAATTTCAAAGTTCTTATTATGAATCTTTCCTTATTGGAACATCATTTGGGACAATAATAACATCATTTATCTAATCATATTACCAAAAGGGCATCACATATTTACAATTTTAAACCCCTAAATTTACATTATTCTTTCGTATTAATGTTACCATTCCTCCCTTTATAACTCTTTTCTCTTTTTACTAAACCCCTTTAATCTTTTTTATGATTTCAAGCAACAAAAATTATTGCTTATGGAGGAAATAAAAGTCAACTAAGAAAACAAGGTTATTGAAGTAGAAAATTAAGAGAATATAGATGTTAAAGGTAAAAAAATATTCATAAAGTGATGGAAAAGAAGAAATAGAAGAAATAGTGCCCTCATTTTGGGGGTAAATATTTACCCTAGTAGGATGTTTGGGAAATATTTCCCTCATTCTTCCCCAAAATAATGTTATTTAGAATGAAAAATGATCCTTCAACCATAACTTTATTCAGTTTCAATTGATCACACTTGTTCAACCAATGTTGATTAAATATATAAGTATAAAATTCTAAATACCTATATTCTGAATATTCAAATTAAGTCTACCATGTTTAGATTTGGTTTTAATTGATCAAACTTGGTTCACCCTATCCAATTAGATTTCATTCCATTTAATAAAAAGTTTATAATACATTTGATTCAATGCAACAATAACTAGTTCTGTTGAGTGTATATAATTCCAATTTAACTTTGATATTGTATAAATTTTCAATGCATAATAGATTTGAACTTTCGACATAACAATAAATCAAATGGATGTAATATAGAGTACACTCAGTAGTAGTACAGACAGTCTCAATCAAGGCTCCACCAGTGTTAAAATTTGGATGAACCTTCAAATTTATGCCCCAATTCAAGCTTTAAACCCTTTGTACCTTAAGGTACCTCACATTATATAAACTAATTTAACCCTGATTCCTGATGCAACA
This sequence comes from Amaranthus cruentus, assembly GCA_019425755.1. Taxonomy (NCBI): domain Eukaryota; kingdom Viridiplantae; phylum Streptophyta; class Magnoliopsida; order Caryophyllales; family Amaranthaceae; genus Amaranthus; species Amaranthus cruentus. The sequence continues at coordinate 9,007,103 of CM033466.1, forward strand.
TATAAAACAAATAGAAGAGCTAAATAATTGCACAAGAATGAAGATAGAAAAAAAATCCATCATTGAAATTCTATAAACATTTTATCATCTGAACCCAACACTTTACCTTCTTGAAATAAACTATGATGTAAATGATAATAAATGTATGCACCAGAAAGTGCAAATTTGAGGTACTAGGACGAGGATTAGGATTTGACGTGGAAGTACGTCCAAAAAAATACTCTTCACACAAGAAATTAAGATATAGGGACAGATTTAAAAAATATGAAGCCTCTGTCAAAAAGCTTAAAAAGAACAGTTCGTCATTGAAGTTGATTAAAAAACTACAGTGAGCTTCTATAGGATATATTAGATCCATGAAACCACTAATTAATGATCCTTAAAATTTACATAGCTTAACACAATTATCAAAACTTAAAAAGGATATACATTCCAAAACCAAATTTAGCCAATGAGCATACTTGTGATAAATATCATTTTTCAAAGTTGGAAAGGAATGTATTATCATTTCACAACAAATGCTATAGAAGCGCCAATATTGAAAAAGAAACTCCTCCCCTCAACACCCCACCACCCCCCCCCCCCCCTCTCTACTTTGCATCTCACAAAATAAGAAATCACTAGCAACCACAACACAATTTCGATTTTCCGTCAATGGGATCACCCTATCATCAGAACCAAAGCCTCACAACTATTGCATAAACGTCATCAATTTTCTTTTTAATCAGTAGTTCTTTGTGAGCAGTACATCTAAACCTTCAAATCTAACACTATTGACTGACCCTTGTTTATGGAAGTGATTCTCAGAGGAGCCTGGTCATTTCCCCGTGTTGAACATGAAATCATACAATATGGCCCTTGTCAACCAAGTCTGAGTATGAGAGTATCACTGTGTCACTTGTGCAACATTTGATATAGAATCACTCAAATAGAAGAATGATAACCAAGAATTTTGTGAGAAGCTCACCGTTAATGCTAGAAGCTGAATCTTTGAGTTCCTGCTCCCAATACGTTTTTTTATCCCCTTCACAACATCCTTAGCTTGCCTATACAGCCAAAATAAGAAACTATTAACACTACAAAAGTTCATTTCAAGCACTTGAAAAGACTGACAAGGATAAAATGAATTAATAGCACAGTAGACTGTTCGACCAGATTCTTATAGGACTTTGACCCTGTGGCGAAAAACATGCGTGAACTGCCAAGTGAAGAGGACTATTGCCAAAGGAGCACCTGACATAATGATGTCTGTTTTAATATTTTATTTATTTGTATGGACCAATATCCTACTTCCTAGACTTCTTCTAGGTCATCCAATATGTAGCATGAAATGTTACTCTAAAATCTTACAGAAATTTACAGCTAAGCTATGATCTACAGTAAGCTCAAACAGAAAGAATTCTAAGTTTTAACTATGCGGAAGTGCACCCTATTCCTTCAACCTTCATCCAATTGCCCCTTACACTTAAAAACGGAATGAGGTATATCATCCATACAATTTACAGTAATAATTGCAGCTTACAAAAACACCCTATTTGTTAAACATCCACCTTTTTGCTTCTTATTGTTAAACATCCACCTTGTTGCTTCTAATTTACAAACCCTTGATATAACCTTTCCAACAGCTAAGTAGAGCATCTATATACCTCATCTTAATAAAATGTAATGCGAGATAAGGAAATGTAATAAGGTATAAATGATTTGCAGAAAACAATTCAAGGAGAAATTTTGGGGGAGAAATAAGTCAGAGTGGAACTAAATAAGAGGTCTGGTATTTAAAATGGCACAATATTTCTGAGGTAAAATTATTGATCCATGGAGAATGATGATTGTGGTGGTTTTGTTAGTAATGGTCAATAGTGGGACAAAGAGCCAAAACTTTTAGGAGGAAAATTTTACCTAGGGTATATATTTACAGCAAGTCTCCTGAGAGACCGTCTTTTTGAGAGACGTCTCTCAGGCCCAGCCCGTTAGTGTTTAATTCTTACTCTTATTCTGTATTTTTCTTTATGGGCCGACCCAATTAGAGTTGGTCTTTCAAAGATCTCTCACAAGAATTTGTGATATATTTACTCTGATTTCGGGTAAAAGATTACTCTATTTTCCCTCTCAAATTTACTAGCAATCCGAACCTATAAAACTTCAAGAATGTTTGTCATTGACTTTTGCCTCTCTTTTTACACTCAATCGAACCAAGGCCTTAGTGAAAACAATTCTTAATAGCAGTACCATATAGCAACATGTGAAGAGGTTTAAATCACAACAAAGACCACAAGGCCCAAGACTTAATTCATACAATCATATTAAAAGAATCTAACAGGAGCAAAGTGTTCCTATCAAAGGCCCTTCTTTCAGCCTCTATTTATACGTCTAATCTAGCAACCCCTTGAATCCTCTAACATCTCATTTAAGCACACAAGTGCGTCCTCTAAATGTCTATAAATCCAAAGAGGAATTCCTAACTCTGCATCTTTTGATCAATAACAACCTTAATATCTATCACTAACCATCTCATTCTTGCAGTCTAGCTTTTGTCAATCCTAGATGTTTGATATGCAACAAAAACTCCACAAATCTGCCACCAGGAACACAAACTTGAGTTTTCTGAATCCCCCTTTACTACACCTTCATTCATTACTGAACTTTTCCCAAGAAAACGAGTTAAAAGAACATGTGAATTTACTATATACCGGCAATTCTATTTTTCTAAATCATATTTAACTCTCTCCAACAAAGAGGTCTTTGGGCGCACTTTAAAGGTGATTAAGATAGTCTTGGATTGCCTTGGATGGCCATGAATGGCTCTAAACCATCCAAAAGCACAAATTACATGGGTTGTTTGTCTCCACCCAACTCCTATAATTTACTCTTTATTCTTCCTCAAAAAAATTAGCTTCCACCATTGCATGGTTGGACCGTTGGAGTAACGATCACAAAATGGATTCAATCGTCGATGATGATTCAGCGGTTGTCTCGACCTATCAATCATGGCAAGCTTAAAAAACTTTACAATATATGCAATACGATGATACAGATGATATTTTGCACTACTGTTGGGAGTACCAATTTAGAGTTAAATTTTTGTGTCGAAAGTTGAAACTTTCCTTCACCTTTCACAAACCCAAATATGAGAACCCCAATTTTTCGAAATGGAAAAACATTTCATCCAGCAATGAAACTGCAAATGGGAAACGATGTTTCAGATAAGCATAATGTTGTTTCATTTATCTTCTATGCCACAGGGGAAAATGAAAATTTATGACTACTCAGTATCCAAATGTCAACCACATACATAGCTCAGTTTAAAACTTACAAACACATTTTTAAACATTTTACATATTCTTCCACTATCAATCTCATCCTTTTGAGAACCACCTTGATAAGAAAGGAGAAAATTTAAATAGCCTACATTGAGCTCCAAACTGTCACTACATATTATCCAACCCTCTTCTCAATTTACTATTCTAATATGCAAACTAAAAAGAAAAAGAAACACAACGTTCCTTGCGCAATATGTTCATGTTCAGAGAAACCAAATCAACTCAAAAAACAAAACAATAATTTCTCCATTTTTGATATATAGTGTATTACTTTATTCCCACTATAATTCACCTAAGCTATAGCATTTACCGTGTGAAATGCATAATTGCATTATTCCCACAAGTTTCAAAAGTACCCCAGACACATGATACCTATTTCACTAATACATTTACAAGCCCCTTCATCAAATTGAAGGGCATCACGCTCTGCTCTCTGCTCTCTACAATATATTCAAAATGGAATCACTCTCCAGTCTCTAACACTATCAAATAATCAAATTTACTACACTAAAAAAACCTCTTAACCACTCCATTAACCATTAGTCCATCACAAAATTACAACCAACCAAATCAACAAGCATTATTGATCCACACACATCAAAACCAACCAAATTTAATTTCTTTCCCATAACTGACTATCAATTCCCATAATTTTAGGAGTAAATATCTCGTTAATCTTTTGTTAATATCTCATGCATATTTTTAGGCATTAATTTAGGCAGTTTAATTTATATGTTAATCTTTTGTATCCTCTTTTAGCTCTAGGTTTGTTTGTATTCAACGAGGTCTTCCTCTTCATTTAGAAATACAAAAAAATATTCTCTTCATAAAAACACATTCTCTTTATTTTGTCATGATATTATTTTTCCATTTCTTTTCTTCTCCTTCGTTGCTTTCTTGCCATGGACACCAACATCAATGAAAACCAATCTACAACCATTGACCTGATATCTCCATATTATCTTCATCTTGCTTGCAACATCAACCTCGTTCTATCCCCAGTTGTACTCCAAGGCGACAATTATGGTGAATAAGCTCAATCTATCCATAACGCCTTCAAAGATAACAACAAACTAGGCTTCCTCGATGGTTCCAACAGTCAACCATGCGAAACCTCTTCAAAATTTTCACTTTGGATACAAGTTAATTCTATGCTCACAGCATGGTTGCAAAACACCCTTGATGCACCAATTTGTTCTAAAGTTCCCTTAACTGATAATGTTAAAAATATGTGGGATGACCTTCAAAAACGTTTCCAATTGGAAATGATCCCAAAATCAATGGAAATAGCGCAAAAGGCCTTGTTAGCCAAAGAACGGGATAATGAATATACCCATCAATTTCTCATAGGATCAGACACCACTAAATTTTCTCATGTGCAATCTAATATGTCAATGCAAGATCCCCTTTCATCCATAAGTATTGTATTTTCTAAAGCCATTACGGAAAAACATAATCTTGCTCTTATCCACTCAAATGGACGCAAAATAGAAGCAGTTGGATTTACTGCTCAAGTTCCCTCTCAAAATTGCATTTCTAAAAGTTGTGGTTTTGTCCAATGGAGGTATTGGTTCAACTTCTCACAACAATGGACTTCATTGCATTCATTGTCATAAAAGTGGGCATGATCAGACTTAGTATTTCGAACTCATTGGGTACCCACACTGGTGGGGTGCTAAAAATTGAGTTGCGGCACGAGGACGTGATATTTCTCACACTAGTTGTGGTTCTCGTGGTGGAAGTACAGGCAACAGTTTCAGTGAGCGCAGCATAGTCGTTGCTAATGCAGTCAATGGCACTTCTCTTGAGTCTTGACAATTCCTCATCGACCCTTACAGCTAATGATCATGCGGGTGTTCCCCATGGCAACATTTGATGAAAATATTTACTGTAATGGAAAATTAACACTTTTGCAGCAAAACATGAGGGTAAGTATTATTCTTCTTGTTGGATCATGGATTTCGGCTGCTCACATCACATGAGTGGTAACAAAGATATGTTTACTTCTCTAATTCATGTTCCACCTACCCTAGTTGGTTTGTCTAATGGTTCTTAAACTACAGACACTCAAGCTGGCACCATTACTTTAAGTTACTCTTTAACATTGCATAACGTTCTCTATGTTCCTACTTTGACTTGCAAAGTAATTTTTGTCTCACATCTGCTACAAACATCTCTTTATATTGTTACGTTCACTAACGAGTTATGTATCATTCAGAATCACAATTCAAGGGCTCTGCTTGGAGGGGGTGAACAAACAAATGGGTGTATTGGTTCAAGTTTTCACCGAGAACTCTAGCTTTTCAGACTACTACTCCACACATACATGAGCTTGGGCATCAAAGACTTGGGCATCCTTCCTACAAAGTTTTGCCTTTTCTTCCTTTTTTTTGTCCAATAAATTACACAATTCTTCATGTCCTTGTGATATGTGCTTATGCTTTCATCAAACTCGTAGTTTGGTGATTTAATTGATATAATTCATTGTGATATATGGGGTGATTAAATTACTTCATCCAGTTATGGTGCTTATTATTTTCTTACCATTGTTGATAATTTTTCTATCCGCTTAAAATAAGGTAAAACAATTAATTCAAGATTTTTTTGCTATGGTCAATACTCAATTCAATAAATGTGTAAAAACTTTGAGTGACAATGGCTTAAAATTTACCTTTTTGCAATCTTATTTTGCCACTAATGGGATTCTACATTAAACTTCTTGCATTGACACCCTTCAATAGAACGGTCATGTTGAGCGTAAGCATTAACACATTCTTAATGTGGCTAAGGCTTTGCGATTTTAAGTTAATCTCCCTATTGAGTTTTGAGGTGAATGTGTCACCAATGCAACATATTTATTTTGCAAAATAGATCATATTTATTTTGCAAACCTCCCATTTTTCTATTATTCTCACCTTTGGTTGTCTATGCTATGCCAGTAATAGACCGCGAATCGAAGATAAATTTGGTCTTCTATCACGTAAATGTTTATTTGTGGATTATTTTCGTAAAAAGGGTTGGCGTTTTTATGACTTAGAAACAAAGACATTTCCATGTATAGAGATATATTTTTTAGCACAATTCTCCTTTTGCTCAATCTTCCTCTAAGCCCCTTCATGATATTCCACAAAAATGTGCCCTCTCCTATGTTTTTTGATGATCTACTTCACCTGGATCCACTGAGCAAACATTTTGTTGAGAGGACTCAACCCACCTTTCCATTAGACTTGCAATCTTCCTCATCAACCGACACCACAAATACATACTTAGCCCACCGATTCTCTATCTCACAACACTAACTTTCCACTTGTTCCTTTGACCCATATTCACTCTGTAACTGCTACTTCAATCCATAGATAAAGGACAAAGAATTCGACAACTATCTACTATTCTGAAAGGGTATATCACAAATACATTACAACTCCTTTCTAACCTTGTTAAGTCTTGTGGTTCACCCTCTCCCACAACGCGGTCCTTGAATACACCTTATCCAATAGCTTATGATGTGAATTAAAATAAATTTTCAGAGTATCATAAACAATTCTTGGCTGCTATCACATTGGGTCATGAGCCATCTCTTTCTCTGAGGCAAATCAGCATCCTCAATAACATGTCGCCACGAAAGTGGAACTTGATGCACTTGCACGTAACGGTACTTAAACTCTTAAAACGCTCCCGCCAAGTAAGAAAGCTTCGGGATGTAAATGGATTTACAAGATTAAATACAAGGACGATGGGTTTATTGAATGACATAACGTTCCTCTAGTGGTGTATGGGAATTGGCAAGTTGCTGGAGTAGATTATAATGGAATTTTTTCACTCGTAGCAAAAATGGTCACAATTTGATTATTATTATTATTATTATTATTAGTTGTTGTTGCAACCTAAAATTGGAAACTTCATTAAATAGAAGTCCACAACGCGTTTAGAGACCTTGAAGTCTACTACTACTCATCAAGTATGTCATCTTCAAAAATCTCTTTATGGTCTCTGTCAAGCTCCTCGGCAATGGTTCTCTAAACTTTCGATGGCTCTTAAATGCTTTTGATTTTGGCAATTCTATGCCGATTATTCCTTGTTTTGCTATATCAAAGGTAACATTTCTATTCATGTCCTTAATTACTTCGATGATCTCATTCTACTGATGCAATTACTAATTTCAAGAAATATCTTAGTGAGTGTTTGAAGGATCTTGGTTCTCTAAAGTATTTCCTTGGTCTCGAAATTGCAAATAGTGAGAAAGGTTTATTTGTTACCCACCGCAAGTACACACTTGACATTATTAGTGAAATTGATCTCTTAAGTGCCAAATCTGCTAGTACTCCAATGGAACAAAACCATAATCTTGCTCAAAGTCGAGGTAGTTGTTTTCTAAACCAGAAAAATACAACGCCTTCATTAAAACACATTCTCTTTATTCTGTCACCCTCACCCAATAATTAAACACTACATTCATGTATCAAAAAAACTAATCCTAAAATAACCAAACAATAATTAGAAGAAAAGATAAGGAAAAAAAAAAAGATTGATTACCCAGGATCATGATTAAGCATGTCACAGATCTCGATATTCATAGCCCAATCAGGCCCGATCAACATATCGCTAGTAGCTCTTTCCACCATTGAATTCACCATTTTTTCCTCTTCAAATTAAAAATCCCTCTTCACTTTCAATAATCAATAAAAAAAACTCCAACAACTTAATCATTCAAATCACGGCTAAATAGCTGTCGCCGACTCGCCGGGTACTCAAGAATTTTCACTAAGTGGATCCAAAAATCAGCACCAACAATCAAAATCAGAAGTTAATAATTTCGAATATGTAATTAAAATCAAGAATTTTTACAATATATTTCTCTCATAACCCTATTTCTTTATTAGAGGGCAAGAAATGGAAACAATTCTTTATGCCGTCTGGAAAATTAAATTCATACTTAACTTCCATATAATAACACGTAAAAAAGGTGACAAAAGAAATGAGATTGTGACACGTGGAAGTTCATTGCATCATTTCGTGCCGGTAATTTTATTTGTGCCGTTGGATTCGAATTTAATTTATTTTTTGTCAGTGTAATATTAAATTTTTTTGGAAGGCATGTTTGTTGTGGTTATAGAGGATAGAAAGTAGGAAATTAGGGAAAAAGATTTTTAATAGGTTGGGAAGTAGTTAAGAGTTTTATATTGATCAAACACAAATTCTTGTGAGAGACGGTCTCTTTGAGAGACTAACTCTAATTGAGTGGCTCATGAAGAAAAATACAGAATAAGAGTAAGAATTAAATTCTAATAGATTAGGCCTGAGAGGCGTCTCTCAAAAAGACGGTCTCAAGAGACTTATTGATACACTCACTTATATTTCCATTATACTTGTTATATTTGACTTTTTACGCCATCAAAAGTATTATTTTGTCCATTTATATGTCGAATTATACACATCTTAAAATTATAAAAAATTATAATATTATGAAAGTATGCAATTAGACGATTCAAAAATCTCACTTGACTATATTTTTACTTATATGTAGTATTAGTTGTTATATACTCTCTCCGAATCAGTTTAGATGTCTCATTTTTTTATTTGACAAAATCATACCATTTGTCTCATTTCCTTTTTTGTCTATCTTTTTTTTACTTAAATACCCCAACTTTTCTAGTTCCCAATACCCAACTACCACCTTTACAATTAATTTAATCAATTAAAATACCCAACTACTATCTTTTTAATGGACCCAATACAACCCTTAAAATCCGTGAAATCCCAAATGGGACATCTAAACTGATTCGGAGGGAGTATAAAATAAGCTTGAATAATAAATAGTGTCCAAAATCGAAATGTAGCAAATATTTCAGAACGGAGGAAGTATGTCAACCGCTATTTTTGTGAAGATCGTCCCTTAACAAGGCAACATTAAAATAAAAGGCTTATATTTTAATTTTCTCTTTAATTTGTATTAATTAGTTATTTAACCCACACATATAATATGTCTCTCGGAGAGACCGTATCCTACAAGAATTTGTGATATGTCAATTGATATGCTTCTACGTGGTTGATATAAGACCAAAATGATGGGTTGGACGCGAATCGTGTCACTATCTATTGGGTTACTTTTGAGTTTGGGCGTTTTTGGATCGGTTGGTTTTGAGAGGAGTCTTATCGTGTTTTGATCGGACTTGGATCGACCCAAAGAGTTAAGGATTTTCAAAAAAGTATTTATTTTAATATAAATTTTTTTCTAAAATATAGGAGTCTATAATTATTTTTTTATAAGAATATTTTCTTATAATAGGTTAATATACCTATTTAAGGCTATAATAAAGAATTGTTAATTCAAAATATTAAAATGACTATGTATATACTTGTTCTGACTAAAAATGACGATGTAAAACAAAAAATAATGATGTGTAAACGAAAAAAGTCAAAAGAGTAAGATTTGAGAGTTGACCATATTTGACCCATGTTTTACAAAAGAAATTTATGCCGTGTTGTTTTTTGGTTGAGTCAAAATTTATTGGTTGTGAGTAGGGGTATTCATGACTGGGTATCCGACATTTCGTGTACTCGAAAAGCCGAAATGCATTCTTATATTTGAACTGAATTTTCATTGATTTCAATTATTAATCTTGTTGCAGACACAAGACATGACGTTAGTCATTCACTTCTGTCAAGGAAATTGTACATGGCATTCCACGCTTACTAAAAGCAAACAAAGTAACGACTAGTTTGAATACGCACGACATAAGCATTAAAACATGGAAAATACAAGTTAAAAAAGTCAACTAAACTCTAGTTCGCTGCTACTAACAGTGAAAAAAGGATTTGCGTACTTTGTTTGACCTAATGTATTTTGTTGGCCGTTAGTTATAGCAAACAAGAGTTGGACCAAATTTTTCGACCAATCCTTTGTTTGTTCTTAGTTTCAACGAACAAACTGCTATGCCCTATCACAAGGAAAAGAATTGGATCACTTATCAGAGGAGGCGCACAAAGAATTAACAACCCACAAAAGGAAGAATGACGTGGCACTTACTCAACAAACTACTATATTCTGTTATAACAAAAATTAGAATAATTTAGAAGGAAAGAAGGTGCTAGATTGTATGAGGTGTCAAGTATAATTTAGCATTATATATAGTTGAGTCTTTTAGTTATTCAGTATGCAATTCCAGTTGTAAGAAAATACCCTTGTGGTAGGAGTCACTGTTGCTCGAAAACAGCTCGTTGTAACCTATCCTTTATCTTTCTTTCTTAATAGCCAAATATCTTCCTTCTTGTTCTTCTATTTTGTTGTGTTCAATTCTCCAAGCCATAGCAAATCTGGTATCATAGCAGTTTATCCATGGGCAACCCGACTAATACCCAGTGAATCGAGGCTTTGGAGGAGGAGATAGCTCGAATCCCAACCCAGATCAATGATGAATTGGATAAACTCAGAACTGAAATTTCCATCAATACCCAAAAAAATGATAACCTGACTTCTCAACTTTCCTTAATCAACCAAACGTTACAATTTCTCTGTGAAAAAAATCACCCACGAACACTCAACCCAAACCGAAAACCCGAATGATCCCAACAGCCAAATATCAACTCAAAATAGCCCTAATTCAAACAATTTAACCCCAGTAAACCACCCCACACAAATCATCACCCAAGCACCGGCGGAGAAGGGAAGTTGGAAGGCGAAAAAACTTGATTTACCTACCTTTAATGGTGTCGACTCCGTTGGTTGGATTTGTCAAGCTGAAAGATACTTCAAGTTTTACTCCTTGAATGAAGAAGAAAAAATTGAGGCAGTTGTAGTGAGTTTGGTTGGGAGAGTCCTGAATTGGTTTCAATGGGAGAATCAACAATTACCGATCAGGAGATGCGAGGAGTTGAAAGGCTTGCTGCTTTGAAAATTCCGGTCCACCAACGACGGGACCCTTCAGGAGTAGTGGCTGAGTGTCGTACAGACAGGCTCGGTGACGGAATATTTGGATAAGTATATTGAGAAGGCAAACCCCTTAGGAAAAGTTGATGGTCTAATGATGCTTGGATCCTTTTTAAAGGGATTGAAGGAAGAGGTGAGAAGAGAATTGAAGGTATTTGGACCTTTGACTTTACAGGAAGCCATGATGTATGCTGAGAGGATTGACCAAAAAAATCATCCAGAATATTATACCCCAAATTACCACCCCAACCAAAATTACCATTCTAACCCTACAAAAAATCATCCAGACTCTTATACTCCAAATTACTACCCCAACCAAAATTACCATCCTAACCCCATAAAAACCACATACTCACCCATGTCCCATTCTTATAACCCACGACCTAGAAACCAGAACCCAACATCTCATCCCTCCCATTATCCCAACCACCATCAAAATAGAGCAACCTTCAATCCGTAATCAAACCACCGATTCACCCCAAAACACCAAATACCGTTAACCAACCGTGAGTTGCTTGAAAATAGGACTAAAGGATTATGCTATACTTGTAATGAGAAGTGGTCCCCAAGCCATCACTGCAAAAATCGAGAGATGAATGTGATTATGGTATCGGAGGGCGAAGAATCTGATGAGGAAGAAATCATGCACCACGGAGTAGAAACGGAGGTAGCTTTACAAGAACCTACTACAGTAGCTGATATTTCTTTGAGCTCGGTAGTGGGGATTACTAATCCTAAAATCATGAAGTTGAGGGGTAACATAAATGGGGAAGAGGTGATTATCATGGTAGATCTTGGAGCCACTAATAATTTCATATCCTTAATAACTGTCCGACAATTTTCAATACCATATTCAACCCATTTGAAGTTTGGAGTTACATTAGGTAATGGTGAGAGGATTCAAGGAGAAGGGGAATGCAAACAATTGTTGATTGAGGTACAAGGGATTACCATCTGTGAAGATTATCTAGTTCTTGAGCTAGGCAATTCGGACATCATCTTGGGATTATAATGGCTTGAAAAATTAGGTGAAACCAACACTAACTGGAAGAGGCTGATCATGAGGTTTGTGTGGGAAGGTGAATGGGTAGAACTTAAGGGGACCCTTCACTTGGGGTAACTCAAATATCCTTGAAAGCTATGGAGAGAATTTTAAGGAAGGAGAAAACTAGAGTATTAGTTGAGCTCAATGAAGTACAGGGAGAGTCAGTAACCATCCAAAACCCACCTGCTAAATTCTTACAACCCATTATCCAGAAATTCCGAACCATTTTTGAAGAACCCATGGATTGCCTCCCCCACGAGCCAGAGATCATGCCATTTTTGAAGAAATTCCGTCTTCACAACACCACCCTGAAGAGGATCACAGCATATCACCCGCAAATAGATGGGCAAACGGAGGTGGTCAACAAAGCTCTCGAAACTTATCTAAGGTGTTTCATTAATGGGCAACCTACGAAGTGGCTCTCTTGGCTACATTGGGCTGAATATAGCTATAATACGGCCCCACACTCATCAATAAAGATGTCACCATTTCAGGCAGTATATGGCAGGACCCCCCCAGTGCTAAGAAGAGTAGGGCATGGAGAAACTCCTATGGGAAGTTTGGAGAATATGTTGCAAGAAAGGGATGCTCAACTTGATGAATTGAAGTTCCAGCTACTTAGAGCACAGCAGATTATGAAATTCAATGAAGATAAGCATAGGCGAGATGTACAATTTCAGATCGGAGACATGGTGTTTTTAAAGTTACAACCCTTAGGCAAAAGTCTCTAGCTTGGAAGCACAATGAAAAGCTAGCTCTTAGGTACTACGACCCATACAAAGTCATGAAAAAGGTAGGGGCAGCTGCATATGAGCTTCATCTTCCTCACCACAGTGGAATACACCCTGTGTTCCATGTGTCTTAATTGAAACTAGCAAAAGGAGAGTACACCCCATCCGTTGTACCAGCTCAGCTCACAAACTCTTTAGAGATGAAGGTCACCCCTAATGAACTGCTGGATTATCGCTATGATAAAGCAGGTAACTTAGAGGTTTTGGTGCAATGGGAAGCAATGCCTGACTCAGAGTCTACTTGGGAATCTGCCCTACTGCTTCACCAACAATTTCCTGGATTTCACCTTAGGGGACAAGGTGAAGCTTCACACAGGGGGTAATGCCCTATCACAAGGAAAAGAATTGGATCACTTATCAGAGGAGACGCACAAAGAATTAACAACCCACAAAAGGAAGAATGACATGGCACTTACTCAACAAACTACTATATTCTATTATAACAAAAATTAGAATAATTTAGAAGGAAAGATGGTGCTAGATTGTATGAGGTGTCAAGTATAATTTAACATTATATATAGTTGAGTCTTTTAGTTATTCAGTATGCAATTCCAGTTGTAAGAAAATACCCTTGTGGTAGGAGTCACTGTTGCTCGAAAACAGCTTGTTGTAACCTTTCCTTTATCTTTCTTTCTTTATAGCCAAATATCTTCCTTCTTGTTCTTCTATTTTGCTGTGTTCAATTCTCCAGGCCATAGCACAAACCCATACCTCATTTTCGGACAAAAAACTTATTTTGAGATTTTGTTTCCGTGGAAACTTAATTTTTACAAGTTATTAAATGGTTTGGCCTTACAGTGAGACTATCTTTATTTGCCTGACCTAATATACATTATTTGTTTTAAAGTGATCACTTATAACCTTAAGTAATAATCACTTATAATTTTAAAGTGATAACTTTTAACAGTCCTAGAGGGATCACTTATACCCTTAAAGTGATCACAAATAATCTTAAAGTGATCAATTAGATGAATGCACTATTGTATAAGCACTTTTCATGGTAAGAAGTCTCATGCAAGACCTGTTGTAATTTTATAGTTTATTAAAGCATATAATATAATAAAAATTACCTAGAATAATCCAAACTATTTATGATTTTCCTACGATAATCCCACCTATTGATTAACCATGAATAATCCCAACTTTGAGGGGCATTTTCCTAAGGTAAACCCGGTGACCGGATGATTTGCTATAACAAATTTTATTGTATTTTTTAAAAAAAGATAAATTAAAATAAAATGTCGGAAAATATTTTAAAAAAATATTCATAAAAAATTTATGATTTTTTTATTACTTAGAATTTTTTATGTAAATTTTCAAAAATATTTTCTAATTTTAAATTAATATTTAATTTATTTTTTTGGTGAATTACCTACTATAGCAGGTCATCGGGTTACCCAAGTTTACTCTAGGAAAATACCCCTCATAGTTGGGATTACTTATGGTTAATCAATAGGTGGGATAATTGTAGGAAAATCATAAATAGTTTGGATTATTCTAGGTAATTTTTTCCTATAATATAATGTTCAACACAAATTCTCAAATAAGACGGTTTCACGGTGAGCAAGTAATCACTTTTTATTGTCTTAGAGTGATCATTTATAAATATAACCTTAAAGTGATAATTACAATATTAAAGTTATCAATTATAGAATAGACTAATTATAGGGGAAATTGTAAAAACATATACCAATCTTTGCTCAATTCGCTGAAAATAAACCTAACTATTGTTTATTACTAGTATTAAAATAAATCAACCTATTTGCTATAATTGTTGAAAATAAATGAAACTATAGTTTATTCATAATTTTTGACTTACAAAGAAGATTCGAAGATTGTAATAAACAATAGGTCGATTTATTTTTAACAAATAAGTGATGTGTGTTTTTAAAAATAAATAATAGGTGAATTTATTTTTAGAGGATAAAGCAAAAGTTGATTTATATTTAACAATTTATACTAAATTATATAGACTCGTATTATTCGTTTCATGATGAGACGGTCTCCAGATGATTCGGACCTTCAAAAGTTCCAACACAATCCATATCAAACCCAATTACACCATCCAGACCCGTATGTCGTATCCACCCTGAAACCCTAAATCTATACTCTTTTCACTTTTCTACAATTTCAAGGGTGAAAACCACACAAACCCTCACCTCTTCTCTCCACCATTTCCTTTAATTCCTACAACAATGGCGGCCAGTTACGACTACGATGACCACCATGGAAACGCACCACCGTCTTCCGCCGAATCCAACACTTACGATCCAAATTTCGTTCCAGATTCCGTCAAGTCCTTTGTTGTCCATCTCTACCGCCATATCCGCGAAAAAAATGTCTACGAAATCCACCAAATGTATGAAACTTCCTTCCACACCCTCAGTGATCGCATGTTTAAGGATACTCCATGGCCCTCTAAGGACGCTATTGCAAGTTACGTGGATAACGATCATGTTTTTGGTTTGCTTTATCTCGAGATGTGGTATCGACATTTGTATGCTCGTCTTCAACCTACTCTTAAACAGAGGATTGATAGTTGGGATAATTATTGTAGTCTTTTTCAAGTTTTGCTTCACGGTGTTGTTACTATGCAATTGCCTAACCAGTGGTTGTGGGATATGGTTGATGAATTTGTTTATCAATTTCAGAGTTTTTGTCAGTATAGGGCTAAGATGAAGTCTAAATCTGAACAGGAAATTGCGTTGCTTCGACAACACGATCAGGTTTGTTTTCTTTTTTTTTTTGTCACTATTATTATAATTATAGTTTGTGTCATTTTAGCCCTAAGATGAAGTCTGAATATGTATGAATTATTATAATTATAATTAGATTTCCATGATTGAGGAAGAAGATTAGTATAACATTGTGTGTGGTTTTCACGCCATCTTCTTTCTGAGTGTTTGTGTAGAATGACTTTGGATAAGGTACTGATCTAGGATGAATAGAGGTACCGAGTTTAATGTTTATTTGAGATGCTGCTTTATCATTACATCCAGGAACTTTTGGAATCATATTGGAGTTTAACTGAGATGTCAGTATGTTGTCAAAAACTAATACTTTTAAATGGTAGTTGATTTTCTTTATAATCCTTATTGTAAAGAATAAACTGGGATTAGTTAAAATTCTTTTTTGTTACAAAAAAGGATCATTTCTATTCAAGATGTAGTTCTGCTATATGATTGAAAGACTATTGGAAACATTATGCAAGGATCTGACTTTTAATTTTTAAAGTAAATTGATTGTGAGTCTGAGACCTTTCTCCTATGTGTTTACTTTGGGTGTTGTTTGGTGTAGTTTTCTAGGTTGTTTTTAATTCATGGTTTGACTCGAGGCAAAACACTAATACTAATTATTAATTAGCTTTTGAGGTATCTTTTTGAGAAAACTATCATGAGTGTCTTTCAAAAAACTATCATGAGTTTTTTGTTAGGTTTGATGAATTAATGTTTGCTTGTTAGGTAATCAAATTGTATTGATACTTGGGATGTTTGAGCATTGTTGTTAAAATTTATCCAATTTATTAGACCGTAGGATCCTAAAATCAACTTTCGACCAATCAATCCTATCAAACATAGAAAATTTTAATCTCGTTGGGTCATTTTAGGATCCGATTGAGTCATACAGGCTCATAAGATGGGTAGGGTCATAGTGCAAAAATTCAATTTCGACGATTATGGTAATTCTTTAATGGGGCAGTACACTATTTACAGTGATGCACTTTTCGTACCTTAAATATTGTATAATATCAAGAGATATTCTTCCGCCAACCTAAAACACGATCTTACACCTTTACACCAAAGATTATGAGATATAGAAACCCTTATGATCTTCCCACCACCTTATTATTTCCTCTTGCTTTAATGATGGTGGTTGTATTGATTGATACAAAAGTAGCTGATAGCTTTATTGATATTCATTAGTGACTAGAAATTATAAACCTGTTGACGTAAAAAATTTTCTTGTTTAAATTGATCTTCTTCAGGCATGGAGTGTATGTGGTGTTCTCAATTACCTGCAAGCACTTGTTGACAAGTCAATGATTATTGAAATTTTGAAGCGGGAGAAAGAGGGACTTGAACGATTTACTGCAGATGATGGGTATGATTATAATGGTGGAAGTAATGTTCTGCGAGTATTGGGGTACTTCAGCATGGTGGGATTGCTTCGAGTTCACTGTCTCTTGGGGGATTACAACACTGGGTTGAAGTGCTTACTTCCAATCGACATTAGTCAGCATGGTGTTTATACTACTGTAATTGGAAGCCACATTGCTACTATTTATCACTATGGTTTCGCAAATCTTATGCTACGAAGGTATGTTTTTTGTTTAGATTGTATGGTGGTTGAGGCTTATGAATGTTTCACTAATCTGCTAAAGCATGTTCTTTGTAGATACGTTGTGGCGGTTCGCGAATTTAATAAAATTCTTTTGTATATCTACAAGACAAAACAGTATCATCAGAAATCTCCGCAGTATGAGCAAATTCTGAAGAAAAATGAGCAGATGTATGCTTTGCTGGCAATTTGTCTTTCTCTCTGTCCCCAGACAAAGCTTGTTGAAGAAACTGTGAACTCGCAGCTTAGGGAGAAATATGGTGAGAAGATGAGTAGGATGCAAAGATATGATGATGAGGCTTTTGTGCTATATGACGAGCTGTTCTCTTATGCTTGTCCCAAATTCATTACTCCATCAGCTCCAAACTATGATGAACCACTTGTTAATTACAATCAGGTGAATTAAATGTTTGACATATGAGTGTTGCATATTTTTTGATTTACTTTTTATGGTTAATATATTGGTTGTTAATTTGGTATGATCTTCGAGCTGTAGACTTTTCTATATTCCTATAACTGGATGCGGTGACACTCACCTCAACAAGTTTCTACAGATCAAATAGATTTCTGGCTGTTTGTTTGAATATATAAATCTTATGATCGATTGTCTTCTAGCTAAGCCATTTGGAAGCCATATATATTCTGTGTAAATTGGTTATGTATTGCAGAGTTAGAGATGCAAGGTTTATTTATTGGTTTTTTGAAAGGTTTATTTGAATGCTTGCATAGCTTTGATGTGGGCTTTTCAAATTTATCACATGTGAGTCTCTATTTGAAGTTGTTTCTTGCTCTAATAAAAGAACAATCTGTCTGAGGACTGTTTCTGGTATCTCGTCCGAGAAACTCCTAGATTTTCAGTTTTGTGATAGTTCCCTGCTTGTCCTGGAATTTTGGCGGATCATGACCCCTTGCCCACTGTTCTCTGTTGATTAGTCCTCTTGCCTCTATTCGGTCTTTATTTCTTCTCTATTGCTATTTGATTTGCTTTATCCCTCTCCATACAATTAGCCATTAGGGTACTTTTTGAATAGATAGATCAAGTTACCAGGAATAGATCTGCTTGAACATAGACAATAATATGATTAGGCACACATGCTTTATATGTTAACTCAAGTGGGTTGAACGTAGGGAAAACATCATCCATTGAGTTTGGGTACTTTGTCTAGTTTCTAACTTTCCGAATCACTGACTGTAATGTGTTACTTGTTAATGATCTGCTTGATTATGTTTACATCTTCTATGTATCCTAGAGGACTGTCCTTCAAACTATTAATTGTGTCGATTATTTTTATTCTTTTGTGTGTTCATGATGCAAGTAACAAATATTGATGACTGTTAAGAACATTTGTTTCTAAGTTGATTCGGTTACTGTATCTTATACTCCATCCAATTCACATTATCTAATGCGCTTATTCAAATCCTAAACATATATAATTGTGCATAATTAAAAATTGTAAAAAAATTGATATTTAGTAAAATTTACATTGAAACGAATCAAACAGAATCACACTTGACTATATTTTGACATCTAATACAAATTAAGAGTGATCAATGAATAGTATAAAGAAATTAAATGGGACAATTGTGCTGAATTAGAGGGAGTATGATGCTTTTAGTAGGCTTTTACTTAGAATGGGTTTGCCTTTTGGGTTGTGGCTGTCTTGGACGTCTGACACATGCATGTGGATGTGGATTTGCAAATAGGTTGAGTCATGCCCCTTACAACTCTTAAAGAAGTTGTTTCCCTTGTGACCCTTGATTATTATGGATTATGGAATCTATTTACTGATCTACATGATTTATTTTCCAATTAGTGGCATATATGCTGTTTGGTACTTTGAGTATTCGATCGCTGTCTCCATCTCATGTTCATTTTGTGCCATGATAAAACTGCATTCGTGTAACTCATCTATTTGAAATTGCACTATGCAGGATGCTTACAGACTTCAATTGAAGCTTTTCCTTTATGAAGTTAAGCAACAACAACTACTGGCCAGTGTGCGCACCTTTTTGAAGGTGTACTCTACCATATCTTTTAGCAAACTTGCTACTTACATGGAAGTGGATGAAGCTACATTAAGGTGAGAATTTGTAAATGTCTAATCGTAGTTGTTGCTAGTATTGGGAGGTCCTTAACCTTTATTCATTGTCAGGACAATCTTGATGTCCTACAAGCACAAGACGCATGCTGTTGATGCTGAGGGCAGGATTATCTCCAACGCTGATATTGATTTCTACATCGATGACGTAAGTCTATTCAAGCATCTTTCTCAGATATATTTATATGCTTCTATCCTTTCACATTATCTATTACATTAAGCTTGTAGTTGAAAGCCGATGACACTTGTGTGATCACGCCTTTGTGTATTACACATCAGCTAATACTTAAAAATGTTAGATGTGACTCATGTGAGGTAATGGGACAAGCTTTTGACTTTTTATGTTATTCCAGGATATGGTACACATCATCGAACCTAAGCCAATCAAACGATATGGTGATTATTTCATGCGTCAAATTGCCAAGGTAAAGTCATGTTCATTTCTGTAAGGCCTTTTGTACTAAATGAATGTTTTTATTACTAAATGAATGTTTTTATACTGACCTTGTTGGCAACTTCTGCAGCTTGAAGGCGTGATGAATGATATGGATAGGATAAAGTTGGAGTAGATTACAATCTTTTTGTAGAAACTATTTGCTTTTCATTCTACCCATTTACTTCTATTATGTTGCTCGGATGCCAAAATGTATGCTCCTTTTATGTATTCTCGTTTTATTTTTCGTTTACCCAGTTTTGAAATCTAGTTAGATGAAGATCTTTCTGCGGGAAATAGTCATAATATTTCAAAGTGATATTCTGGGTATATTGATTTTGATTTTGATTTTGGTGGAAGTGTATTGCCTTTACCTTCATACTTTATATTTGCTACAATGATTTAGTTTCATCTTCTCCTTTGACATGTTAAAAGTGAAATGTTATTAGCAGTAGCAATACACCCAAGTGCTGACTGCAGAGTGAGCATATGTAAATTTTGCAGAGTGGCGGATCTAGGGTTTGGAGACCCAGTGGACACCCAACTAATTGATGAAATTTTGGCAGATTTTCATTTGTAAGATCAACAATTATTTTGCCCTTGCTAAAATTTTAAATACGACATACCATTTAGAGGTGTTTATTCGGGTCATTGGGTTGATTTAGGGTTAGGTGTTTCGCGTCGGTTCAAAATTAGGTTTTGTGTTCACATTGGTTTTTACATAATCATAGATCCATTTTTAAGTCTGGTCAAATCGTGTTCGATTGTAAAATCGGGTGTCTATTGGATCATAGGTTTTTAACACCTCTACCTCCATTAATGAGATTTAACATATATTTTCAACACGCTTAGGATGAAAAGGGGTGGTAACACACCTTAGGTTATCAGATTTCCAACTTTTCCCACCAAATCAAGAATTTCTATTTTCAACTATACACAAATATAATAAAAAAAAAAATTCAATGTATAAAAATTCTACATCCTAATTATAAAACAATAGTTCAATCCTACTGAACATACAAACCAAATTCTTGAAAATCTTTTTAAGTGGCAAAAGAATAAAAAATCCAGTCTCTAAAACATCAAATGAAACTGAATATAAACAATAATAGAACAATCAACACCACAAACATTACCAGTACAAAACAAGAAAGAAATCATACAATCTTATAAAAAGAGTGTAAAATTCCACATGACACTCCATTAATGATTTGCCATCATATCATACAATCTTATAAAAAGAGTGTAAAATTCCACATGGCACTCCATTAATGATCATACAATCTTATAAAAAGAGTGTAAAATTCCACATGGCACTCCATTAATGATTTGCCATCATATCATATCATACAATCTTATAAAAAGAGTGTAAAATTCCACATGGCACTCCATTAGTGATTTGCCATATAAAATCCGTCTTACCAAAATTAGCATTAACTCATTCATTTAATTAATATATGAGTAGTATATCACAATTAGATATGTTTTGTTAATTTTCTTGGAATATTATATTTTTGAATATAAAAGACACATAAGATTTTCAATTAAAGTTTCTTAGAATGTATGTTTTTTTATATTGAAGTATTTGCTAATTAGTAAAAATTTTTAATTAAAATTTTTATTTCTAAATACATTTTTAATTAACATATTTGCCTGAAAAACTATGACAATTTTAATTAATACTTATATTAACAATCGAATTTTTATTCATTGAAATCAATACATATTTAAAAATTGTTTATTAAAGTATACAAAAAATTATAATTTTATACTAATAATATGTAATTGCATCTCTATTTAAAATATAATAATTATACTAAAATTTTATACTAATAATTTCGTGCATTGCACGAGTTTCTATACTAGTAATCAAAGAAAGTGAAAATAATACAAACCCATATTTTTGAATAAATCAAAAGCCATTTAAATGGAAGGAAAATCAAAGATTAAATACAAAATGATGAGCAGAAATGAAAAATTGTAGGAAATACTTCACATGTGAGACAAGATCTCACATCGACAAAATAGTGGGTTGTTGACTTACATATATAATTGGTGAGCTACTCTTTCTACTACCATATGGTTTTGGGAAATAATGAACTCACCAAGTGTATGTGCAAGTCAACGCTCTTGACCCGTGGGTTTGTGGGCCCGAGCCCACGTGTTTTCCGTGTCCACACGAGTGGGCCACGGTAAGATTATGTGACGAATTGTCACGGCCTAATATGGGAAATAACCGAAATTGAAATTTGAAATTAAAGAAAACCCTAACTTTTAGGGATTTCAATAATACATGAAATTGAATTGAAGGTGGGTTAGTTATGGTGGCTGTGGGTGGTCTTCACGGTAGCAGCCTAGCAGGTGAAAGTTAGTGAAGAAAAAGAGACCATAAAGGTTTAAGGAAGAAATTAAATGAACAGACCATAGTGAAGATTTAAGGAAGAAATTAGATGACAAATCAGGATGAGGAAGATGGTAACTTGATATTCGAGGTTACAAATCCGGAAGAACCTTAAAAAGTGAATGATACAAAGTTTGAACCTTAAAAAAATTAAAGAAAGTTCGAACCATTAAAAGCGGATGAGCTAAAATTCATACCTTTTAAATTCAATTTTCCAATATTGAATACACACTAAAATTGACTTGTTTCATTCATCAAAAAATTAAAATCAACCAAAGAAGCAATAAAACGGTTTTGTAGGCATATTTCTGTAACTTAGGTTGAATACTCATTAGTTTAAATGATTATTTAATTTATTTAGTAATATTTATTAATACTATTATGTTATTTTATTGATAAATGTCAAAGTTTCATTCAATAGATGAGTATTGTCATTGCAGTTATGAAGCCAAATGCAATTGTGATAGGAGCAATTTTGATCCTGACCACCAATATATTGATTGCCCATTTTGTCATGATGAAGGATTAGGGTGTATATACTTTAGGTGGGTTGTCCAAAGGGCACTCAATGGCAAAAAGACATTATAATTAAATTTGATAGAGAGGAGAAGCTTAAAAACGAGATACTTAACTTGCGAAGGAAAGAAGATGATAAGACACATAAGAGGGAAGAGAGGGAGAGGATAATGAAAAAGTTTGATACGCAGGTATAATTTCATGAATAAAGTATGTAATTTGTCATCGCAGAGGTTGCATTAATAATGATATTGTGTCACACTTTTTGACAATATTTTTCCTATTTTATTTCGATTGTTTGTTTGATTTATTTGCAATAAATACATTATACTAAGCTAAACTAAGCCATTAGAAGCCAAAACATAATTCAAGGTGAAATAATTCCATACTGAATGCTCTGATCATTCATAAGTCACAGGATTGGCGCGCACACGCACACCCCCCCCCCCCCACCCCCCCCCCCACACACACATATATATATACACACACACACAGACACAAATGTTCAATATCTTCCAAATGCTCAACACATATACAAGTCAAACAATATATATACAAATCTACATTCATCACCCTCCCATACCCTATCTAACCGCGATGATTTACTACGCCTGTTACGATAGTAAGAGGTGGTCATGTGATAATCGAGAATTGGCGGTGACTAATTCCATGATGGCGCAGCCTGGGAGATGAGCTTTGCACCTCACTAGCAGAAGCCGAAGGTGGTGCCTGATTCGTAACCTCTGGAATGAAGGGCTGGAACTGCGACTCTAAGAGTATGCCATGTGCAATCACCCGCACTGACTCCTCCTAAATGGAGCGAATAATGGTTGCCACACCTTGTGCCTGCAATCATAAATAAATTAAAACAATCATATAACTATGATAGTATTAGGTTAAATTATTAAATGTTGAAGAATACTTACAAAGTGGGACATTATCGGTGTTGTCAAAGCGTACTGTGATGTAATGATGATAAATCATGGTGCCATCCATCGACGAGTGATGGAAAGAACCACTCAACCACTGTTCCTAGGTTATAAAATTACATTGCTTTCAACCAGCGTTGAAGGAGAGGTTAAAAGTCTTTCCATGTACCATAGATGGACAACATGACTTGTTGCTTAGCACACCATTCCAACTTATTCGTCACATCTAGAAAAAATTGTTCTTTCATTTTGTGTCGTACGATTAAGACCTTAATTGATGAGTCTTGGGCAACAGAATTTCTAATCAAATTGTCAATCATAGAGAATGTCAAATAAATGTGTCTAACTTACACATTATCACTGCCTAATACATAAAAGTCATGCTTTCCTTTGTAAGTTACATTGTGCCATGAAGACGAATAAGTATTTTGCATACTCCTTGGTTTCCAAGAGCATCCTCATTTTCACTTCAATGCAATGACAATCTAGTTGGGTTGTTCCAACATTTCTACGAATAAGATACAATTTAACATCTTCCAAGAAAACTTCTTATAGTTAAACACCTGAACAATTTCAAACTCCCCTTCTTCAGTGAAAGTGGTATCACAAGCCCAAACTTCCAAGAGTTGTCCTCTAAATGAACATCTAAAGGTGGAACTAGAGCATAAGGTGTAGGAGGAACAACTATAGGAATGTTGCCTATGATCAAGCCATTGGCTAGGGCATCCTCATCCACACCAATATCTTCCTTAGATTGAGCATCTACAAATTATTACTCTTATTATCAGACTCTTAAGGCAGACCCTTATTTGTTGCTTCTAAATTAACCCGATGCCATTCGAAACTTGCATTTGAGGGGACTCGTATGGAGAACAAGATGCGGATGAAATATAAGGATTTTGAGTTTTTTGGGTTAAAAAGGCATAGGAGAAAAAGATGGAGTAAAGTTACATTCAACACTTGATTTATTTCTACTATATTCACATATTGATTCCTAAAGGTACCTCTTCTACATATAACTCCAAAGATGGAATAAATTTAGACTCTACATCCTCCCACATAACCTCTAATGCCTCTTCATACTCAATGGAATAGGCTAAGAATTCTCCATTCATCCCATATTTAAAACTTATATTTACACTACTTGTTGTCGAGTCAATTTCAATCTTGGAACATATATGAAGTTTTAACTCATTCATATCCATGTTTAAGTTTCATACAAAGAGATTATGTTTACCACCAACATACTCAACATTCATTTCACTTGTTCGAATTGAACAATTTGAAAAATATAGTATAGTCACACAATATGATGCCATTTCTACAAAATTACATATAAAATCAACATCATTATCAATTTCATAACAAAACACATTAACATCAAGTTTTAATTCCTTAAACAAAAGTAATTGGAAAAACTTCAATCATAAACAACTACGATTCACCATCACCAATAATACTTCAAATAAATACAAAATTAAGTAATAAATCAATTAATTAGTACTTTAATCAGATGATGTTGTGCAATATTAATTTGCAAACAAGTGACCTACGTTTGAACGAAAACAAATAAATACAGCAAATCTTATATATTAACCAAAAAATGCCTAAAATGATAAATTTTACCTTTGAGTAACACAAATATATTTTATTACCCTTTAATAGTGCTAAGTGGGAAGAATGAGGAATGACTGTAGAGGATGAAGAAGATTTACACTATATTTGGATAACAAATTAAGAGAAAAAGAAAAGAAGGGAAGGAAGGAAAAGGAAGAGGAGATATAAGGAGAGATAATGCACATTATTTGTTTAGAAGGGAAGGGACAAAGAAGAAAAATGATTGTCCATTGGTGTCAAACCCATGCTCCTTATCCATTGGAGTCAAAATCGCAACTCTTTACCGACAGTGTGACTTTTTAGTGTACTCTTGTTTAATTAATTATCATTGCTTGCATCATAAATAAAGCATGAATCGACAACATATAAAAGTACATATTTCTGATAATGTCATCATCATCATCCTACCCAGTGTATCCCGCTCATAGAAAAACTATAGACATGGTCTAGGGAAGCAGAAATATGCTATAACAGTACACCAAATTAACAACTGATAAAACATAAAAATAAAAGTAATAAACATAAGCAAATTGCATGCCATTTTATTCAAGCCTATATATGTATAAGTGCATCATGGCTGGTAGCAATCTATTAATCAATTAAGCATGGCTGCAAAGATGTGCATCGATCCCCTTAGCAAGGTCAAGCAGATAGTCTATGTATATTTTGGCCTCAGGAAGATTTGCCTCATTCTCATACTCATAACCAAACTTCACTATGCATCCTGACTGATCTCCTCTCGGAATTGCATGCATATGTGCCTTAATGTTGTTGGCGAAAAATCCGTTAGGATAACTATACTTTATTTTCCTGTTCTTCATATCTAACTCTTCAACTTTTGTCCTTATGGAAAGATTGTTATCATCTACACTCAAAGTCACATATCACAATTAATATTATTAATTTTCTGAATTTTGATGATGTTTCTATTAAAAAATTCTCTATTTTTATTACAAACACACTACAAAAAAACGCAATTTTGGTAAGGTATAGAAGACGAAGACCCCTTAGACGTCGCCAATGGTGATGGAGAAGTGACAGAATGGCGATGAGTAAAGTGGAGCGACGACACAAGGTTGGTCACCATTCATCGCCTTAAAGTTATTTGGCCAAGGCGACTGACTTTTGTTCGTCGTCAAGCTCATCGCCTATTTTTTTGCTAAGGGATGAAGATTGGGGTTGGTTGCGCAATGTTTAACAGGGTTTTATTTTTTTTTATAGAAGGCGACGACAGGGGTTGGTCGTCAGCTTGTCGCCCTTTGCTTTTTGCACACGTATCAATACACCAATTCAATTCATAATATCTGTTATTGTGCATAATTAAAAATTATAAAAAGTAGATATTAACAACCTTCACATTAAGACGTATCAAAGAAGATTTCACTTGACTATATTTAATTTATATATAGATTAAAAATACAATACAAATTAAGGGTATTGCGTCTAAAAAGCAGATGAGGCATTAACTATGAAATAGAGAGAGTACTTACTAAGAACATAACTCCAATTCAAAAGAGCACTAGCCTTATCCCATTCCCCATCATGAAGTTCAATTTTGGAAACATTATTAGGGATGATATTAGGAATTTGGTGTGTTTTGCAAGCCCAAATATCAAAGAACTTGTCAACATGGCATTTGAGCTCAACTTGACCTTCAACCCTTTGAATTTGAGCCATTTTTCTTCCCTAAAAAAATGTGATTAAATATTTGATATTGTAATTAATTAATTGAGTACATGAAATTTAGCAAGAAGCAAGGGGCTTTAAATAGAAATGGTGAAGGCTCAAAGATTCTTGGAAATCAATATGAACCACTTCTTTAGTATACTTAGATGATTCTCAATCCCCATTATTTTATATTCTTATCTAAAAGTGCATATGATTCTCAATAAGACCGGATTCGGATTAAAAATAGGAAAAATTATAAGAATCTACCTAATCTATACACATTTTTAAAAAAAACTACCTTACATAAAAACTTTTGCAAAAAACTACCTTATATAATACAATTCTTTGCAAAACACTATCTTATATATTACAATTCTTTGCAAAACACTACCTTATATAATACAATTTTTTGCAAAACACTACCTTATATAATACAATTATGTGCAGGTCAACATTAATGTTAACAGTCAACTGATGAAAATCACTAAAAGATAGTGTTTGCAAAGAATTGTATTATATAAGGTAGTTTTTTGCAAATTTTTTTATACAAGGTAGTTTTTTTAAAAAAGTGTATAGATTAGTTAATTTCTTATAATTTTTTCTTAAAAATAATCTTAATATTTATATGATGTTTATATCAACTTTAATTTACAATAGATTTTGAAAGATGGATAAGAGTAGTTAGGTAAATAAATTTTATAGAGTCTAATATGAAGGGTGTTCAAACTAAAAGGATAAGAAGAATTCTAAATTTTTGATTTCTACGTAATTAAATACAATTCATAAAAGGAAAAATTATAAGAAACTACCTAATTTATAGGTCTATTTCCAAAAAACTACCTTATGTAATTTTTTTTGCAAAAAACTACCTAATCTAATATATTTCTCTGCAAATGACTACCACTTAACGGAAAACGTTAGTTGACCGTTAAGTTTGAGGGTTTGACCAATTTGAGAGGTTAAGTTGTTTATGCGGTAGTATCTCATTAGTCCTCGTAATTTTTAAATAATTTATAATTAAAACACATAAATTAACAAAATAAAAATAAAAGATATTTAAAGTCATTTTTATCCATCATAACGATTTTTTTCAAAAAAACAGACGTCGAGATTACCCTTATTTGTCTATTTTTCGATACTCAACCGACGGTCAACTAACATTATTTGTCTATTTTTCGATACTCAACCTAATCCGGGTTTGACCCTTATTTGTCTATTTTTCGATACTCAACCTATTTTTCGATTACCCTTATATCATTAGTCAAATAATGTTAGTTGACCGTTAAGTTTGAGGGTTTGACCAATTTGAAAGGTTAATTTTTAAATAATTTAAAATTAAAACACATAAATTTGAAAGGTTAAGAAACTACCTAATCCGGTCGAAACAAGTATTTGTCTATTTTTCGATACTCAACCGAAAAACATATTTAACATCATTTTTACCCATGTCGTGACGTCGAATTTTTTTAAAAAAATATCGTTAATGGGTAAAAATGATGTCAAATATCTTTTTCGGTTTACGTATCAAAAAGAGATATTTAACGTCATTTTAACCCATGTCGCGATGTCCGTTTTCTGAAAAAAATTTGTTTAGATAGGTAAAAATGATGTTAAATGTATTTTGTTTTTATTTTGTTAATTTATGTGTTTTAATTTAATTAAATTATTTAAAAATACGAGGACTAATGATATAAACTTAACCTTTTAAATTGGTCAAAAACCCTCAAACTTAACGGTCAACTAACGTTTTCCGTTAAATGGTAGTCATTTGCAGAGAATATATTAGATTAGGTAGTTTTTTGTAAAAAAAAATTACATAAGGTAGTTTTTTGCAAATTGACCTATAAATTAGGTAGTTTCTTATAATTTTTCCTTAATAAAAATGTCTAAGGTCACGAATCACGATCGAGCTAAAAATACTTATTTATAAAAGTCATTATACGTACAAAAAAGACACTATGTTCTTAATGTTAAAACTGTTCTTAATTTATAATTAATATAGTACTCCCTCCAACACAATTCAATTGTCCCATTTCTTTATTTGGGCAATTAACTTCAATTGTCTCATTTTCTTTTTTGTCTATCTTTTTTTTTTACCTAAATACCCCACTTTTCCGATTCCCAATATTCAACTACTACATTTACAATTAATTTAATCAATTAAAATATCCAACTACCACCTTTTTGGTGGACCCCATCCCACTCTTAATATCCGTGCTCAACTCAAATGGGACAATTGAATTGTGTTGGAGGGAGTATCATTTAGTATATAATATATAGTATATATATATATAATGACAAAAAATATCAACTTATCCTTCTCTTAATATGCTACCTTCTTATTCGATCCTACATATCATTATGGTCATCAACACAACATTCCGCACAAAATCAGGGTCATGAGGGAAAAGTAATGGACATATCATACCCGTTCCCACTCGAGGAAGAGGGTAGGAGAAACGCGCGCAGTCAAAACCCTAAATAGAAAAGGCATGCAACATGAGTGACAGCACCACGATAAAAAAAAAAAACAAAACTGCAAATACAAAACGATAAAAAAACACAATAAGTAGTAATTCATAAAAACATTAGTAACACACATAAGCAGCATGCCATTAACACACATAAGTAAAAGTAGCATGCCATTTTATTCAAGTTTATATAGGTGCATCATGGCTGGTAGCAATTTATTAATTAATTAAGAATGGCTGCAGAGCTGAACATCGATCCCTTTAGCAAGGTCAAGCAGATAGTCTATGTATATTTTGGCCTCCGGAAGATCTCCCTCAACATTATTCATCTTCTCGTACTCAAAAGCCCACTTGACTATGCATCTTGACCCATCTTCTTTCGGAATTGCATGCATATGTGACTTTATATTTTTGGCGATGAATCCATCAGGGTAGCTATACTTCATTTTCTTGTTCTTCACATCAAGCTCTTCAACTTTTGTCCTTATGGAAAGCTTGCTATCATCTACACTCACAATCAAAAACAATTTATTATGTTTGTCCTTATGGAAAGCTTGCTAATGGCGTTAAGTAGCTTACATGGTGGTTGTAGGGGTAGGATTTTCAAGGAAGGGATTTAACCAAAAGCTTAAGTCGATGGTTGAAACTCAATTATGCTATGTTATATTATACTATAACACGCTCTCTCACACGAAAGTCATTTGGGTTAGAATTGAGGACGCAACACAAACCCTCGCCAAATTATTCACTTTAAGTAAGTGTTATTTGAGATTTACATCCGTGACTTTTTGTCTTATTGGCTCTGATAACATGTTAAAGAACAAATGATTCAATCAAAAGCTTAAGCCGATAGTTGAAGCCCGATGATAGAATTATAAGGGAAGTTATAAAAAATATATCAACCTTTGCTCGATCCGCTAAAAATAAACTCAATTACACCTATTCAGCATAATTGCTGAAAATAAATCCAACTGTTGTTTATTCCTAAATCTTTACTTACAAAGATGTTTAGAAAATTGTTATAAATAATTTTAGCTAATTAATAAACCTAATAAGTGATCAGTATATTTAAACATAAATAATAAGCTGGTTTATTTTCAATGGATCATACAAAAGTTGGTTTATTATTAACAATTTACCCTGAATTATATATACTCAAACAATGATGAATGCAACCTTACCCTTGTTAGTGATCACACTTAAAGGATGTAGTTTCCATTCGACCTTTGATTGAAAATATCATATGTAACTTTAAAAAATAAGAAGTACACATGATTTAATGAACCATTTTACTATAGATCGTAATTAATTATCCTAAACCAAAAAATCATTTTTTATTACAGGTGATTCTAATTAACAAGACTATATATGTTAATATGTGTAATCCTTGTCATTGATAATTTAAATAACAAATCAAACAAATTGCGACAAAATTTGCTTAAAATATGAAGTACTTTATTATACTTCTATTAAGAATGACGTATATCATGTAACTTTGATATCAATTACAATACTTAATGACATAAGTATAATAGTGTGTTTGGGAAATGATTTTTTGATTGATAATTTAATAATTATTAGACAAATGACTAAAAATAATTTTTAAGCCAATATTAATAAGTTATGATTGCCATATCATTTTAGTATTGACCAGCATAAAAATATTATATGCAGTAGTTTCCAAAGATTGTGCTTAATCAAGTCCATACAAAGCTTTCTCTTGATAATAAGAAGTAATTATTAATACTTTCACTGTTCCATAATACTTATTATATTTGACTTTTAAGCATTTCAATGTGTTATTTTGAATTTTTGATCATTTATATTTAAATTATGAACATCTAAAAATTATTAAAAATTAATATTATGAAAGTATGCGATTAGGCGATTCAAGCAAGATCCAACTTGACTATATATTCTTACATATTAGCAACAATTATATAAAATAAATTTAAACAATAAATAGTGTTAATAACCATAATGTAACAAATATTTCAGAATAGAGGAACTACTTACTAAGAACATAACTCCATTTCAAAAGAGCACCGGCCTTATCCCATTCCCCATCATGAAGCTCAATTTTTGAAATTTGATTAGGGATTATATTAGGAATTTGGTGTGTTTTGCAAGCCCAAATATCAAAGAATTTGTTAGCATGACATTTGAGCTCAACTTGACCTTCAACCCTTTGAATTTGAGCCATTTTTCTTCCCTTAAAAAATGTGATTAAATATTTGATATTGTAATTAATTAATTGAGTACATGAAATCTAGCAAGAAGCAAGGGGCTTTATATAGAAATGGTGAAGGTTGTATGCATCAATATGAACCATTCATTTAATATAATTGGATGATTCTCAATACCCATTATTTCTTTGAAAGAGAAAAATTCCATGTTATCTAAAAGTGTAAATAATAATTAAGCCCATGCATTATATATTCCTTATATTTATAGGTAGAGATAAAGGACACTTCCACTATCCCGCACATGGCAGGGTTCGAGTAGGTTTTTTTTTTCTGAAAGATGCGATTAAATCATACCCGTTTCTCCAAGGAGGGAGTAAAGAGAGATGCATCTAGTCAAGAAACCCCAATTGATACCTGCGTGATGCATCCAGTAGGAGTTGAACTCCAAATCTTCTACTCCACATGCGGATACTCGACCATTTTGGGTGTTGAATTTGGCAATTTTTGTTATAAGTCTCACTTTCAGTATTCCGCACAAGGAGGGAGTAAAGAGGAGATGCGCGCAATCAAGAAACCACCCAACTGATCACCTGCGCCCAGTAAGGATCGAATCCTAAACCTTCTGCTCCACATGCAGATGCTCTATCCATTGAGCCACAAGCACGTTTGGTAAATTTTTAAAAATTGAGATTTTTATTTTTAAGTTGGATAAACTTGGCAATTTTTTCTAATAAAAAGTAATAAACGATTTTAGTTATTTCTAATGATTTTAATTATTTCTAATAATTTTAAATTAATTCCACTTAACAAATTTTCAAAATCCACCAATAGTTGTGAGTTAAACAAATTATGAGCTTGGCATTTGAGCTCAATTCAGCATTAGTATGGAGGGGAAGACTTGCTTTCACTATGAACCATTCCTTTATTTTGGATGATTCCCAAATTCTCCATTAATTCTATAAAAGGAAAATTATAAGTTATCAACAAAGGCTTATTGCAGCAATATATGCCAACTTTTGGATTTTTCATACATTTTTATATAAGTAGAATCACATCTAAATGGACCATTGTAAGATTGTTAGAACAAAGATTAGCAAAAGTTGCCTAAAATAATCCAACATATTCGAGATTTTTTTTACAATAATCCCACCTATTGATTAACCATGAATAATCCTAACTTTGAGTGATATTTTCCTAGAGTAAACCCGGATGACTTGCTATAGCAAGTTTTAATTTTTTTAAAAAAGATAAATTAAAATAAAATGCCGGAAAAAATATTTTAAAAGTGTTCAAAAAATAGTTATGATTTTTTTATTAATTAGAATTTTTTATGTAAATTTTTAAAATTTTTCTCTAAGTTTAAATTTATTATTTGTTTACTTTTTTAGTGAATTACCTACTATAACAGGTCATTGGGTTACCCAAGTTTACCATAGGCAAATACCCCTTTAAGTTGGGATTATTCATGGTTATTAATAGGGAGATTATAATAGAATTTAATCAACTCTTGAAATTACATATTTCTAATAGTTGACTTTGAAAACCAACCACTAAATAAATATATATGATATGATTGAGCTTTAATATAGCTAGTGCATATATAGTAAGGATCAATAGAAAATGTTTATTAACATTATCATAACTCCAAATTTCCAAGTTATGAAAGACCAATGTTATGGCTTTTGCCCTCATATTAAAATCAACATTGGGAAATTATTAGGATATATTTTGGAAAAACGTTGGTGTTATGACTTGTGAACAGCGAATAATGAATCATTTGACTATATTAATACTTCCTCCGTTCCATAATACTCGCTACATTTTTCATTTGGAAAAATTTCATATTATTTGCTACATTTCCCTTTTTAGTAAAAAACTAATCATTTAAAGTTATACCTACTCCTATTTTTATCCTACTCTATATCTAATTACTCTATTTTTCTTTTTCATTTTTCAACAAATAATATTAAAAAATTCCAAAAAGCAACTTTCCACCTACTGCTCATCATTGCACAGTAACTTCTTAATCTTTGTGTCCATGCAATGGTAGCAAGTAAATCAGAACAGAGGAAGTATTTTTTAAAAATGAGATTTTTATTTATTAAACTGGATAAATTAGGCGATTTTTATTTACTAATGAAAAGTGCTTATATTGACTTTAATTATTTTTTAATAATTTAAAGGAAAAATTGACATTAATAATCCAACATTTTGCTCATCCGTTGTGAATAATTCAACCTTTTGATTATTTTCTAATAATTCAATGTTTGCTCTTAGTGAGAGGGGTTTAGTTGAGTTGTCAAAGAAGGGTCTTCTTGGTAGTCAAGCGATAGGGTCTATGGAGTTTTGCGAGCATTGTGTACTTGGGAAGCAAAGGAAGGTTAGCTTTAAGGCGGCCATTCATAGGACTAAGGCATCGCTTGATTATGTGCATTCGGATTTGTGGGGTCCATCAAGGGTGCTATCCATAGGAGGGTCTAGGTATATGCTCACTATCATTGATGATTACTCTAGGAAGGTATGGGTGTATTTTTTGAAGAGTAAGGATGGGGTTTTTGAAGAGTTCAAAGCTTGGAAGGTGATGATAGAGAAGCAAACCGGGAAGCAAGTGATGAGATTAAGGACGGATAATGGGTTGGAATTTGTGAAGGAAGAATTCACAAGCTTTTGCAAGAAGCTTGGTATTGTGCGTCATAGAACTTGTGTCGGAAGACCACAACAAAATGGAGTGGCGGAGAGGATGAATAGGACCTTGCTAGAAAAGGCTCGGTGTATGCTTTTCCATGCAAAGTTGAGTAAGGGATTTTGGACCGAAGCGGTCAAGATGGCGGCGTTCTTGGCTAATAGATCACCAAATACCGCTCTTGGGTTGAAAACGGCGGAGGAAGTTTGGTCGGGGTCACCGGTGGATTATTCCGGGATTAGGATCTTTGGTTGTCCCGCTTATGCGTACGTGAATGATGGGAAGTTAGAGCCACGTGCCAAGAAGTGTGTGTTCTTGGGGTACACGGATGGGATCAAGGGGTTTAGACTATGGGATCCTAGCACATCAAGAGTCATTACGAGCCGAGATGTCACCTTCAATGAGTCCGTGTTTTTCCATGCAGAGAGCTCTAGTAAATTCGCAAGTGAAACGATGGAAAAGGTTGACGGGGATGATACTCAAGAGGAAGAGGTGAATGATGGTCTTGATAATAATAATGAAGAGATGTTAACACCCCAAGCGGGTGGAGAGGTTCCTTCCACTACTCCTAGGAAGGAACCATCGCCTACGGTGCAATCCACTAGCATTGCACAAAGAAGACCTAGAAGGCAAGTCAAAGCACCTTCTAGATTGGGATATGAAGAGGATGATTACAATTGGGCAAGGAAGAAGTTGAAACGCTCGATGGAGGTTCCAAGAAAGCTTGATTTTGAAGAGATGGCCGCTTATGCACTAATGGTGGCTAAAGAAGTGATAGAATTGGAGCCATCTTCATATGAGGAAGCCATGGAGTGTAAAGACTCCGGAAGATGGCTTGGGGCGATGGAAGAAGAGATTCAATCTTTGCTCAAGAATCAAACATGGGAGCTTGTAGAGAAGCCTAAAGGAAAGAAGGTGGTTGATTGTAAATGGGTCTACAAGTACAAAGAAGGAATTTCGGGAGTTGAAGAGGCAAGATGCAAGACAAGACTTGTAGCTCGTGGTTTTAGTCAAGTTCCGGGTGTTGATTACAATGATATTTTCTCTCCGGTGGTAAGACACACTTCCATACGTACTCTTCTAGCTCTTGTTGCATTGCATGATTATGAGTTAGAACAATTGGATGTTAAAACGACATTCTTGCATGGTGAGTTAGAAGAGGAGATTTACATGAGGCAACCGGATGGGTATGTTGTTGAGGGAAAAGAGGATCATGTGTGTTTGTTGAAGAAATCTTTATATGGTCTAAAACAGTCCTCTAGACAATGGTACAAAAGGTTTGATAAGTGTATGGTTGAAAATGGGTTTTCAAGAAGTGAGTATGATAGTTGTGTCTATATGAGAGAAGTTAAGGATGGTTCTTTGTTGTATCTTTTGCTATATGTGGATGATATGCTTGTGATAGCAAAAGACATGTTTGAGGTGAAGAGGGTAAAGGAGATGCTTAAAGGTGAATTTGAGATGAAGGATTTGGGTGCGGCGAAGAAGATTCTCGGCATGGAAATCACTAGAGACCGTGATAAAGGAAGGTTGTACTTATCCCAAGAAAAGTACCTTGAGAGGGTCTTGGAAAGATTTCACATGGAAAATGCTAAGCCCGTAGCTACACCTTTAGCATTGCAAAAAGGTTGTCTAAGGAAGATTGTCCTAAGACTAATGAAGATAAAGAGTTCATGTCTTTGGTTCCATATTCAAGTGTGGTAGGGAGCATTATGTATGCAATGGTTTGCACTAGACCGGATATTGCTCAAGCCGTGGGTGTAGTTAGTAGATATATGGCAAATCCGGGTAAGGCTCATTGGCTTGCCGTCAAATGGATCCTTAGGTATTTGCGTGGGACTACTAATATGTGTATTGAATATGGAAGAAACAATGAGGGCTTGCAAGGTTATGTAGATTCTGATTTTGGTGGAGATCTTGATCAAAGAAAGTCGACTTCGGGGTATGTGTTTTGCCTTGGGGGTACAACCATTAGTTGGAGATCTAGCTTGCAAGAGGTAGTGGCTCAATCCACTACGAAAGCGGAGTATACAACTGTGTCGGAAGGTTTTAAAGAGGCTTAATGGCTCAAAGGTTTTGTGAGTGAGCTTGTGATGGAGGAGTGCTGTCCTACTGTGTATTGTGATAGCCAAAGTGCTATTGATTTGGCATCACATCAAAATTGTTACTATAGGAGGACAAAGCACATTGAGATTAAGTATCACTACATAAGAGACACCATTGAAAAAGGAAAGGTGCTCTTGGATAAGGTTCATACCGAAGATAATCCGGCGGATATGCTAACAAAACCGTTGCCTACTCCTAAGTTTGAGCATTGCTCAAACTTGATTGGTTGTTTTTTGAAGACATGATGTTGATCTCCCCCTTGTGGGAGATGCACCTCTTGTGGGGGTGAGTCTTTCATCTTATATGAAGATGAAAGTTATGATGAAATTTGATGTTTTTGCTTTGTGAGTATTATTGATGATGTTGTGTGATGAAGCCTTGGGTTTATGTTCGTCACGGTGGAGAATTGTTGGATATGGTGACTTAATAAAGCCCAAGTTATGTTATGAACATGTGTGTGTTTGGGATATGATGAAGCTTGATGTTTTCTGGAGCACCTGAAGCTCGCTCGACCAGTGCTCGACCAAGAGGGGTTCGCTCGATCAGTCGAGCAAGAGATCAGAACCTTCTGTCTACATTCTGATCTCTCGCTCGATCCCCGCTCGACCAACATCCATTCGCTCGACCGGTCGAGCAAATTTGTCGGGGCTGCTCTATTTTATGCGACAGTTTCTGTTTTACTTAAAAGGCTTCCTATGTTGGTTCTTTAGGTTCCAAAGCCTATATATAGGCATTGTATATCCTTGTACAAATAACACATTGTAAATCATTTGTAATTAGTCATTGGGATTGAGTGGAGAGCCACAAATATACTCCTAGGGTTTTAGTGAGAGGATTTGGGGAAATTGATCAATTCTCTAATTGATGATCAATTCAAAGGGCTCGTGTACAATATCCAATTCATCAATATTACTCATAGAAGACTTAGAAGGGTGGAGTTTTATAGTCCAATATCACATTGATATTGGGATTTTCTCCACCTCCCAAATTTTGGTGTTCTTTCATTTGTTTTTGCAATTCTTTATTCTTAATCTTTGATTGTTTCTACTTGGTTTCTTTGATTGAATTCTAACACTTTCCTTTCTTTTCTCTCCTAATTTGCTATCTAAACATAGTGTTAACTTATTCTTTGTTTAGTGTTCTTCATGTTGAGGCAAAATGAAACCCCGAGTTGGCTTTTGGAAAGCGGGCGTTTTGGTGCTTTATGCGATGACTCGTCGCCCATGCTCTATATTAGATTTTGCGATTTTGTTAGTTTATTTTGAAACTGATAGTTATATCAAAAGCTTTGAATGAAATAAGCATTCGTTACATAGTTTGGATTTGGATGAAACATTTTTTATTTCATAAGTTGGCATTAATTGACAATCACCTATATAAATAGGATGCGTGTACTTAAGAGAATTCCAACCCATCTTACATACATTTTTTGGATTTTTCTTTGAACATACATTGTTCTTACTTCTCTTTTGCATGAAGTGTGGTGAATGAGTAATCACTTATAATCTTAAAGTGATCAATTATAAAAATGAGCTTATTGTATGGACTCATCTCATGGTGAGTCGGTCTCATACAAGACGAGCTGGTATGAGACTGTCACACAATGATCACTTATATTTAGTTTATTAAAATGATCACTTACAATTTTAAATTAATCAATTAGAAAAATGGGTCAATTATATGAGATTATCTCATGTTCCATAAGAGAATCTCATATAATTGATCCATTTTTCTTATTGATTAATTTAAAATTGTACATAAGTGATCATTTTAATAAACTAAATATAATGCGCCAACATAATAAAGATAATCTCACCATGAGACTATCTCATTTCAGAATTTGTGATAAGACATATAGGCTTTATTTATACTACTTATTGGTCTGGATTTCAAATTTTCTGTTTTAGGTTGTCTAAAACTGAATTCAAGTTAAAATTGGACCCATAATTTCCAAACGGATCCATTTATACGCCATTGTGGCTTACCCCTCCATCCCTTTTGATTTAGCATAAAATTTAGGTTGATTTTAAGAAAAATATGAGATATTTGACAATAACGAAAGAGAGAAATTAAATTATATAGATAATATTATAAAAGTTATTTTTCGTTTCTTAAAGAATTGTTTAGATGTCATTAATTTTAGGTGATTTATTTGTTGTTTGCATAAAGAATTTTTCTATTTACATCACAAGCTTTGGTCAAAATTAATCTTATTCATTCTCATTATAGTCTATATATTTTTCACTAACTTTATTTTAACATTTTTATATTTCTCATGATTACTGCATATATATATTTTCCACTAACTTTATAAAACCATTTAAAAATGGTTATGGTCTCTATATATTGTGGCTTACCCGTCAAATTTATTATTCAATAAAATAATATATAAACTCTATAAAAGATTTAATTTAATTTCATGAACCTTATTTGTAAGAACTTAATCGGAGGACGAGGTACTAGAATACCTAGAAAAGATTAAAAGAAAGTGATATAAGTTTTTTATTTTTTTAATGATGTAAGGTAAAAACACTACTTTCATTTCTTGTTCAACAATCTATCACATCTCAAAAATCTACTTCTGTTCAAAAAAAAAAAAATCTACTTCAATAAATTGTTCAATTTTCCCGACGCTTTTCTGCTTCGAAACTTCATCTCCCTGGGGTTTGCCTCATTCTTCGTCACTTTTATCTGATCCTTGGCATAATTTTGCTGCTAAAGCTTGATTTTTCGATACTTTCTAGCCTTCTCCCGCCGTCGCCTTTGCCGTTGACAGCAAATCAATCTTTCCGGTAAGAATAGCCATTTTAAAAGTTTTTTTATTAATTCATTGCTAAGTTCAAATTGATTCATAAAAGTTAGAAATGTAACAATTGAACTTTAATTTGATTAGGTTTACTGTTTTTTAATCTGTGGATTTTCTTACAATTTAATCCAATTTTGACTAATATCTATCCTTTTTTACGTTGTTATGAATTGTGCGTTTTATCATTCTATTTTTGTTAATTTATGTACTCAGTTCATCGACAAACTATTTA
This sequence comes from Amaranthus cruentus, assembly GCA_019425755.1. NCBI lineage: Eukaryota > Viridiplantae > Streptophyta > Magnoliopsida > Caryophyllales > Amaranthaceae > Amaranthus > Amaranthus cruentus. The sequence goes on from CM033466.1 coordinate 9,046,671, forward strand.
GCTTTGAAACTTTAATCAGATTAAAATGTGCTTGAAATTTTTACTTTGCTTAGTTGTATGGTAATGGAAGTATGGCTGTACATTTTTATTTTGGGGTTTTTCTATTTGTTTTAGAATTTCTGTATTTGTTCATTGTTTGAGAACAATGTGACTATGCAATGAGGGAGGAAATACCAAGTAGTTTAGAAATTTTAGTACCTATAAACTTTTAGTTAGTAATCAGCATTCAATAAATTTACGTTAATCTAGAATTTTTAATTGTAGTAATTGGAATATGCATATTGAGCAAGTAAATTTTCTTCCTTTTGATCATTTTAACAAATTCAGTATTTCTACAATTTCTAATTGTAGTGATTTGACAAATCATAGTCAGGAAAATCTAATTTTAAAACTTTTTACTAAAATTTAATTGACTATAGAATTTTGAATTGTAGTTGAATTGGATTATTAGAATTAGCAGGATTTATTTTACTAAAATTTATCAGCACTTTGTTTGGATGACAATCTAGGAGGAAAGAAAAATAAGGGAAAGGAGGGAAGGCAAAGGAAAGGGAGGAAATAATAGGGGAAGTATGTAGGAACTTATAGATGCTTTTAGTGGAATTTCAAGCAACGACCATTTAACTTCTACTTCCTTTGTTCTGAAATATTGGCATCCGACTATGATATGTGTGGGAAAATGTCACTATCATGTGTCAAATGTGTAATCTATATATCCATATTAATCATATTCGTATTTGATATGGATTGTTAGATTGAATCTCGAACATAATCATTCAAAATATCCTTTGTTTATTTAAAAGGGAAAGGAAGAGAGAAGAACAAAACTAATAGTATTTTTCCATTTCACAATTGAAGGGATCTGTGATCAATAAAAAGAAATTAGTATCCAAACAAAAAAAATTATTTTTCTCCTAATCCCTCTCCTTTTTTTCCTCTTCAATCCTCTTAATTCAAACAAAATGTAAATGATAGAATTTTTAATTGTGATCAATAAAAAAAAATCTTGCTTGGAAAAGTATTCTACCAATATGTTTGGCACTCATTTGGTATGTAAATTGTAGAATGGTAATGGTGATTATGAAGATAGGTATCCATTGTGTTAAAATATAACCCTAAATTATGAATAGGGTAGTAAAGATCCTTTGAATGAGTAGTGAACTTAGTTTCTCACTAGAATAGTCCTTGGGGGACTGGTATGAATTTGGCAGGTCATACACGAACTTAAGTTTTTTCTATTTGTGTTCAACTCCCTGCTCTTGCTCACAGAATACTATATGTTTTATTTTGAAGAATATGGGTAGATGACTGTAATTATGACCCATCCTTGTTATGATTGTAATTATCCTTGGGGCTATGGTGCAAATTGAAAAAAATGAATTATTTTGATCCAAATTTGGTTGAGCATTGTATGTCTAATGATATAACATATTATTACGAAGATTATTTAAGTATTACTAAGTTTTTAATAAGAGGAGACAAGTATGAAGATAATCAAGATAGAAAATCAAAAAAATGATTTGAACACAACTTCCGGAATTTATTACAAGGCTTTTCCATATCTTGTGTCTAGTAACGTGTAATTGACCGCTATTTATGTAGCTAAAGATTTGTAGTTCTTTGGTTAGAATAAATTAAAATTAAAATTGCTCACTGAATTAGGTGTGCTTCTTATTTATGTGATACAACATATAATGCTTGCAAACATGGGTGTATGGGAAACCTCCTTGTGTTTTTATAAGATTAAGCGTATGTATATTCCCCTAGCCTATCTAGGCAAGAGTCACTTTGGTATTGGAGTAGTGTTGTGTGATTAATGATTTGTCAATACAGATAAATGTCCAGAGACAAAAATAAACATAACTTTGGACCATATTTTGTTATAGTCAGGAGTCACTTAAGCTTTGGAACAATAAATTGTATTGTCTTTTCAATGACTTTTAACCAGGACATAATATTCTCATAAGAAACTTATAAAATTCAAACTGTACCATATTTTTCTAATAAAATAAATCTGTGTACCCAAGCATCTCAATCCATAAAAAAGATGTTGCCGTTTAGACAGGATGTCTGAAATATGTCCAGAATCCATAGACCCAATGACTTCTTTTCACTATTGATTTTTCTTATGAGTAATAACCAAAATCGTCAATGATTTCAGAGGAACATTGGATTGGGAACTTCTAAGTGTCTAAATGTCCAAAGTCCAAATTCAAGGGAAAAGATGGCACTCTTTATCCTCACTTTAGTGTTCTTACTGTAGTCTGGACTCTGGACGAGGCCCTTTTAGTGGTGAAGAGAAAAGAAGAGTTTGTCTAAAATTTTGAATACAAATTGCTTGGAGCATATATCTGATAGTGTTTCAGTTTGATGCTCAGATATGGCCAATAATGGAATAAATTGTTATTGTATGCTTTTTCTCTAAAGTATATGCAAAGTTGATAACCTTGTAATCATTTTGTTACGAGAAAGTCCTATAGCATTACTAAAACCTTACAATCATTTTTTTAAGGTGCAAGTCCTATATTTATTACAAAGGGACATGTCAAAGATTGTTTAGTAGAGGGGTTCCATGTCCTTGCCCTGTTTCATATACATCAATATCAATCTATCACAACATTCTAAGAACATATTTATAGCTTTAAAGTGCATATGATGGGAAGTAACTTAGCAGGTTTCCAAAATACGTTATTTAGTTAAATGTAACTTTTGTTGAATAGGACTTCCCCACTCTGTTTTGGTCTCCATTGCTAAGGTTTTGAATGTGTGAACCTTGCTTCTGTAGGTAGTCTGTTGTTTGTTGCAATTGCAAGTTTCATTGTCAATGGGGGACAGCCAATACTCCTTCTCTCTCACTACTTTCAGGTACTGCCTTTTATTTATTCTATTATTTGTTTGTTGTTTCATCCTTCCCATTCCATAACCCGCTTTTAAATTGGTGACAATAATTGTGATTGTTGTATTTATGTTAATTTTTTGCCCTTAACCTACCTTAAATATTCTCTTATAGTCCTTCTGGTAAGCTGGTGCAAATCGAGCATGCTCTAACTGCTGTTGGATCTGGGCAGACTTCTCTTGGCATCAAGGGTAAAAACCACATGTGCTCTTTGTATACTTGAGTTGGCCATGGATTTTGTTTGCTTTGTGATTCATTTCTTTATTTAATCTTTTCCAATATTCTTTTTGATGCAATTGTTCACTTGACTGTGCAATAATTGTGACATGGATGTACAAATTTAGAGTTTAGCATCCTCAATATTGATCTAAGTCGATTTTTCTTAAGCGTCCGACCCTGATTTAGTTCAGGACAAATCCAAATATTAAAATCCTGGCCCAACCTAGCCCACTTTCTGGATCAATACACCAACAATTCTAGGATTTATCCATTGGATGAGAGTTTGATTGTGAATCTTGCTGATGCATTTTAATGTGATATACCCCCTCCCTTCCACATAAATTTCCGACAATTCTCATTTTTGTTTGTTGTGAAATTGATATATTTCCTTTTGGGGGAGATGATCACATACTCTCCTAACTATTCTTATCCACAAATTTAATATCTGTCTTTCCATTTGATCCACATATTTCTTGTTTTGTCTTATTCTTTCACTAATCCACCCAAACCTTAATAAAGTAGCAACTGACATCTATAGCAAACTCAAAGGGACAAGAGAAGTTTTGACTTGCAGAATTGATAATTTTCCATGTTGTTAAGAACCTTTATCCTAAAACTCTTGTATATCAAGTAGAACTTTGAGATTACATTCATTTGTTTGACTTATGACTGTATATAACCGAAGTATTTACCTTCTTGTCTGGTGATTGCAGCTGCTAATGGTGTTGTTATTGCTACTGAGAAGAAACTTCCTTCAATTTTGGTGGATGAAGCATCTGTAAGTCGTTTTTAACATATAGAAGTTTTCCTATTTGGTCTACTTTTTCGTTGAATAATATGTTGGCAAGTAAAGGCTCAAAGTTTGTATCTAAAGACTTATGGCTGACTTCTCTTTAAAAGGTGGAAATATGGACCTTTATTATTTAAGAATTGTATTTTAATGATATACTTGCGTAATTAATGGTGCCAAATTTCCCAAATTTGGTGTCTATGGAGCTTAACTTATGGGGTTTTTTTACAGTGATATATAATGAATTTTCTAGTCTGTTTTTGTCATAGATTTATTTGTATTAGCAGGTGAAAATTTTCTTTTCCATGCTGGTTAGTGATGTTTCGGGGGTTTAATTTTTGAAGTGGATTTCAATCGAAGTCTATTTTAGTAATCTTGGTTCCAAATTTCCCAAATTTGGTGTCTATGGAGCTTAACTTATGGGGTTTTTTTAATTTTGCTTACATGCTACATGCTGATGCTATTTGCCATACATAACTAGTGTTTATGCTCCTAATTTCTATTGCGTTTCTTTAAATTTGCTATTACTGCAGCAAAATTCTCAAAGTTGGTGCTAAGAAATGGCTGAACATATCATTTTTGTTCTATTTGAATTGTTTCCTGGTATTCGTTTTATTTCAAGCTCAATGAAAGAATAGTGCAAAAATGCGGTTCTGCTCACGAGAGCAAAACATTGTAGTAAGTCAATAAAGCTTTACATTGCCACCGTGATGTTGATGCGAGCGATATGCACTGTGAATGGAAGTCATGAGGTTTAGGTGGTTGAGATAATCTTATTTAGTTCAAACTGGTCTTCGGGGTGGGGGGATTTACTTTCACTTGTCGTTCGTCATGTATAGTTCTTGATATTTGTTCTTATTTAAGCTTCAATCTTTCACTCTTTAGATGATGGATGTGCTAATACATCAAAGATGGAAATAAATAAGAATGCAAATCGCAAAAAGTAACATGGATGGATGTGTGGACAAATGTTCTTTTTGCCTTTTGGCACTACAAGTTTGATGCTTTGCTCTTTCATGATTATATTGATGTTAAGGGTTTTGGGAAAATTTGTTGCAACGAGGAGGCTTTTGTTTATTTTATTTTTTAATTTAAATTTTAAAGTAATAGTCTTGTAAAACAACATTATTTTATTATGGTTTTTTTATGTGATGCAATTTTATAATTTATATTGCTTTATTTTGTTGATCGGTCACATATTTATTCTCTGGCTTCAGGTTCAAAAAATTCAACTTTTGACGCCTAACATTGGAGTTGTTTACAGGTTGGCTTCATTTGCTTATTTTTTATAAGGGATTTCCAATGTTTGGTTTCACTGAAACGTTCAGAAATATAAAACCTGTCTTCTCCTGGTTTTAATTTGTCTTTTTGCTTGTTATAAATAATCTCTGTTGCTCATGCTATGTTAAATTGACTAATCAAAAAATCTTGCTAGTACTATTGCATTCAAAATGGTTAGACTCGTAGTTTCTTTGTTAATCACCATCATTACAAAACTCTAATAAATTTTGTAATGTAGATACGATATATGTAACTGTGAGTTTCAACTTGTAATTTTTTAATGACATGTGTAATCATGGTAAATTCCCGAGTTTTCCATCTTGTCATAGTTCTATTGTGGATGCATTATCTAATTTAACTTGTATACTTTATTTCTTTTATTGTTACTTTGGTTTCACTTTGTAGTGGCATGGGTCCTGATTCTCGTGTTCTAGTCCGTAAAAGTAGGAAGCAGGCAGAACAATATTATAAACTCTATAAGGTACATTCTTCAACCCTACGGCTAATGTTTACTCTTACCTGTGAAACTCCAGTTTCTTGGTGAAAAGATTGGGATTCTATGAGCTAGTAGTTCCCCTTGTCAATTTTTAGTTATTGTTTGCGTTTTAGAAGACTTTCTTCACTATCTCTTTTTTATTTTATATTTTCCCATCTTTTGTGCTCATGATATTATATTCCTCTAATTATATTTTGTTTTATTGATGTATGAGTTCCTAGTTCTATTCTTTAACTAATTGCTTTGTAGTGTTTGAAAGAGAATTGCATTCTCGAGTCTCAACTGATTTATTTTTCCCTACTGTCTGTTCTAATATTGCTACTGATTTCTGAGTAATATATACTTGGTATTTCAGTGTTCATTGGGAATGCCCTTGTTGATTATTTTTATATATTCATCAGACCCAACTTATCTGCAAACTTTGTCTTAGGAACAAATCCCTGTCACACAACTTGTCCGGGAAACTGCTGCTGTCATGCAAGAATTTACACAATCAGGGTAAGATTGACTCTTAAGTTCACTTTGTCATTCATATAAATCATCATTAGAAAACATGGATGTTTACATCAATGATTAAAGTTTTGGTGTTATCATTTTTGAATCATAACAAGAGTCGTATGTTTAGTTACTATTTTTGATGCCATGCATTTTTTTTTTTGTTAGTGGTTATATAATACATACCTGTGTCTGATCTGCTTGTCTGTGTTTGGCTGACATAAATCTTCATCTTAAAGCCTTGTGTAAGCTGTGGTTGGGACCTTGTGTGGGTCTCAGCAAAGTATACAAGATGCTATTTCTATACAATAGCCTTTCTAAGAATATATATAGCCAACATATGATTGGCTTTCTTATCAACCTTCCTCCTACACAAAATGTAATCTGCCTTTTCTACTTAAGTGACATTCTTTCCTTTTGAAAGCCGCTTTATATATATGTTTGTTGTCTTTATTTCTAGTGCTTAACTTGCAGAAAGATCTTTCTAATATGTCTCAAAGTGTGTAAACGATTTTCTTTTCAAGTATTTTTATTTATGCATAAAATCTATTTTTAGACTTTTAATATAGTACTTTGATTTCGGATTATGATGGACTATAGTAAAATGACTCATTATATCATGTACACTATTTATTTTTGTGAAGCTGCACATGATGTTTGCTACCAATGGTCAATCGGAAATAACCTCTTTGTTAGTGTTATCACTAACAAGGGTAAGGTTGTGTACATCTGATGCCCCAAACTCACCTAGGTGGGAGCCAATTAATGCCATTGGGGTAATGATATCTTGTTCAGAATTTTAATATAGAACGTTCTGTTATTGGCTTCCTCCTGCATCTTCTTTCAACAAGTTCTCATCCCTTGAATTTATATAGCTATATATATTGAGATTACAACTTGGTGATTACTTTGAGTATTTGAATCTGTCTTCTGCTTTAATTTCTTCTGGTCCATTAGAATTATTTTCTAATGCACCCTTTTTAAAATGTGTGCAGTGGTGTGAGGCCTTTTGGGGTATCACTTTTGATTGCTGGATTTGATGAAAGTGGTCCACAATTGTACCAGGTACTTCATAAGTTAATATCAAAGATGGTTATGCTTCTAGATTGATTTTGTATGTACATCTAAAATTTATTTTATAGCAGATTATTCCCATTACTTTGGTTACATGTGCAATTTAGCCCCATAAGTATTTAAAGTAAATTAGTCACATACCGTTAATGTCTAGTGCAATCGAATCACTATTGTCATTTTACATATTGGCAATAATATTGTCGCTGGAAAATAGGGGTTTAGGGTTTCCTTATATTTTTGGGACCCGGGAGTTGGGATTAAGGGTTTTACGTTGTTTTGAGCAATACATTTTGATAATTTTCTCTTGATTTGACCTGCTCAGTTTCTTTTGTTTTGTTCTGCTAGGATGATTATGAAGATATTTTTCTTTAATTTCTATTTATGTTGAACCGTAATCTTGCAATGCATATTTGCATATTTGGTTCTTCAGTGCATTTTTTTTGTGGAATCAAAAATGTAATCACGCCATCTCAACTACACTTAACGAATTCCAGTTTTAATTAGCCAGGAATAGCCGTGTGAATAAAAATTGTGTGTAATATGTAAGTCATTGCATGTAATATAAAAGTCATGGGCTTAAATCATAGTTCAAAAACAAGACCACATCATTGTATCGCGACCGTATTGTAAAGATTTTTTGAGTTTACCGTGACTGAAATATAGGCCGCATTGACTGCAAAATCATCTTGAAATACGTTTTGTGACCGTTACCACTACCGTACCGAAACCATAGTTTCGCACTATGGCCTTAATTGCTTTAGTTAAAAGTTATGGAGTTAATTTGAACGCTTGTTTGGAAAACTATAAGGTTTATGTCGAGAAAATTTTGTGCTGAGCTAAATTTAGTGTATCATGTAAAAATGTGATCAAGAGTTTCAAGTATGGATTCATGAAAATAGTGGATATTATTTGCTTGAGTACTGCGGAAAATGGTTTCTTTTTTAAATGTCTTTATTATGAATATTTCCGTTTTTTGTCGAATTTGCGCATTGGTTTGTTGAACTCTTTTGTTATTGCTCTTTTGGATCTTGTTAATCTTTATTGATCTTAATAGCATGCTATATTCTTTTTCAGGTGGATCCCTCTGGTTCATATTTCTCTTGGAAGGCTTCAGCAATGGGAAAGAACGTCTCCAATGCAAAGACTTTTCTCGAGAAAAGGTAATGTAATTATAGCTCTGTTGACCAAGTAACATCTTGTATATTGTTTTTACTTTTGAATCTTCGAGTCAAGTCAACTAAACATTATTTACCTATGTAGTGTGACGAGAAATTGTCTCTCGTTATGTTCACTTTGAGGATTAGAAATGACTTTTCTCCACCTTGTATGTTCTTCAGAGGCTCGATTAGTAAGAATTTGATGATTCGCCTGATGTTTTTATGGCTTGTGTAGTTGTGCTTCTTTTTTTCTGAAATAAATATAATATACTTGTCATTATTTTTTTGTATCGGGGTATGCTTAATTCTTTTGCGAGAAGGCATAGATTTAGGAATTAATGCTAAAAGAAGGCCTGACAAACCCTAGGCAAACCTTGATTCTTGTTTTTTGGCCTAATTTGAAAGACATTGTTATCTAGTATTGATTATGATATGTCTACCAACCTATTGGTGAAATGCATCTGAATCTGTTTTAAAACAATGTTACATGGATTCTAGCATACTGCAGATAAATCTCTAGGTTTGCCTGAATTAAGGTGTTCAAGTCCATACTTGACATCATTGTTGAGCTATTATATCTTTTACATCAGTGCTTATTGCTGAGTTCTGATGAAGAATGCTTCTACAGAAAATTTCAACTCTCTTTGAATATTAAAATCTTTGCAAATTAGAATCTTTTAAAGCACCATATTTTACAGTTGGATTCTTGTTAGTCATACTTTAAGATGGTTTCTCAGGACATTGCAAGGCCCTAGTGGATCTAACATCCTAGAAAACTAGTTACTGCAGTTTTTTGGTTTTTGTTTTACTTTTGTTATAACTAGTACCTTATGCTGTCCTTATCTTTCATATTTCTTTTTGGATCCCCCCATTGTGACATTTGGTTATGATAAAAAAATTGTAAAATGCAGTTGCTTAAAATTTTCTTTTTTTGATCTAGGTACACGGATGATATGGAACTTGACGATGCTGTTCATACAGCTATATTGACGCTGAAGGAAGGGTAAGAAATTCTTGAGATCTTTGCATTCATTACCTCGCTGTCTGTTCAATTTCATGAATATGCTGGTCAAATTATGGAATTTCGGAAAAGGTTGGCCTCATGCCTACACTTAGCTAAATGATACACATTTAGGGTGTGGGTTGAGGAGTAAATTGAGGGACAAGACAGTAAGATGTAGGCTGATGCTTTTTCTAGTGTTCTTTACCAGTAAAATTTTGGTTTCTTTGATCGTTGAGTTATACATCCTAACAAATTTTGTGATTAACATTCTTAAGCTATCTTGGTGGCATGTCAAGTTTTTGAAATTGGATTGCTGACGTAGAATTGAATTTTACTGTTAACTCCTAAGAAAACATACAGTGGAATATTCTACTCTAGACCATATGAATCTAAAAGTCAAATAGAATGAATGAGTCGAATTATCCACTTACCCCTACTTAGTGATGGCCACGGTCCGGGTTGGGCCGGTTCCATCTGGAACCTGACTCGAACGTTTCCGGTTCCAATTCCGGGTGGTTCCGGCGGTTTCAACTCCCGGGTCGGGTGGGTCAGACCATATCATAAAGCATTGAGGTCATATAATCTAATCTTGCGGCTGTTACCTATCAAATGTCAGTAGTTGCAGCTGTTAGTTCTTTAGTTTCAATTAAATCCAAACTATACTCAGTTTCAATTTTCTGTTCATATCATAAAGAATTGAGGTCATATACTCTAATCTTGTCAGTGCTACGCTCCGTTTAGTTAACTGCTTGATTTTTGTCCTGCTCGAGACTCAACTATGTTGCCTATGTATTGTTCAGGCTTATACCACTAGCTTTCTTGAACGATCAGTTCAGGTAGCTATATGTACCTGCCTGTATAAAGAAGCTAACAATTCTAGGTTTAGAGGCTCAAAGGTCCAAGTTATTCTTATATAGTATTCCCTTCAGTATCAATTCCTGATATGTAGGTTATATGTTAATCTTGTCGGTTCACTAATGGGTGTCTCATTACATATTTCGTAGGGAGAGCTTTTCCCACCTAATGCGGTGAGGAGGGTCTCTTTCTTCCTCCTGGCCATAGTCCTCTCCTCAGACTTGTCCCCCTCTCCCACACCACCCTTTTATGTAGCTGTGTCCCAATCCGTGATTGAAGTACAAGTAGATTTGGCTTATGCAATAAAGAAATCTAAATGTTTCCTTCTTCTGATGTTTAATGCAGTTTTGAAGGCCAAATATCAGGGAAAAATATCGAGATAGGAATCATTGGTACAGACAGAAAGTTCAGGTGCGCACATTTCTTGAGTTTTCCTTGTCTTTTTTCCTTCCATGTCTTAAATGCATCATTAGTTTTAATTTTACTTCAGGAACTAAAATTCTCTCCAACTTCTTTCTTAAGCTAGCTGATTTTGTTTCCATTCCTGAGGCATTAGTGCTGTATGTGTTCTTCTGTATATCCTTGATTTGCCTCTCCCTATTCCCTTTACATGTGAGAAATTACTTAACATACAAATGAATGTCCTGTCACAAGGAAACGAAACTGGAATTTTCGTGAAATTTAATGTACTAATTTTGCTAGGAAAAATCTTGAAACTTTGTTTTTCTTCATAAAAATTATTTCCATCCATTATCACTTTGGGGAGTAATATTAGTTGGTAAGGGAACATTATAAAGAAAAAGAAATGAGCTTCGTTACAATGAAAATGACACAACACATTTCATGGAAATTAAAACTAGATTTCATTCCTATTATCATCATTTGTGATTTAGTACAAAATGAAACTTTAGTTATTGAGAAGAAATTTCTCCTAGCTATTTTCAAAAGAGGTTTTTGTTTTGTATTGAATTGGATAGCTCTTTCTAACACACCTCATCCACTCCAATTTTCAGTCTTTTCTCAGTGAGTCCATAATGTGTGGGATCAAGCCTATATTTTACACCCTCTTTGTTCCATTTATCTTATCTTTTAAAAGGAAGGCCGGGGATGAATGATTTCGATGATTAGGGAAGAGTGGATGATAGAGTAATTGACTATACATCCCACCTTCCAGCTAATCATCCTGATCATCAGACAACTTCAATGCATGCCTTTTTGTGATGTCATTTTTTTGGTTCAGGGAATGTTTTGATTGAACAGCACCTAAAGTCCAATTCTGTCATGACTTGGTATTTCCTGTTTGATGGGTTTGCTTGTTTTTGACCTAATCACTTTTGTCATTGATATATTTCGTGCTATTCATTTTGTGATATATGTGTGGGTCAGTCGGTTTAGCCTTTTAGCCTTTTGCCTTGAACGAATTCGGTTTGAACATCATATCTAGTGTCTATGAAGTATATACAAAACCTTGTTCTTTAAGTCTTTGATAGTCGCTCGTTTACTTCACTTGCAGAGTTCTAACTCCAGCGGAAATTGACGACTACTTGGCTGAAGTTGAATAAAGCGCATTTCGAGTGTATTTTGCTGTATTTTCCTGAGTTCCTTAGTGTTTGGCTTAACATTGAATTACATAGATTGGTACTGATTTGAATTGTAGCAGTCTTTGTTTTGATGACAAAGATTGTATTAGAATGTTTTTATCATGAATGATCCTCCTCGCTAGTGGCTGGTTGATTAATTAAAATTAGGGCAGTATTAAAATTCGTCACTTTTTTCATTGTATCATCACCCTTTATATATTGAAATTCCAAAGTCACCCTTTATATATTGAAATTCTAATATTGCCTTTAATGAAATTTCATAACTTTATCTCTAACTTCTTTATAAAAAAAAAACTCTGAATTAAACTTTAATATTGAAATACTATGGAAAATGAGAATGATCACCTAAATGATTCAGTATAGCATCAATAATGATCGTTAATTTAAAAAAAAATTGCATGTATTGAAATTTGATACATGTTTACTCTTTTGATCTAACTTTTGATAGTAAAATCACAATAATGTGATATCAGCGGCAATAGAACTAGGCTTTAACATCTTTCCAATGATATATTATATGCCCAATTTTGATTACTGAGTGCGAAATGACAATTATTTAGAGTTTGTTTGTGCTGAAATTTGATACAAATGTTTTTATCATGAATGATCCTCCTCCTAGTAGCTGGTTGACTGGAAGCAGAATTCAGAATTTAAATTAGGGTATTATTAGAAAATTAAATCTAGTTTTTTGTATTATTCTTATTCTTAGATTTCAGCACAAAATGAAACTAATTTAAACGTAATCATGATTTTCAATTATTTATATACTAGATAGTTCCTGTGCGATGCACGACTTTTATTAAAATTTCTTACATATTTGTATAAATTAAGATTTTATAATCATTTAATGAATAAAATTGAAAAGATTTTATAAATAATTGAAAAAAGAAATAAAATACATGGGTTTCTGATACATTAAATAATATAAGTATATATTACCTAAAAAGTAAAAAATCAATCAATATGGATAATATAATAGTCATAATTACAAAATAGTAAAGTCAAAGATATAAATATTAGTTTTAATGACAATGACATCATCATTGAGTTTTAGAAGGAAAACTTTTGTTGAGGTTGTGACACGTAAGCAATTTTAAAAAGTGATGATGTCATCCGTGTTTTGTTTTAGTATATAGATTATTCTTATTCTTAGATTAAAATTAAATAAGTAATACATTCATAAAATATTTGAGTATTTTGGTGGGTTTTAATAATTGTGGTCTCTTGCATTGGATTTTTTGATACAACGAAACGTTTTAACAATGCGTCATTTGACTTTATAAGTAAATAGTTTTAAATCCTTTCAAAAAAATAAATATTTTAAAATTATTTATTGTATTATGAAAAAGATATTTAAGAAACCTCAAAAAAAGATATTTAAGATAAAATAGCAAGTCTATAAGAAAAAATACATAAATACTACAATAACAAATTGATATTGAGAATATCTGTCGTCGAGTTTAATTATAAAATTGAACCGACATCTAATTTTAGCAAACAATTATTCCTTCTACCACTTCAAAATATAAATTTGATTTTGATTCTACCAAGCTTAAATAAATTGGAGTTGTGTTTAGGTGGACCATTATCTTTTATGCCATTGTTACCCACTAGAATTATAAATGTATTTTCACAATAATGGAGAATCCTTCAAATTTAAAACTTGGCTTATAGTAATATTACCAATATTCTCTCAACATTTTTTATTGATCAGGTTGTATTTAAATTGAGCGTGCATATTTCTCCTTGTCCTGTTTTTAAAGAGCACGAATATAATATGTTTTCTATCTTCCTTTTTAGACCCTAACATAAGCTGAATATTGAATTAGTGACTCTAACTCTGAGTTTTACTTTGTGTTATTTTTATTTTGTGTAAAGTACTCATCCATTTTTTTATTCGTATCCGCACATATTCTCTAAATTTATCTCGCATTTAATAATTTTCGCAAAAATTAATTGTCCCCTCACAATATTAATTGTTGCATTATCAAGGCCATATATTAGAGTATATAACTATACTTTTATCTTTTGAGCATCTATAACTTGTATATAAGGGCAGTCCATTTAAGCCTAGATTGTACAACCTCAAGCTTAAAACATATACATCAAAGATTGGGGAAATGGCGGCTCAACTTCAAAGAATTGATGGGCAAGTAGAGCTTAAATGCCATGCTGACATGAACTTTGATCTTTGGGCTCACAAAATAAACCAATTTCCCATAATATGCCCTGATAAAATTAAAAATATGCATATTGAGGGCCAATGGGATAAGCCCGGTTCTGTCATCACCACATATTATGCTATTAGTAAGTATAACTTTCTTATTTTTGATAATTATTACTTCTATTTACCTCTAAATTTTTATTTATTAATATGAAAAATACATACTTCCTTTTTATATTTTTACTTGCACTATTTTAATACTTCCTATTCGAAAAATATAAGCAAAGTAATTAATTATAAATATACTACCTTCATTTCTTAATGAAATCGAATACTTACGGGAATCAAGAAAAATAAAATTTTTAGATAATGAATATATTATTTCATTGAATAATAAATTTGATGGAGAAAAGGTGTAGATCATAAACATTTTACAAAAACAGGTGCTTTCTTGAGAGACCGCCTTTTGTAAAGACGACTCTCAAAAGTCCAGCCCAAATCTATATTTAGAGTTGTAACAATATATATTTAGAATTGGATTGGGCTTTTAAGAGCCGTCTTTACAAAAGACGGTCTCAAGTAAGAATTTGTGTTTAAAAAATACTAAAAAAATGTTAGTGGAAAAAAATAAGGGGACCACAGTAATAAAAAAAAAGTTATTATACTGTTAGTTGGAAACATGTGGGGACCATATGACATGTGGGGACCATATGAAAGATACAAATTTTATAATAGTAGAAAATATGTGGAGACAATAAGCATTGTTAAAATATTAAAATGAGAATGAACAAGGTTATTTTTGCCCTTGCCATATAAATATAAAGATTTTTATGAGAACAACAAATAAAACTCCCAAAATTAAAAGGGGAACTTCTTTAAGGAACATAGGAAGTAACGTTTGAGATAAGTGCAATAACTCTAAGTCGTGTAAATTCTATTTTTAGCTATAAATATCTTAAAGTATATCACTTATGTTAGTTATAGTAGTTATAGACTTATAGTAAATGTAACAACTATTTTCAAACGTATTATATAGTACATAAATATACAGCATGTAAATATATAACGGCTTATATATATATGTGATTGTAGATGGGGTAAATATGTCCCTAAAGGCAAGGGTGTTAGAGATAGATGAGAAGAACAAGTTAGTAAGGTACAAATATTTTGATGGACTCATAACAGAGAAATACTACAAGACCCTTCAATCCAAGCTACAAGTTATTCCAAAGGGTAATGGTTGCATTGTGAAGTGGAGTATTGAATATGAGAAGATGAATGAAGATTCTCCTAATGCTAATGTTTATATTGATTTTTTGATTGCCATTGCAAAAGATGGTGATGCTTATCTATGCAAGGCCTGATCACTTTCCAAATTTACTTTACTTCTATAAATAGAAAGTTTGATATGTACTTGTGGAAAAGAGACTATGTTACTTTATTGTGTCGGTTGTACTTTGTTAAATTGTGCTTTTTTCATTCTGAAATACTTGTATCTGATTGTGACATGTGATAAAAAACGTTACTATCAAGTATAATGAAATGGAGGAAGTAAGTTATAAGGATCTAATGTACTACTATCTAAGTATCTATATATTTATTGTGTTGGATGTTTGTAATCAAAATCACAATTCGTTTGCGATTTTTTCTTTTCTCTAAATCCAAACACTAGTGGAAAAAAACGTATTTGTTGCTGCTAATTGGCTGCGGTTTTTAGATATACGTAGCTAATAGGAGCAATTCAATTTAGATCAAAAAAATACTCAATGGTTGCGGTTTATCCTATGTCCGCAGCTAATAGACCAATTTCAAAAAACAAAAAAAAACACTCAATGGTTGCGGTTTGCTCTGTGTCCGTAGCCAATAGACCAAATTTCAAAAAAAAAAAACACTCAATGGTTGCGGTTTAAGCTATGTCCGTAGCCAATAGTCTTTTAAAAACCCGCCTCATAACGTTCATTTTCTTAAACCTATTGTTCTATTCTTCTCAAAAACCTCTTCTTCTTCATTTTAAACTGCAGCCTATAATAGTTATGCTTGCTGCGTTTTTAAACCGCAGTCTTTCTTTCAAGCTATCAGCTGCCACCGCATGTGCTTGGGTCCAAAACCGCAGCCTTTAATGGCACAAAACCCGCAACCATTGACGTTTTTTCCACTAGTGAAATGAGATTGAGGAGAAATATTGATGGGTTTGAAGTCATCGTTCGAGCTTCAAAGATTGGAGAAATGGAGATGAGAAGGTAGGGAAGATAGGTTAGAATGTCTAAGGTCATTTGTTATGTTGGATCCACTAATCGTGAATGATCCTCTTTAATATGATGTTCTCTGCTTTGGGCCAAGCCCGCACAAATTTATTTTCAATAGGTCTCCTGAGATAATCGTCTCTTCCAAACCAATTCATTAAAAAACAACTACTACACGCACACATTTCACAAAACAATTACTACATGTGGAAAAAGATATTGTCATTAGTATTTTCCAAAGAGTTGATGGGTTATCTAAGCCCAATTTTTTAGGAGATTTAAAGTTGATTTGATCACATTTTAAAGAGATCCGACATTAATAGACTCAAAGTTTTAAGGGTGTGTTTGGATTGAAGGAAATTGAAGGAAAGGAAGGAGAGGGATTTGGAGGGAGGAGGTATCCCTTGTTTGGATAACAAATTTGGAGGGAAGGGATTCGGAGGGGAGAGATTTGGAAGGACAATTTGAACAAATTTTGTTAAGAAGATAATCTCTCCTAAAGAGGAAAGATTTGGAAGGAAAATAATTTCCTTCTTTTTCCCTTCCCTACCTTTCTAAACAAATAATATACACTTTCCCTCCTTATCCCTCCCTTTCTTTTCCCTTTCTTTCCTTCCCCTTCCCTTCCTTTCTTTTCTCTCCTAATTTGCTATCCAAACATAGTGTAAATTATTATTCGATAAAGTGATCAAAATCAAATACAGAGTTATTTCATGAAAGGTCCTTATCAACTCAAGATTTCAAATTTGTTGTCAAACAAAATTAGGAGGCAAAATCCGCAATTTAATTCTAATTGTTATGATATAGTAATTAATATTCCTAAATCGAAAAATACTGAGACAAATAATATATTATATGAAAAATTGTAACCACCCGTCTTTCTAAACAAGAAAAGGTTGCGGAAATAACCTTTAAGAGGGTTGTCACTTAATCTTAAATAAACACAAAAACTTGCGTAAGACTGTATTATTCTAAGACCATAATTGGGCCGGCCCAATGTGCCTATTTCCCTCAAAAATTCCATTTTTTTTTCATTTTCTCGGCATTTTTCAATTTGGACGTTAAAGGTATCAATTTTGACCTTAAAGATATCAATTTCAACTTAAAGTAGTACTTAAACATATCAATTAAAGTAAATTTCAATTTGAACTTATAAGTGATCAATTGTGGCGTTGAACTGATCAATTTCTACCTAAAATGAAATTGATACTTTTAAGGTCAAAATTGATATCTTTGAGAGTAAAATTGAAAAATGTCCAGAAAATGAAAAAGAAGAGAGAAATCATGTAAGGAGCGCGTATTGGGCCGACCCACTCTTGTCTCAATTTGAGACGGTCTCATCCAAGACCAGTTGTTAAATAAATAAGGACAACGATATAAACCTTATAAACCTAAAAATATATAAAACTTAAAAGAGCTAAACCTTAATACATCATTGTAGAGCATAACTTCTTAAACGAAAAGAAACAAAAGTCTCAAAGTGTAAAAGCAATAAACCATGAGGCAAAAAAAGTTTTAGAGTCCACTCTCATACTTCCAGGCCGCACGGTAGTAATCAGGCTATCAGTTATCATCTGTATCAAAATATAAATCCACAATCAATGAGAAGGAACTAGTTGTCCTTCCTAATCATAAAACAGTTATCCCTTAGTTATATGAATATATAAATCCAACTTTAAACTAGTTAATGTTTAAAAAAACACAAATTTGAAACAATCAAGGTTTCAGCAAAGTATAAAAGATGTTGATTTCTATATAATATCCACAAGCATAGAATGTTAAAAAAATAAACAGTTATCCTTTAGTTATATGAATATATAAATCCAACTTTAAACCAGTTAATGTTTAAAAAACACAACTTTAAAGCGGCTTTCAAAAGGAAAGAATGTCATTTAAGTAGAAAAGGGAGATTACATTTTTAGATGCCCACAAGATGGCCTTACACTAAACACCTCCTAAGGTTTGTCTGACGAACCCAAGTCTATAACATAGATGTATCATAAGAATGGCCAATTCTCCCCTAGCAGTGGAGGCCTCCTTTGCCTTACACCATTGGGTACCGATGCGACAACAATTAACCCAGGTATATATATGTATCATCAATGGCATTAAACACGGTCCGGTCTGGTCTGCACTAAAATCAGACCAAATAAATTCCGGTTTGAAAATTTTCCAGACCGGACCAGACCAAACCATTTTGCAACGGTCCGGTCCGGTCTGGTTTACGGTTTTTTATTTTTTATTTTTATCCAAATTAAACATGTATTTATACAAATATTTCACACCTAAAATTAATAAATATAATAATTTGTAATTAGTTGATAATATCAACATCTTTCAAGTATATATTGCTATATAAAAATAACTAGATCTTAAAAATACTAGGTAGCAACTTAATTTTTAAAATACAAAATTATAATTTTCAACCATAGTACGGTTTGCGGTCCGGTCTGGTCTGAAAAATAAAAACCAAGACCAGACCGTAAATCGTAATTTAATTTTTTAAAAAAAACAGACCACACCATTTAAACCGTAGACTATACCAAATAATAAAATTCTGGTTTGGTTCGGTTTGGTTTACGGTTTAGACCAAACTTTGTTCATCCCTAGTTCTAACCATTTAGACTTTAGAAATGTCAAAAAGGTCTTACACTCTTATGGCTCCTTACCCTCACAAAAGATAAAAAAATCAAAATTTTTAGATATAAAGTCATTATCATAAACGTTCATAAGATGTCAAAATAGGCCTTCAGACTCATCATAAAAATATTTTGAGATGCCAAAATAGGTCTTACATTCAATAAATCATATATAAAAAAATAAATATATTTGATAAAGTATATTTGAGTTAAGTATTTTCAACTTGATTTTTTGAACTTCACTGATTAATTAATTTATCATACCTGCATTTTACAACCATTTGAATCACTCTTTGGTGTCAGAAAAAGATTGCAATAGTTTTTTAGGCTAATTTTCAATGAAATGCTTACTCCACCAATGTACTAACAATGAACATGATTCTTCCGTTTACAAATGGTTGAACATGCCATTGCCGGCTTTAAATTGGTACATTCACATATCCAACACTTGTAATTTGTTTTCTATAATCTATTTATGTAATACCTTAATTACAAATACCTTAATGGGGTGTTTGGCACAAGGGAATGAGAATTGTAAGACTTAGAAGTGAGACTTACGTTGAGACTTTAAAGCGAGACTTAAGATAAAATGTCTCATGTCTTTGTTTGGTAAAGAATGAGACTAGATTAAAAATTGATTGAATTTAACTCAAACTTACAATATTTCCATTCCCCAACCCAAATATCCAATTACCTCCCTCCCCCAAGGACATTTTTCATGGGACTTTCCCCTACAATATTCCCATTCCCCAACCTTCTCAAATTCCCAATCTCTTCTACCAAACAAAGATATTTGAAGTCCCAACAAAAAATATCCCATTCCCTCCCCCAAATATCTCATGCCAAACACCCCCTAAGGGTGTGTTTGGATAGAAGGAGTGTTTGGATAGAAGGAAATGGAGGGAAAGAAAAGGAAGAGATTTAGAGGGAGGAAAAATCCTTTGTTTGGATAGCAAAATGGGAGGGAAGGAATTTGGAGAGGGAATTGGAAGGAAAATGTGGATAAATTTTGTAAGAGTTGTAATCCCTTCAAAAGTGGAAAGATTTGGAAGGAAAACACAATTTCCCTTCCTTTCTCTTCTATTCCCTTCTAGACAAACAAGAACTAGTTTCCTTTCATTTCTCTTCCCTTCCTTTCCCTTCCCTCCCTTCCCCTTCCCTCCCTTTCTTTTCCATCCAAACTTGCTATCCAAACGTAATGTTATTACTCATTTACAAATACCTTAATTCTCCAGACCCTGATCATAGTTTTCTATGAGCGGGATACACTGGGTATGATGATGATGATGACAAATACCTTAATTACTCATTTACTCCTTCCGTCCTACTTATTTATCATTATTTGCTGTTTTTATTCGTTGTACATACTCATTTTACAATGTTTTTATTTTGGACAGTAATCCATCACTTTCTTTTTATTTCATCCATTGATTTTAGACTATAAAGTGATTTATTGAAACTTTATTTGGCCGTTAATGATATGTAATTCAGTAATTGCATTATAGTCAATAGTAGCATTTATATATAAGAAATATCACTAAATCTAATATCGCGAAAAACTTTAGTATGATTTTTCATTATGTTGTTAAAGGTCTAATAAAAGTTAGTAAATTCACGTTATATACCATTAGAAAGTTAATGTAAACGTCACTAAATATATGCAACTAAAAATATATTATATGTAATTTTAATTTATAATCAACATATGTTAATTTTAATTTATAAATATAGGTTAAACTATGTATTCAAATTTCAGTATTTAACAATATGATAATAGGCATTTGGATGTATATAATGATGCAACTAAATATATACTATATTTTACCAAATTTAGATTTATAAATAAATTATTATTTGACAATTTGTCTTAACATTTATTTATAGGGATGTAAGATTCAACATTAAAATAATGTCAAATTTCTCATAACAACTACTTTCTCTGTTCTGATTTACTTGCTATCATTACATGGGCACAAAGATTCAGAAGTTATTGTACAATGATGAGCAGTAGGTGGAAAGTTGCTTTTTTGGAATTTTTTAATATTATTTGTTGAAAAATGAAAAAGAAAATAGGAGTAATTAGATATAGAGTAGGATAAAAATAGGAGTATGTATAGCTTTAAATGATTGGGGTTTTACTAAAAAAAGGAAATGTAGCAAGTAATATGAAATTTCCCAAAATGAAAAATGTAGCTGAGTATTATGAAATGGAGGAAATATTAATTTTATTTTTTTTTCTGATTTGATGTCTTGTGATCCAACTTCATGATCATGATTGATGAGTGATGACACACAATTGATCCGATTTATAATAAATACTTCCTCCGTTCTATAATACTTGTTACATTTCACTTTTTTACGCAATGTAATGCACAATTTTAATCATTAATATCTTAAACTACACTTATCTAAAAATTATAAATATTTAATATTATGAAAATATGCGATTAGACGATTCAAACAAGATTCCACTTGACTATATTTTTACTTACACAGTAGTCGCAATATGTAAAATAAACTTAAACGATAAATAACTCACAAAATCGAAATGTAGTGAGTATTTTGGAACGGAGGAAGCTTATTTCAGAATTTAACAGGCTAGCTCCATCATCAGAATTTACGATGTTTAAGTCGAGACAACCATTATCTTTACCTCGAAAAACGTTCGAAATTCCACTTGTCACCTTCCCATATTTGTGGGCCCCATTTTCCCCAATTCGTCTTGTACGTAACAACCTCTTCTCCCCAAATACACTCCAAAAACGTTATCACCTCTTCAATTAAAATCGATATACAACCCAACTGTTAATAATTGTCAAACAAAAAATTCATTTGATAGATTTCAGGATTATGGAGCATAAATTGGATACTACTTCAGATGCAGCAAGCCGAAGATTGATCACTTTAGCAAGACATTTAGAGGTTTCGAAATTTGGAAGTAATAAAAATGATGGATTATATCCGTCAATTACATCTGGGTTTGATGGGAATTCTGATTCTGTTTTTGCCCATGTTGTTAGAGCTCCAGAAGATCCTATTCTTGGGGTATATATTTCTCTTTTTCTATTTTTTTAATTGAGTTCAAGAAAAATTACTGCAATTATAGAGATTTGATTGATGCTTAGATGTGATATTTGATGGGTTTATTTTGTTGTTTTGGTTATGCTTGTTTGTGATCTTTATATGTCAATTTAGCATGTAAAGGTCTCATCTGTTTGTGTTTTGGATTTGGGATATGATTCTTGTGTTATTTAGACTAATTGATTGGGGACATTGAGTGAATGAATAGAGGACGAATGGCGGATGCAGGGTGATGACATTGAGGTCCGTCGGCATCAGACGATCTCTGAAAGACGTATTAGACATAGAAATTAAATAGCCCAATTAATTTGAATAAAGAGAAAATAAGAATGTGAATTGGTTAGTATATTGCCTTCCCTGAGATGCAATCGACATCTTAATTCAACTAATCCAGCTCGGGTTTTATCAATTATTCCGTGTTATATGTTACTCAATTTTATTATTAGAAAAAGTTACCGGGAATAATACAACCTTTTGCTAATTTCCATATAATAATATTAACTTTTGATTAACCATGAATAATACCAACTTATGGGTTGTTTTCCTAGAATATACCTAACATATAAAAAATCAAACTATAGACGATTATATGACCAAAAAAATTAGTAAATTAGGTAATAAACTAAAGTTGTATTATTCTTGGAAAAAACACCCCAAAGTTGTATTATTCATGGTTAATCAAAAGTTCGTATTATTGTAGGGAAATTAACGAAATGTTGTATTATTCACGGTAATTTTTCCTTATTATTATATATGATTTTTAATCAAATGATCCGGAAATCAACAGCAAGATTTTGTATTTATTTTTGTGCTTTTAAACACAAGATTGAATGCAGTATTTTGTGATTTCTATGGGTTGACTTTAACACAATGGTTTAGTTCAACCTCATCATGAATGAAGTTCTCTTAGTTTTCAAAATTTGTTAGTAGTTGATATTGTGTAATTTAATGATTCAATATAATCTTTACAAACACTTGAAAATCATGTTGGTATCCGGCCCTAGGTTTTTAGGGCCCCGGGGCGAAAAATTATTTATGGG
Source organism: Amaranthus cruentus (assembly GCA_019425755.1). Taxonomy (NCBI): domain Eukaryota; kingdom Viridiplantae; phylum Streptophyta; class Magnoliopsida; order Caryophyllales; family Amaranthaceae; genus Amaranthus; species Amaranthus cruentus. The sequence continues at coordinate 9,069,705 of CM033466.1, forward strand.
CGCTAAACTATTGTAAAAATGGAAAAGTTTGAACCTTAACACTAATTGAGAATAAAATTTTTAGGGGGCCCTGGGCGTAGGCACGTCTTGCCCTTCCTTAGGGCCGGCCCTAGGTATATGTTATATACTCTATCGAAAATTGACATGTGAGAATTGAGATATATTAGAGTTTTCCAACCAATTATGCTATCCAATAATTTGAAATGGGATTGTTTGTGGGATATGTCATATTTTTCAAGTAGTAATAATCTTAACGTGAATCTAATCTTGTACTCCTTCTGTTTAAATTACTTTATCCCATTTGACTTGGTACGTTTGCCAAGGCAATTATTGAATTCTTAATATCTCTAATTGTTTATAACTAAAAATTATATATAAAAAAGGTTCATACTAATAACGCTTGCGCTGAGACGAATCAAATACACTATGTTTTAACTAATAGATTAAGAATAAAATACCAATCAAGATTGAACTTTAAGTAGTATTGAAAAAACCAAATGGGACGTCACTAAATTGGAGGGAGTATTATATTGTTGACTTTGGATCTGCGATCAAATTTTCAAATATACTCCCTGGTCTCTTTAATTTTGCTACAAGCGAACAAAGTTACTACTGTATTGATTTGTAATGGGAGAAAAAAGACAAAATAACGTGTGAATAAGAAAGATATAAGGATATAATAAGGAGAATATGACTATGTGGATGAGATTAGGAGATCAGGTTAGATTAGGAAACAACTGTATGATCATTTTCAAAATAGTATTATAGAAAACTTACAAAAACGATCTTAAATAGATAGTGTAGCAAAATTAAGAGGATAGACGAAGTTATTTTCGTGATAGTGTAGTAGATGAAATAATTGGTGCAAATAACAATAAGAGTTAAACAAATTAGCACTCCGTGATTTAGTTGCATTCTTCTCCGATCTTGTTCCAGATTTTAGGATGAACTAACATCGTTCCAAAGAAAAGCTTTTTCAACTCGTCACATGTCACACGTCATCACATCAAAATTCTGGTCATTTCTGATTTTGCAGGAGATTTTGATGTAGTTGTAGCTATTTGTTTTTGTGAGCTAACTAGAATCATACTTTGCTGCTGTTCTTAAACCATCTACCTAACTAATGTGAAAAGTACTCCATTTACTGAGTCCTGCTACTATCTTTATTCAACACATTTATCATATACTTGTCTTGGGCTATTAATATCTCTGTTTTAACAGGTAACTGTTGCATACAACAAAGATCCGAGTCCTGTAAAGTTGAATCTTGGTGTTGGTGCATACCGAACTGAAGTAAGCTTCTACTCTTGTCTCTTGTTCAGTTGATCTTCTGTTTACTAGATGCCATACATCAAGATACTTCGCGTTGCAGTTTGGGCTGTGGCAGCTTTCGTCGAGCACCAAGTTTATGCACTTTATAGGAGCATCATATTTCTTATAAGTAGATGCTACTTGTCACTTTCTAGCTTTATATTGATTGTATTTGGTAGTTGTCTTTTTGGTTGGTTTTTTGCTTTTAACTTGTTGGTTGGTCAAAAAGCCAAATAAAGTGTTTGGTAAATGGTTTTTAAGCCAAAATAAAAAAGCTACTGTAGTTAGCTTTTTTTGTTGGTTTTTGGCTTGTTAACCCACTTTTTCTCTAATAAACAACCAACAACCAATACTTAAATTTACCAAACATCTCCATAAACGGCTGGCTTTTTCAGCTAGTTTAAAAGCCAACAAGATAACCAACATTTTTAGCTGGTTAAACAAGCCAACAGCAGACAACCAATTTTCAAACACCTCCTCCATATTGCTGAGTTTTAGGCTTTAAACATGTGTCTTTACTTGTTATTTCAGGAAGGTAAACCATTGGTGTTGAATGTGGTGAGACGAGCAGAGCAACAACTCATTAACGATAGGCAAGCCAATTAGGTGGTGTTAATATGGGTTGGAACCTTATTTGACATGGAAATTATCAATTTTATATTTATTTTTTTTGTGTATAGGTCTCGAGTTAAAGAATACCTCCCTATTACTGGGCTTGCCGAATTCAATAAATTGAGTGCTAAATTAATGTTTGGTGCAGACAGGTAATTAGTGTAAACTTGAATGAGTATTTTCCATATGCATGGATGATAAACTTAACAGATTTCTTATTGTTTTTCCATATACATGAAAATAGCCCTGCTATTAAAGAGAATCGAGTCACTACTGTCCAGTGTTTATCTGGTACAGGCTCGTTGAGGGTGGGCGGTGAATTTTTAGCGAGACATTATCACGAGGTGATTTTCCACCTATCCAAATACCTTTTCTCTCTTCGTTTTTCTCAAGTTTTGTTGATCTTTTGTACTCAAGTCTTTGTTTTACAGAGGACGATATATATACCCCAACCAACATGGGGTAACCACCCAAAAATATTTTCACTAGCTGGCTTATCTGTCAAGACTTACCGTTATTATGATCCCGATACACGTGGCCTAAATTTCCAAGGTTGAAATCAAATATTCAAGTTTTTTGCACATTTTGTACTTTTCATACCCTCTGCTCCCTCGTTTTTGATCAGCTTTCTCAGTTTTGAATGAATTCTTCTGGGATGTCAGGCCTTCTAGAAGACCTTGGCTCAGCCCCATCAGGAGCAGTCGTGCTGCTTCATGCCTGTGCTCATAATCCAACTGGTGTGGACCCAACTATTCAACAATGGGAAAAGATTAGGCAATTGATGAGATCAAAGGCGCTCCTACCCTTTTTTGACAGTGCATATCAGGTATGTCAATTAGAATAAACTCGTGTATCTACGTGTTGCAATAAACTCGTGTATCTACGTGTTGCAATGATTGGAGAGATATATGGAGGTTTGTTCTTTGCTTACTTGTAAGATGTTTTTAGGGATTCGCAAGCGGAAGTTTAGACAAAGATGCACAGGCTGTTAGAATGTTTGTGGCTGATGGTGGTGAATGCCTTCTAGCTCAGAGTTATGCCAAAAACATGGGTCTTTATGGGGAGCGTGTTGGCGCTTTAAGCATCGTAAGAACATATAAATTTTCCGTTTTGCTCATTCTGATTTCTTTTATGAAATTGCGTATTTGTGACACAATTATTTCGGTCTTGATCTCAATTCAATAGGTCTGCAAGACAGCCGATGTGGCAAACCGGGTTGAGAGCCAACTCAAATTAGTAATAAGGCCCATGTTCTCGAATCCTCCCATTCATGGTGCATCCGTTGTGGCGATTATTCTCCGAGACAGGTAACTACTGATTCGATATGCAAACTAAACAAAATGATTTTTTTCCCGATCAAATCCAAACTTCTGTTTTTTAATGAAACGTGTTTTAATCATTAAAGGAGCCTGTTTGACGAGTGGACAGTTGAGTTGAAGGCAATGGCGGATCGTATAATTAGCATGAGACATAAATTATTTGATGCTTTGCGATCTCGAGGTCAATGTTTTCCGATCAACACTCTTGATTTATTCCGTACAATTGGTTCAAATTCATGAAGCTCATCTTTTCTTCGCTCTCCTTCCGATTCTTGTAACAGGTACACCAGGTGACTGGAGTCATATAATCAAGCAAATCGGGATGTTCACTTTCACAGGTTTGAACAAAGAGCAAGTTGCTTTCATGACTAAAGAGTACCACATTTACATGACATCCGATGGGTAAGTCGTACAAATATCTTAACTCGAAGATGTTGGTCATACAGCGACATTCTTTTAAACTTTACGTTATTTATAACATCGACCTTTTCACTGGCAGACGGATTAGCATGGCCGGTCTAAGTACGAAAACTATTCCTCATCTCGCAGATGCTATACACGCGGTTGTAACTCGCATGTCATAAATGTCGATACTTCTTACTTTACCAAGTGTTGCTCCCAACGAACTCCAGATAGCTAAGTGCCAGCACTTGAACTAGCCATATGATCGACGAACCCAATTACTGCAGCCCATCTATAAAGTGTTTCTAGTTTCTACTCTTTGTTTCAATAAGTGTTGAACCCTTCCACATTTGTTCCAAAATTGTACAGGATATGAAGTGGTTTATATATATATACTATCCTCCGTTTTAATTTTACCACTTTGATCATATTGGGGCTATATTAATATGATATTGATATGACATTGATATGATATCGATATGATATCGGAGTGTTTGACAATTGGCTGTGATAGTTAGCTTTTTAGTTGACTTGTTCAATTAGCTAGAAATATTGTTTGTTTTTTATGGCTTTTGAACTAGCTGAAAAATTAACTGTTTATGAAGATATTTGGTAAATTTAGTCATAGGTTATTGCTTGTTTATTAGGGAAAAAGTGGGACAATAAGCCAAAAGTTACCTAAAATAGCTTTTCATCTTGGCTTAAAAGCTATTTGACCAACTAAATTGTCAAAGTCAACCAAAAAGTCATGAACCAAACAATTACAACACTTATACAAGCACGATATTTACCGACTCTGCTCTATGGCCAAATGATACTGCTATCTGTAACTTTTTAACAAACAAGACGGGGATGAAGAGTTTGCAGTAGCAATGGTTTTCCCCTTTTCCGGTGCCTTAGCCGGTGTCCCACATTCACTGAAATCAAGAACACGCCGCTCCGCTTGAAAGTCGGAAATCTAAGGAAAAAACACTTGTTAAATATTACTCCTTGAGAATACTTGTACCAAATGTGAAGTATTATGAAGCTGAGCAAGCAACTCAAAAACTTTCAAATTTTAAATGATTTTCGATGTCAGTGACATTTCACTGTTATATAGCCTATTCGCTAATTTTAGGGTTTGGGTCAAATTGAGTTTGGGGTTTAGACCCGACCTAATCACCCAAGATCCACCCTAAATCTCACACATGATCCAACACATGATCACTTTTGGATTTATTCTAAACTTATTTTATAGTTATTTGGACTATTTTAGACCTAGTTTATATCTATTATTTTATTTGGATCGATTGTAAACCAAACTAATTTATAGTTATTTGCACACAAGATTGGATTATTCTAGCTAATTTTTTCTAAAATATTAATCAAAGACACAAATTTAATTTAAAAAATAGGCAAGGATTTCTGATGAGTCGAAAAAAGTGGACTAACCGAGACATTTGATGCCAAATGAAGCCCTAAACTTTTGCTTTCTGCATTTTGGCTATTGAAGCGTCTTGCCCTCAAAATACTTTCAGGAGTTTCATTTCCCAGCACTTCTCGGGCCTCCGCATACGCATCTGCACTCTGCTCATTGATCTGTTTCATGAGACCTATCGCATCCAATCCCCTCTCCCCTGGACTCATGAAAATCCCTATATCCTGCATCACGAGGAATAGATAAAGATAAGAGCGTGTTTGGTTTGCCAAAATTAAGATTCAGAACGAAATCAAGAAAGAAAATATATTACCCATTGTGCTTTCTAACATCAATAACAAACTCCGTCACAAGAAACAAAACCAATACGTTTCATTGACCTCCCCTTCACCACGGGTACTGATGTTGGATACTGGTACGTGTCCAAGTGACAGATACGTCTAAATATTCAATTTTACGCCTAAAATGAAGTGTCTAAGTGACATAACAATGTCCGAAAATCAAAGATCGGACACGTCTACGTGAAACAAAATGAAGTGTCCTAATAACATAGATTGTTTCCAAACAAATATATCAATTGACCTTTCATTACCGTTTCACTTTCAAGTGTTTCCAATTCCATCCATGTTCGTTATGTTATATCAAACAACCCGTAAGTATTTAAAGCATTTCGATAGGAAGGGGGAAAAAAGCAAATGAGAGTACCTCAACCGTGATGTCAGTATCGAATCTTGGGCAGGTAACCGCAGAGCTGAAAAACCAAGGTGATTTAAATGCTGATGGAGATTCAAGACTTCGTCTGAAAGGTGTACTGCCAAAACTGAATCATTGAACAGCATGCATAGTGAAAATATTAGTGTTCACTTCAAGTTATAGATACTAGTAAAACAGAAGAGTCCAATAAACGAAGAAGAATCTCACAAGTTAAGATTCTCGGAGCCCACTTCGTTAACGAGACAATCAACCAAGGACGGGTTTACAAAAGATTTGGCTTTGTGAATCATCGAATCTGAAGTGGTTGCTTGTTTGGAAGCATTCGTCAAGCTGTGAACATCCAATGTTCTGTCACCAGCTTCTGACCCTCCTTTTGGTCCAGCTCCATCCGGCGAAGAAAATTGCATCTCAATAATCGGCCGTTCAACAAGAACTCCTTTGGGCTGTTCGAAACAATAACAGAAACTATCAGCAAGCTATTTTGCATGCAACATGTGTTGCAGGAAAGTTTTGGTTAGGTTAAACCAACATAATATGAGTCAGTAATCTCCTGGCAAATCAAAAAAGTGAACTCTGGTCGGTCTTGAGCATTTGTGATAATTCATAAAGCGAAATAATTGGCGAATCATGTTACACTAGATTAAACAATATGAGAACTAGAAACACTTGTCAACTTTCTTAAAAAAAAAACAAAACGGCACTGATTGGAAAGGTTTCTTACTGTTTCTGAGGCACAATATTCATGGACGGATTCCTCAGAATGTCGTTCAAGATATCCTTCCTTCTCTGTAGCCTTCATGTCCTTTTTGTCTCCCTCTGAAGTTTTGTCCTCTAATTCTTCATGGCTATGTTTCTCCTCTTCTCTACTCCCTTCAAAAGCAGGACATATATTTTCTTTATTTTCGATTGAAGCGCGATTATTTTGATCATTAGTTGGGGATGTTGGTTCTTTGCCTTCCAAAGTCTCATCAAACATAACATCCAAACGTGAAAACTCGTTGGTCAACCTAGAGGTGCACAAAAACCTTTGTTTAGCATTGCTCTCAGTCTTTTTGTCAAATCGCCTTTCTGAAAAAGGTGATAAAGGTGACAGTAGATCACGATGTCTCTTCTTCAAAATTGATGGTGTAGCAAATGTTTTCGCAGCACTTTTTAATATCGCATCAGGACTATCATCTGACGAAGGTGAATCCCATAACTTAGAAGACATCATCAACTGACGGATGCCTAGAGGACTAAATTCTTGCTGTGCATCATTACCAGACTGAGCAAGATCACAACTGAAAAACGGTATGTCCAAACATGGAAATCGAGGAGGTTCATAACACAGATTTCCAGCGCCTTGCTCACGTGTAGTATTTACTGGCCGTTCAACTACATCACAATGAGTTTGCTGGTTATACGTTGTTTCAGAACCAAATGTATTTACAGAGACGAATTTTGATTGTCTTTTCAGTTCTATTTGTTCTGGAAAGCCAACATCGACATGATCATGACATAGAGAATTAGAATTGTTGTGTGCAGAGACAAGTGTTTCACCCACATTAGCAATGTCTTGTGCATCTGATACACCCAAACTTTCATTTCTTTGATCACAATCCTTGCTCTCTAACAAATCATTTTCACAAGAAAATCGTTCAAAGTTTGAAGCTTCCATCATTGTATCCAAAGGATTATTAAACTGCGAAGCTATATTTCCACTTGTTTCACAGAGCTGATAAATGGTTTGGAAAGTAATATAATCTCTGTATCTGCACATATCAATAATGTCAGAGCCGTTGGTAAGATTTAGTGAACATCTATTACCGTCTTTGTCTTGCAAGAACTCAGAACAGCCTTCTTCAGCAGTCTGTTTCGGTCCTGGCGCATCTGAATTAATAGCCATGGTATCGACTGAAGCAAATGCATCATACTCGATGGAACGGTGGGAAGGTCCATGAACTGTATCATTCATTGAATCAGCAAGAAAATAATTTCCCGGTAAAGTAGACGAGTCTGCACCCAAATCCATGGAGGGAATATTGGGTAAGCTAATCGCACCAAAGGCGCTAGTTCCATCTGCACACGCTGGTTCTCCGGAGAAATTATCCTCGAGGAATTTAGGCGAGCAGCTGAATTCAAATGGTATATCAGGAATGGTGAAGGTCATATCCTCGACAGGTTTATAATATTGCTCTGATATTGATGCTGTTGGACTAGTATTCTGTAACTTCCCTTGATCCGATTCTTCAGACAACAAGAAGTCTTCTTTCGTCTGGCAAGCCGTGTTAGAGATGTCACTTGCGGTTTGAGAGCAACCAACCTGACTACATTCTGAACTTTCCACTTCCGTCGTGTCTTTGAAAACACTACCACCTTCACTGCTCTGTTGTACAAGCACAGAAGCAGCATGGATGGATTGACTTTGATGACTAACCAATGGCAGGCCTTCGAACTGAGCAAGAAGTCCTGAAGCAATATAGGAGTCTAGTTTCTTCTTCACGGAGCTGTTCCAGTGATTTTTTATAGCATTGTCTGTCCTGATGCATCAAAAGGTTAACAACTTTAGAGAAAAGGTCATGACAATTGTCCGGTAAAACAGAGCAAATGAAAGCAAGAAAATGACTAATCATAAAAACATGGCATGTGAAACTTAATATATCCGAAGATAGAAGAAATATTATTCGCAAAAACAAAATCTAAAACAGACCTTCCTGGTAAGTATTTCGTCAACTCTGCCCATCTATTCCCATGAATTTGATGAGCACGAATTAAAACAAGTTCTTCTTCTTGAGTCCACGCCTCCTTATTTATAGAAGGATTAAGATGGTTATGCCACCTATAAAATGCATTTCACAACAATGCAGAAAACCAGTCAGAAACATAGTATATCTTCCTTCCTTCAATCCAACTCAAGGACTCGGAAAGTATGATTTAAATATTTCACTAGGCTATTTATCATTCAAAAATAATGTTGCTTACTACTAATGAAAAGCAATCTAGAGACACCCGGAAAATGGATATTTTTCAAAAGTTGTTTTCTTTGAAGGTGTTTGCTAAGAAAAAACACCTTTGAAAAATATCTAGTTTATCACTAGCCGAAAAGATTTTGAATATAATCTATCAAATTATCAACTCTCAGACACTATAATAACTCTACATGAATGTAAAGCATAAATGATTTGTTTGCATGATGTTTCGTTGCTAAAAATAGGGAGATCAAAACAGAGGATGGTACATTTCATAGTAAATACCTTTCTCGGCATTGTTTCCCTATACGCCCGGGAAGAGATTGAGCAATTGTGGACCATTTCTTTGGTCCATATTTTTCCACCATTTGAACAATAATATCATCCTCCTGATAACAGAAAGAAGGTCAGTCTAATAGTGTTATAATGAAATCGAAAGAGAGAATTTCTGAAAGTTGCTGGATTGTTGTACTTGAGCATATAACATAAAATGCAGCATGTCATATACCTGTTTAGACCAAGGACCCTTGATGAGCTCTGGGTTAAGGACTTTTTGCCACCTGTGCAGGCACTGAACATCAGTTCTGTCCTTGAAACATTCAGCTGCAAAATACTAACTATGGTTAATGACTTTTGTAAATAACATTCATCCAAACGAAATCAAAGAAAAGAGCATGGACAAATTATGCGACGAAATAGAGAAGAAACAAAGATAGAACTACAACAAAAGCCAGTACAAAAAACTAATCAACAGGACCTAGGGACGTTCTGTCCAACAGTAACACTAATATAACTAATCCAACAGCGACTTCATATGGGCTAAGTGGAAAACTTGAATAAAAAATTAAAGGGGGCAGATGTGTACTTAAAGCTTCGGTTGAAAAATAAGGGGGCAAACGTTTAAACTCTATATGTCTTAGTTATAAGTTATTATCTTTACTAATAAGCCAACTATTGATATCCCTCCCTTTTTTGACATAATTTGTCAATCACTTTTGATTTGTATTTTACACTTTATATTTAAGTAAACACATGGTCAAGTAGGATCTTGTTTAGGTCGCCTCAATACAAAGATTATCAATATCAACTTTTATGATTTTAATTATGTTAAAATAGAGATATATTAAAGCTTGAACATATGTATTGGCATGTTTGTCAAATAAAGGTAGTATATGATTATTAAAAGTTTCATTATGTATATAATATATTAGGAATGAAAAGGACGAGGGGAAGGGGGAGGACGCCCCCTCCCCCCGGGAAATCTTTTGCCCTTGAATGGGCTCAAACAAAACCGCACTTAAATAACCTTAGCGACTGAACAGGATCATGGATTTTTATTTTCTTTAGTCTTAACTAACTCCTCCACCTTTTCAGCTAAAGAGAACAAAGATAATACGCAATCTGAAAAAGAAGCAACCCTTAAGTTAACAATCAACTAAACAAACTCTCTTCGCAAAAAAATCGTCAAAAGTAAGTATGGCTTGCTGACAGCTCAATAGGATATGCTTGCAGGGCCATCCTCTTCTTGCTTTATCCTTGGAAAGCGATAACATGAGTACACTTCAAATTTTTGCCTTTGTAAGTTATAAGATTGGGAGAGGATTATAATTAAATTTTAGAAGAATTGTTGGGTAGACAACATTCTCTAAGAATTTGCTTCCTAGATTTACAGCAACCATTATTGCTTTATATAATAAAGGAGATATAGAAGGCCAATCTTTGTGTTCTTTTCATTATAGGCAAGACCCCCTCAAAAGTGATTGTGATCAGTAACAGAGCTTCTTTCAAGTTTAATAACACCCAGATTACATCGAATCGAGAGTTTGGAACCCTGATTCTTCATAATCATATACATGTACCTCCTTCTACTCCCTTCTTTTAATTCCTCATTCATATCCCCCTGCTTTTTCCTAGGCAAAGCTTATTTGAATGGTTAAGAATCCTTACAAAGTTAGAGTTTTCTCTTGGATAGAGCTTCTGGGCAAGCTCATTACTATGAAAAACCTACAGAGAAGACTCCAACATAATTCTCTTTGACCACAATGGTTAACCCATGTTTAAACCTTCAAGATCCTCCAAACTTGGTTGGATGCGCTGGAATTTCATGGACCCTTCACACAACAGCTATGATATGATCAGGAAAACTGACCTTAAGAAGAGCATCAATTGGCTTTACTAAGCAAATAGCTCTCACCCTCCTACCCTTAATACTAAGATTTACTCCCTTAGATTTTGATGCAAGTCAGGCTCTTACTTCACTCACAAAAGCATAACCCAGGTTAGGAGATACAACCTTTTATTCCCCCCTTGTGATCATGGAGAGATATTTAAGAAGCTACAAATCTGTTCTAAGTTTAATTTGCATAAACCGTGTGAAAAGAGGTTCAAAGTCCAAGTCATCAATCCGCTCCTACTACAAGTCATCAAACCTTCACTTTTGTTAAGGGGACATTGGCTTTTTGATAAGTAAGAGTCATGTATGATGGGTATGAGCAGTTGAGCACACATACCCCTTCACTTTTCAAAGCAGAAAAATCACCATTGGCCCAAACACCCAATCGAAAACCAAATTCAACTCTACTTCATCTTCGCTTACTATTTTTAATGCTAATCTTGTTTCTCGTGTTGATCAAGGCAAGAAACTACTTCTAGGTACAAAAAACAGCAAGTGGCATAAGACAAACAAGGCCAAGGAGCACTCTATCCAAGAGGATGTTGGCAAGAAGCAAAGTCCAAGTCTCAATTTTGAGAGCAAACACTCTCGATGAGGAAGAGAATGTTAAATATAGCGCCCCAGCCTCACTTTCAAGTCCAAGTCCAAGTTCACATGCATCAAATCCAATCCAAGCAGCCATTCAATCAATTCTAAGTTAAACCTTTGTTTCAAGTACATTTATTTGTCACTTTTATTTCAGTTTGTTTTAGAAGACTTTGTGTGCTATAAGACTGTGTGCTTTAAACTTAAGTATGTAAGTTTGAACTATTAAAACTTTATAGGTTTCGATAGGTAGAACTTTATTTGTAAGATGCAAAATGTTAAGGAGTAGTTGTAGCTAAGAACTACATGTCCAAGGCCAAGCAAGAGCAGCCAAGTCCATTACAAGTCATAGCATGCAAGCTACCCAAGATCCTAAGTCATCCTAGCTCAACATCATGAGTCAAAAGTCAAGGCATGCAAAGGACAAAATTGGGGCAGCAGTTTGTTATGAAAGAAGATGGAATTCTGCCCCAAATTAGATAGAATTTGATCGAATTTTCCCCAAATTAGATTGAAATTTACCCTAATTCAAAGGATTGGTGGGCAAATTCGATCATTCTTGATCACTTGAGGAGGTGAAGGGTGAAGGTTAAATTTTCAAACAATCACTAATCTTTAGAAGAAGTTGGCATGAAAGATCGGACCTTTGTAGGATAAATCAAAGGTCAGATCTGTAAAGAATAATCACCTAAAAGTCAGACCATTAGAATTAAAATTTCCAATTTAACTTTACCTATCTTTTTCCAATTTTTCCCTTTGAAGCGTTCAACAGCTTTGCGCAAAATTTCATCCTGCAATACAAAAAGAATTCCCAACCATTTAAGTGAAATACTCTAAAAAAATGAAATATAAACAGAAACAAAAGAGACATATCATTATACCATCAATCTAAAAATAAATGTTTATTTGCAACTTCATTAAGCATGTGGTAAAGGAAGTGATGTACTCATGTAACACAATCCTTATTTGTTATGCACAGGTTGTTCAAATCCTAGGATCCTAAATAAAAAAATGATATCATTATGTTGTAATCCTGAAGATTGGTTAACCTTTGTTGGACACCATCGAATGATTGCGCTTATCAGGGGCAGTTTTAAACTTGAAGAAAAAGCACTCCTTTTGAGATTGCATTGCAGTTGGACACACTAGTGAAAATTACCAATTATCATTTCCTAGAAAATGAAGGAAAGATCATTTAACACCCATATTCTACATCGTCTCTCGTCACCCAATATGAAGGATAGGAACAATTATGGAATATAATACAAAAATTGGCAATAACTTATCTATGTTTTAATAAGAGCATGTTCCCTTCAACTTATTAATTTTTCTTATTGGAATCAAATCATATCACAGACCGTATCAGATTAGATTAGACGAAAACTAATCACATCAGACTAGAACTAATAATAATAATAATAATAATAATAATAATAATAATAATAATAATAATAATAATAATAATAGTAATAATAATAATAATGTATGATGATAATAAATTAGCATTAATAATAATAACTAAAATTATAATTTTATTAGAAATCTGATCAGATTAAACCAGACTAGATTAGACCTAATCATATCAAACCAAAGCAGATCATACCAAACCTTAATATATTTAAACTATATTCGATCAAATCGGACAGAGAGAACACGCCGTAAGTAAAACTAGAGAAAAAGCAACAATTATAGCAAGTTTTGCCTTGTCCCTTGTGTCTTGATTCGGCCTTTTGTCACCAAAGATTATAAGTTTAACATGGGTATTAGTTTAAAAATATAAGAGGAACCAGCAAGAGTAAGCTAGCACTTTCATGCTTCTAACAACAAATATAAATGGTAAGACAATTAGAGAGTAGAGACAGATAGAGCAATTTCATAGACAAAGATATAGTCACTTCTTCAATGAATGTATAAGGATGAGGTTCATGAAAACCATTTACCCACTGAAAGGAGACTAATATTTGCAGCAACAACCATATGTGAAAATGTAACCAAAACAAGATGAAGCATCAAGCATTACACAATAAAAGAAGAAATACAAAAATAATCAAACACCTCTTCAGATGTCCATTGACCCCTTGTTGATCGCCTCGTAGGCCCAGTAGTCCTCCTAATGAACAAGAAAATTTAGCAAAACAACAACGTCAAATATTAAAGTCCTAAAACTTCACGTAAAATTCTCATTTCATAAGAGACGATTGTAATTGTGAATGAAATCCAAGAAAAGCCTTAATACTTATTCTTATATAGTTTTTCCATTATACTTCCACGGAAACCAAAAGAACGCATTGTAATCAATAAAGTATATAAAAATAGAGGGGTTGCCTCATTAGAGATGAAATATAACACCTTTACAACAGGAAATTGAGATGTTGCAATAAAGATTAATCTATTATGTCCACATTAGCATGAAAAATGAAAGTTATAGGACATATATCCTGAATTTTATGCGCCCTAAATTCAAAATCTACACCAAACACATTTGCAAGTTTAACATACATGGAAATAAATAAATAAAAAACAAAGGTTACATGACATCCCTCGCTTTACGATGATTACAAAATCATGAATATATGATCATAAAAGAAATATTACCCATGCATAGGTCTGCCATAAGGAAAGGCATTGTTGGCCCCATTTAGAGAAGTAGCAAGACTAGGTGGGGGCTGAGGCGGAAGTGATGCAGCTATTTTCTTATCACTTTCCATAGTTATCTACCCCAATTCCCACTTGATGACAGCTTTCTACACGAAGTTTTCCCCAAGGCATTATCAGCCAATCTAGATATTGCAAGGTGCAATCTGGATGCAGATGGAATCCAAAGGCTACAAGAGAAAAATAAAACAAACAAATCAAGAAAACAAAGTACAGATTTGAAATTATTACTTAATACGCTCAAATCAGCTAGACAAAAGCAATTTGTAAGCATTATTTTGACACCAACACCTTAATAAACATGTTTTCTTACCATGTGTAGTCGTAACTTTTCAAATGGCTTCAATTACTAAGGCTTTATGCGCAAAAGGTTGTGTTTTGATTACCTATACACAAAGAAATGAGCATAACAAAGGTTAATTAGATGTCTTATCCCAATTATACTCTAGGGTCAGCCCTAACGTTTTTAAGGCCCTAGGCAAAAATATAATTGGGGCCCTTATATGTAGTAGTATACTTTATCCAAACACTAGTATACTCAAATAAAAATCAACATCATTAAATATAACATTCTCTATTGTAAAAGCACGCTAGAGTCTAGACAAGTAAAACGTATGAAACAAATGAAAAATCTTTTTATCACATGTTTATTAGCAGTATGAACTAACTTTTAAAAACTTATGATAACACACTTACACACACAAATAAAAGTTTAAAAAGTAGTATAAACTAATTATCTTAATATTGTCCACTAACCTACGGTGATGAATGTGGAAATACCTAGATCAGAACACAAATTAACTTTAATTAGGTTACCCAAACCTACCAACAAATGAAACTAACAATACCATTCATTGCTTAAGTTGCGAAATAAATAGCAAAATCGCTTACAAAAAATACTAAAAATCGCAAAATCATTATAACACTAACAATGTGAAAATCGCTTTCGTCTTGTCAATGAATTTAAGAAGTAAAAAGGTTTACAATTGCATAATTAAATTGCAAACTTTGCAGTGTCTTTGAACTTTATAAATTGAAATTTAATTTCACAAGTTTGCACTTTCAGAAATGTTGTGAAGCAATTGCAAAATAGAAATATTGGATCTTTTAAAGTTTGAGGCAATTGGGGAAGATGAAGTAGAACTTAATAGAAACTTTTCTTGGTGAAAAATGGATCTATATATCCATTTACAAAGCAAAAAGGAGAAAAAAAATTAAAAATAAAATATGTTTCCATAATTGAGAAATCAAAGTAGATAAGGCAGGTAGATCAAGAGGAAAACAAAACGCCAATGCCAAGAATGTCGTGCACAATTTATGCAGTCCATTAAAGGCACCAATGAAGAAAAATACATTTTTATAAAATAAAGCTATCACCTTCAAACATGTACTTTTGTTCATGATTTTCTATTACAAGCTAATAGGGGTAGATCCGGGATTCAAACTCTCTGAGAACACCAACATATGAAAGAAATTTTATACAAATTTAATCTTTATTTTTAAAATTTCAGTTTGAATTCTTTTTTTTTTATCATCTTATTAAGTCTGTATAAATGAATTTAATTATAAAATCAAAAAACCAAGAAAATAAAGGGGGGAAGATGGATTATGCAAGAAGGCTGCTATGGATACAGATTACATCTAGCATTAAATTTCTCTTTAATACCCAAATTAAGTTCACCAAATTTTTACCACAAATCAATGAGAAATTACTAATTTGTTTCATTATAATATAAAAAGATCACATTTTGAAATAACCCAACAAAAAATAGAGGATTTTGAAGTAGGAAAATCAAGAAAGTTTTTGTTTTTAACTCATTTTCTTCATAAATATACAGAAATTTAATCATATTTTTTAGATAATAATTGAATAATCACTTTCAGAGCAGAAAACTCATAAATAAATAAATTTTTAAAATGTCATTTTTATTGCTTTTTTACAAATTATCATGCAAATGTAGTAAAAATACAGAGCATATATGAAAAACCCCATAAAAATTATTCATTTTCAACTACATTGCATAAAAAAATCTGGGCAAAAAGGAGCAAGCTGTTATTATATTGCTCAAATTTAGTATATATTTTAATTAATTAGTTAATATTTCTAACAATCATAGTAATGAATAAAATAAATGGTGATAAAATTTACCAATTCATTGGCCAATTCAACAGCAGCTTCTTGGTGATTAATCAATAAGAACATTCAATTCAATAAACCCTATTTCTCAATCTCTCAAGATAATAACAAATACGAAATTGACTTGAATTCAAGAAACCTTAATACTCTGGGGATCTCAAAAGATTACCTGAAATTGTAGATTTAATGTGTATTGAAGGTGGTGGTCTGGTGGTCGTCAGTAACGGAGGGCGCTTACGGCAGTCGACGCAGGCAGCAACAATTCCAATGGCGTAACACCAGTGAGCTTTTAGGACTTTTTGAGGTCA
Organism: Amaranthus cruentus; assembly: GCA_019425755.1. Lineage (NCBI taxonomy): Eukaryota > Viridiplantae > Streptophyta > Magnoliopsida > Caryophyllales > Amaranthaceae > Amaranthus > Amaranthus cruentus. Next base: position 9,086,286 of record CM033466.1, read on the forward strand.
ATTACGGCAATCGGCGCAGCAAGCAGCACCAATTACGGCAGTCTGATGGTGGTCAATGACGGAAGTCGGCGACTGGGAGCCGGCACTGGTCGTGGAAATTCTAGGGTTTAGTATCTTAGATTTCCCTTTTTGCAAATGAGTATAAAACTAAAGGAGAAGATTTGTCTTTGCGCGATTCAAAATTTCAATTAAGATCTGAAAAAACCCCAATTCATCCATTACTCAAAACAATCCAAAATCAACATACCAAAAACTAAATCAAAAAACCCACTTCAGAAATCAACTAAACATACAAAAACAAAGATAAAATGAGGAATAAATACCAAAGTAAGCTCGATCTTTCAATTAAGCGATGATGAAGCCAAGAATAAAACAACCATTTGATGAAAGATCTTAGTGAAAAATATCAAAATGATACAAAGATCGGAAAATGATAGGGTCAAAATTTTCAGTGTTCAATTTTTTGAATGAAAGAAACGTTGGGAGTTTTGTTGGAGATAGAAGTATGCTGTAGATCAGAGGAGAGGGAAAAGGGAAATGAAATATCAAACGGTCCGGAAAATATTTCCAAAATTCAAACTTAAAGAGGCGGACGTTAAACTTAAAATAAAGAAGGCTTGTTTGAAATCTTGGACTTTGAGTGTACAAAGTCTAACCCTACGTTTTTTTTTTTTTTTGAATAAAAGTTGGTTGTATTTTTGGAGAGATGAATGAATCAATTAAAACAACATCACAAATTTTTCACCGGGCATTTTTTGTAAAGCGTACTACAAAGATCGATCCGATTCAAATATATATATATATGTTACAACTATAAATATAGATTTGGGATGGACTTTTGAGAGTCGTCTTTACAAAATACGGTCTCTCAAGAGATCACCTAGACACTAATTCTTAGATAAGATGGTCTCACAGTGAGACCATTTTTTTTTGGTTTCCGAGAGACCGTCTATGGCATAGACACCGTCTATTGCAAGAATTTATGTTTGTTTTAACACAAATTCTTGTGAGAAACGGTATTTTTAAGAGACCATCTCTAATTGGGTCAGTCTATCAAAGAAAATATAAAGTAAAAGTAGGAATTAAGCTATAATGGGCTGGGCTTGAGAGGTGGCTCTCAAAGAGACGGTCTCTCAGGAGACTGGTTGTTGTTTTAAAATGATCACTTATAAGTTATAACGTTAAAATGGTCACTTACAATCTTAAAATATTTATTTTTTATAGTCTTGGAGTGATTACTTATAACTTCAAAATGACCAGTTACGATTTTAAAGTAATCATTTAAAGAAATGGACTAATTATATGGGCCCGTCTCATGGTGAGACGATCTCATATAAAACGAGTTGTTAAAACTAGAGTTGTTCAAAAGTGACCCGACCCGAAAACCCAAACCGAAACCGAAAGTAAACCGACCCGAAATTGTGTTCTGTTTTTAGGTTTATCGAAACGACATTACCCGATCTGAAGTTATATCCGAACCGGTTGCCAACCGAAAATGGGAAAATTGTACCCGAGTTGTAACCGATTTTTTAAACCGACACATAATCATTAACCGAGATTACCCAAACCTAATAATGACAAACCCGAGTAATATCTGACCCGAATCATGCTCGAAACCGAACTTGATCTGGCTAAAACCGACTTAACCCGAAGGAGTTTAGATCGAACTTGTGTAAACCTGAACAAGTTTTTAACATAGAATGTTATCGACTCATATTCAATCATCTTATTATTTATTCTAATAAAGTGATAAATATTTGATAAATATTTTAATAAAATAAATTTTATAAATACATGGTTTCATATATTTAATTTTCGATCAAACAAGTAAAAGTAACAATGTAATAATGATCACTAATTGATTTGTATTTAAACTATTTATTTTGCTTTAAGTAAAGGGAACATTATCATCAATAAAAAAAATGACTAACAACTTAATCTGATACTGACTCGATCGATAGTAATTCGTAGCCAAATTCTACTTGAAAAAAAACCCAAACTCGATTTGTACCCGGTAAAACCGAACCAATTATTAACGATGACAACCCGAGACCGATTGAATCTCGACACGAACTTCAACCGACACCGAACTGATGCTAACCCGACAGCTCGAATAACCGATCTTCAACCGAACCGTGACTAACCGACCCGACCCGAGCGTGACCCGTCAGAACATGAATCCGAAAAAAAACTATTCCAAAAAACAACCGAACCAAATGACACCCGTCCGAAACCGACCCGATCACCCGAATGAACACCTCTAGTGAAAACAATGGTCTTACGAGATATCACCGTATTACGATCAGTAATTAATCAATAGAATTAATTACTTTTAAAAGTTACAACTAATCATTTATGATTTATAACTTAAAAGTTAGAAATTCCGATTGATTCTCCTACTATATCGTAGTAGTCGGAATCGGAAAACTTGTTAGTGAAAATTTTTGACTAACTTACCAACTATTAGGTGTTAATCGGAGATTTTGACTATTAATAAAATATATTAATGAAGAAACAATTTGAGACAAATATGAAACTTTCATTAAAAACTTTTATGCCTTTTTACTAGGGAAAATAGATCGAAATTATTTTTCACGTTTTGCAGTGAATAATCCAAACTTTTCATTATTGATGAATAATTCAACCTTTTGACCTTTGTTGCTCACAGCAACCCCGACAAGAAAAGTGTCGGCTACTACAGGTCAAATAGCTGTTTGCAACCTTCTCCTCCACCTTCTTATATTTTTGTCATCATCTTCTTCCTTCTTACTCCATTTCTCCAATTTTAACCATAAAATTAGGCGAGAGATCTTATTTCACCCTTTAATTTTGTTTTCATTTTTCTTTTTTTTTTTTGCAAAAATGAATTCTCGGTGTTCTTCAACATACAATAGAGGTTCAAAATTGAATAATAGTGTGTAATGTAAGAATTGATTTGTTGCAAAATTGACAACGGCGAATAAGGGTTTTCGTGCTGGAGAAAGGTTCTATTATTGTCCAAAATGGCCTGTAATATTTATCCATATATTTGTAATTGTAGGATTCCGAATGTAAATTTTTTAAGTGGGAAAAGAGTAATTGGGAGAGGTTCATAATGCATGTGAAGGGAGTAGATTGATTTAATCGAATGTTACTAGGTTGAAGGAGGTTGATTATGTGAAGAAAATTAAATTATTTATAAATAATGAATAATGAAAAATAGGGTCATCACAACAAAATGTCAAAAGGTGAGATTATTCTCAATAATTTTTCCTTTATACTATTGTTCACATAAAAACTTTTGATATTTAATTTGATATTTAAGGAAACAATCAATTCATCAAAGCATGTAATAATTGTTAAATAAATATAATTATATGTGACATAATGATAAATTATATTTCTTTATATAAACCTATACACCAAATCTTAAAGAAAATAAAAGTTTGTTTCATTAAATCGTTATCAAAACTGAAGTGACCTAATTGAAAAGAAACAAAAATAATACTCCCTCCGATTCTTTTTTATTGTCCACTTTTCCTTATTTGGTTAGTTTACCAAATTGTCCACTTTCTATTTTTGGCAAAGATTTTTCACCTAAATACCCTATGTTCACACAAGTAAAGACCATAATACCCCTACATATATTATTTTAAATATCCCAACTACCACCTTTACAATTATTATAATCACTTAAATACCCCAAGTCCCCAACTACCACCTTTACAATTATTATAATCATTTAAAATATCCTAACTGTCATTTTCTTAATATGCATGTCCAACCCAAAGTGGACAATAAAGAAGAACCGGAGTGAGTATAATTTAATTTACTCAATCATAAGTCTTAAACTCAAAATTTATATTATATGTTATACTCATTTTATATAGGAGTATTTTATGACACTTTTAAATTTTTTTTATAAATTTATGCAAATTGAATTAAAATATAATACATTAATGGAAATATCTAAAATCTTTCCGGATCATAGAAATTATTTTATAGTAATAAACAAATTACTCTATTGCATGTTAAAATTGTAGTAATTAAAAATTAATAAAAATTATTAACATACATTTCTTGACTTGGGTTCTATGATTCCATCAATATAGATTAAAATAATCATTTGATAAACTTTAGTGATTGATGGTAAGTTTTTGTTTATTTTTTACATATATGTATTAATAAAACTATAAATTACTTATTCGCTTTGATAATTATATTATTAATACAAAGATTTTGTGATTAAGTATATTAGTAAATGAATCAATATTATAAAATAATATCAATATGATCATATTAGTATATATTTACAACATCCATGTTTTACACGGTATTCTATCTATTTTTTTCTACTAAAACGAAATACCGATTAAATTTATTCCGAGTGTTTGAAAAAGTCGAAAATTAGTCGTTATAGCATAGGCTTATATCGACTGATTTTCGACTTTTTTTGCTAGTCGATATGAAAGTTTTTTTAGTGTCAATCACAACTCTATCTTTTTGTTGATCAACTCTTTGTGTTCGACTTCATAGTACTAAGAAGGGGGCTTTCACTTGGCATTTTGTGAATTTTTGAAACAAATAAGAGTTTCAATTAAAAAAAATAAAAAAACTAAGAGCCAAATCAAACTATATCCAAAAATAAGCGTGAAATTCCCAAAGCAGAGGGTTGGAGTCTTGCGATTACTAGCTACTTAGCAGATAAACTGACTTTTGACTGTTAGCGATTACTAGCTATTGAAAGCTATCGGGTTTTAAAACTCAGTTTCTTCCTTCCCAGACTTCATTTCCCCAATTTGATAAACCCTAACCCTTAAAAAACACGACTTTTCTCTCCTCCAAACACTCTTAAACTACTTGCTTACATAAATTTTTTTCATTCCTAATCTAATTTAGCACTTCAAATCTAGTCTGGGATAATCTAGCTTACTCAAAGGTTTTTTTTTTTTAATATTAAACTTTGTTTTAAATACTACAATGTAGGTAAATTATTCAATCAACACTCTTTTGAAGCTTCCACATTTGATCAAGGTAATGTTTAATTGTTCTATTATCTCTATTTTGTTGGTTGATTAGTTGTTGGTGATAATGAGCATTGATATGTATTCTTTAGAAATATTTGAACTTAATCGTTATTAAGTTGTTGGTTGATTAGTTATTTTACTTAAGTTGTTGGTTGATTAGTATTTTTATCTCTATTTTATTAGAATTGGATTTGTTTTGGAATTGATGATGATCTTGATTATGTTTGTATTGATGTAGAAATGGCGTCATTTTTGTTTGCGTGCAAATCAAACATGGAATTGATTGAGTTTAAACGCCTTATAAGTTCTAGGATTGGGTTGGATCTAACAAAATTTACCGTTGATATAAGTTTCAAGTATTTCATGAGTGGACAATATACAGTCCTTCCGGTTGAGGATAGATGCAGCTTTAGGTGCTATGTGGGAGCATTCAAAGATTTCCTATTCTTTAGAAATCTACGGAAGTAGTTCCTTTAGGTAATGTGGTTGCTTCAATCCTAATCCTACACCTATGCCTATATCCACTCAAGATCCGTTTAATCCTTCCCTTGTTCTCCTTCTCAACCCCCTCCCAATCAAGTTTCAAATGATGAAGTAGTAAACTTAGGAGATATGGATGATGGTTTTGAGAGTAATGAGCTTGATGATGATCCATCTGAGGATGATGTGGATGTGGATGAGGATGCCCTAGCAACTGACATGACTTTAGGAAATATTGTTCCCCCTACACCCTATGCAAAATGTCCATCTGTAGATGAGCATGAGGAGGACAACTCATGGAGGACTTGGGCTTGTGATACTACTTACACTGAAGAAGGGGAGTTGGAGAAGGGTATGAGGTTTGATAATAAGGAAGCTTTGTTGGAAGCTATAAGAGTGTATCATATTCGTAGAAATGTGGAGTATAGAACCGAGACTTCAAACCAATCCGTCCTTACCTTGAAATGTAAGCGGGGTTGTTCATATTCGTAGAAATGTGGAGTATACATCTTCCTGGCTTATTGTTACATACAATGGGAAGCATGAGTCTTGTATTCAAGATAGTGACACTGTCTCGGTTGGACACATCCACTTGACATCCTCTGTTATTAACAATGTGATTAGAAATTGTGTTGCTAAAGACCCATCAATTAAGGTATCTGTAGTTCGTCAAATGGTTAAAGATCGTTTTGGTATTGAAGTGAACTACAAACGAGCTTGGTGTGCTAAGCAACAAGCATTGATAAGCATATATGGGTCTTGGGAAGGTTCTTACACTCTCCTTCCTCAATTTTTAAAAGCTTTGCAACATTCGAACCCGGGATTGGTAGTTGATTGGTTCTTTAAGGAAGACAATGAGATGGGTGTTTATAGACGACCTAATATTAGAACCTTCCAACGGGTCTTTTGGGCGTTTAAACCTTGCATTGATGGCTTCATCATTGTAAACCCCTTATTGCTATTGGCGGCACACACTTGTATGGTAAGTATCGTCATACTTTATTGATGCCATTGCTGAAGATGGTAATAAGGGAATCTTTCCATTAGCTTTTGCCTTGGTTGAGAAGGAGTGTATTGCTGCATGGTAGGTGGTTCATGGCTTGTATACGTAAGCATGTGACACAAAGGTGCTGTCATGCATCATTTCGATAGACACGCGGTATTTTAGCAACCATGGACGAGGAGTGAACCACCTTATGCATATCATAGGATTTGTTTACGTCACTTGCTTAGCAACTTTAATGCGTGCTATGGGTAATGTTCAATTGAAAAGTTGTTTGGTAGAGCTGCGAGCAAAGGCAACAAGCTAAGTTAATGAATGGCTTAAAGGCAATTGCAACTGCTAAAAGAGGGCCATTTTGGATTGATAGCGTGGGAGATATGTCAAGTGGTCGTTATGTCATGATGGAGGGTATAGGTATGGCGTTACGAACCGAATTTAGCGAGTTTTCAACTACGTATTAAAGGGTGTTGTTTCTTACCTTTGACCACCTTGTTGGTTCACCTTCATCGGATAAATGATTATTTTGTTCAAGAGCGTCAACGTGCTAGTTCATGGTTACTTGGAGGACACAAGTACACTTCACATGCCACCAAGATTATCAATAGAAACAGAAGGAACTTTCATGAGATTGTTGCTTTTGACTATAACGAGAGGTGTTTTTGAAGTTAAGGCTGGAAGGGGTATGAGAGGTTCTTGAAGGGGTAAGATTCAAAGCAGGTGGACTTGCATCAAAAAGTGCACATGTAACAAGCGGAGATATACCACCTTCCCGTTCACATCGCTTCTTGTTTGCATGAAGCGACATGTATCATATGGCGCTTTGTGGATCGGTGTTACACTTCTGAGTTATGCAAGCCGCCTGAACCTTGTTTCAACCCGATGCTTGATAAGAGGTCATGGCCGAGTATAGGGTTTTGAAGTTAGACATGACCCGATCAAATTAGTGGTAAAGGAAGACCTAAGTCTAAAAGGATTGCAATGTAGGATGGATGAAGGCACAGGAATCGCATAGTTGTGAGTGCGTTGTGGAGTGAAGGCCATAATTCTAGAACTTGTAACTCCAGGTAATTTACAATATATATAACACAAATGTATGAAACATAATTAATGTAATGTTAATATTAAAATATATGTTAATAACTCAAATATATATTAACCTAATTCACTTGATATACAGTAGTAGAGGAGATGGATCCAGCTGACTCGGGACCCCAAGATCCTAGTGTCCTGACTATGCAGGAGGAGCACAGGAGCACTCCTCTATGGGATGCCGAGGTTAGTGTTTTGTTCTAAATATTTTATTTATAATGATGAAACATTACCCCGTTAACATATGTACATGTCTATCTACGTAGGTTTGGATCTGACTACCTTAGGCACCGGGCATCAGTTAGGTTCCATGGGAGATCGATGATAGGATCATCCCATACCTAGAAGAGCGGTTATTTGATTTCCACCTTGTAGCTTATGGTAGAGTGGCCGTGCTATCATCCGCGGCACTTGTTGAAGATGGCGTCGAGGAGCGCACGCGTTTCATCTCCCTCTTGGTGAGGCTACTATCACACTACTTGATGTAGCCTTACTAACCGCTTCCCCATCGAGGGGCGTGCGCGTGTCCCTTCTTGGGCGTCTCTCAGGTGGCGTGACTTAGTTCACCGCATCACGGGAGCCCTCGCGGGCGTGATTGGGGCGGTGCGAGATGCGTGGTGGTGCGGACCTTCTCACGCGCTCCGAGTCTGGCGAGGCACCATATCGAGTCGCAGCGTGCTTATATTGATAGGAGCTGTCTTGTTTGCGATAAAACAAGCAACCAAGTTCGCTCCTATATTTGACGTTCTTTGGGCGACCCAGCTAGGAGGTTATCTCCGAAATACGTGGGATCGCCCACAGGCTACTTATACGAGGCGTTGGTGCTTCAAAGGCGTCAGGAGATCGCGGACCACTGCCATATACGGTAATTATAATAACATATACAACTTCTACTATAGTACTAATATCGTCATTATAAAACACTAATATATAATTTATATTTATAGCTGGCGTGGAGCACATTTTGATCGGCGACCTTACGGTCGGTTGGTCGAGGTGAGTTTGCTCCTCGCTGCAACCCCGAAGACTCCCTATGGTTAGCGTTGAATTTTGCTTGAGAGCGACTAAAATACTCAGGCCTAGGATTCTACGAGATCGGTTAGATCTTACGCAGAATCGGTAAACATTTAACAAATCAATATCGTTATTTCAAAGCTATGATCTTTCGCATCAATAGCTACCTATATTATAGTTTGTATGGGATCCGTACGTAGGACTTACGATGCCCGATCACTTCGGGGATTCGTCGGTGTGTGGAGGGCTCATGCCTCATATGCTTCGACATTGTCGAGTACATCTACCTGAGCGTTACGCAATATGGGTTGAGTCGGAACATACCTCCACCGTGATACGCGGGCTGCACCTCATCTCGGGAAGAACCGGCCCGACTAAGCGGTGGAGATCAGCGGGCCACTGCCGTGGGATCGTAGGCGGAGCTAATAGCCCAAGGTGCGCCAATTCATTACGTGGCGCAGAGCACACCGGATTTCATGCGTGGTTCCTCTCCATCACCGCGTCGATGGATGACACCGCGTGGCGTCAGCGGGCACAATATACTCTGCTTGCGCCACGTTGACTTGATTTGTAAGTCTTCATTTACATTTAATTTATTTACTTTTCGATCTCATATTGTAATACTAGATTAACTAATCTCTTAATTAACATTTCGAGGCAAAATGTGTGGCTGACGTTATCCAGGACTACTCATGAGGAGCCGGTCAGAGATTCGCGAGGATGTGCTCCTTGCACGCGAGTTCCGGCTCTCTACGGAAGTTCTTCGGGTCATCATCGACAGAGCGTGAAGCTCATCTGGAGGAGATGGAGTTGTCCTACACAACTATCGATGCGGGGCCATCTCAACCAACTCAACCATCTCAATCATCCCAATATCGGACCCTCCGGAGCCAACTCAAGCAGCGGGTCTTACTACGTAGGAGGCCTAGGAGACCAACTTCGGTTGGATAGGGTAGATGAGTGATCGGGATTTTGTTGTATGTATTTGACTACGAATGTTTTAAACATATGTATATATTTAGTTGTATGTTTTAGACATATGTATATATTTAGTTGTATGTTTTAGACATATGTATATATTTAGTTGTATGTTTTAGACATATGTATATATTTAGTTGTATGTTAATGATCTTCAAGTTTGTTAATCATGCAATTACACATACATAGTTTGTTAATTAACTATTACAATTACAATCTAGGGTTTCTTCTTAAACTTATTCAAAATCCTCTTCGTTTCTTCACTTCTACGAGCCTTATCAAGCGCTTCCCTTTTCAAGTTATTTATCTCCTTTCTAAGCTCTTCATTCTCCTTATGAAGCCTAACAATGATTGCTCTTTGACATTCGGTGCCCTCCGGATCAACCCACCTAAAGTAGGTGCATCCTAAGGTCATGTCATCTTCGAATAGTGGACAAGCAACATATTGACGCCCGGGATACGTATCGCTCCAATCACGACCAAACTCGACTTCATAACCACAATGACAATGCTCATCCATGGGCAATGAATCTTTCATTTACACAAACATATAAGTTAAATGCATCAATATAAATCAATAATAGCATTAATAAAATGAAAGAAAACTTAATAACTATATAAATAAGAATATTAACAAATAAACTTACCTAAACAAAGGGATAATTAAGTGCGAACGACCGTTGCCGACTTTGATGTTAGCGTTTAAAGTAACTGCAATGTCCATTTGAACTCTTCTTTTCTGTTCGCACTTATTAACTGCGAACAACTCCAAACCCTTATCCAAACCTAGCAGACGCTTATTTTTGGATATAGTTTGTTTTGGATTTTATTTTTTTATTTTTTTATATTGAAACTCTTATATGTTTCAAATTTTCGCATTTTGTCTGTTAGTCTTTTCTTTGAAGTTTTCAATTGAAATCTTGTACTCTTTTAAGCATAGGTATAGCATAACTCGTTTCCATGGTGATCTCTACAAAGGGTAGAATGCGAGGCAATCTCTACAAAGCCTAAAACACGATTCATACTTTTCCTTATGTTGCCTTTTAAGCTCTAGTGAATGAAAGATCACATATTTTAAATTTATCTTTTTGACCCGAAAGAGTCTCATATCTCTTAACGATCAATGTGATGTTCTTAGCTTTAAGAACATTGGCCCTCGAAAAGATAATGTTGTCATCTACTAAAAGAAAAGGAGAGAGATCATCGGAGCATAACTAGCAATAGAGATACTATATAGGAACCTATCAAGACGGGACTTTCTTTATCATAGTCCTAAAACCTTCGACACATAGGAGGAACAAGTAAAGGGATAGGGTATCCCTTTGTCACAAACTTCTATTGGGGATGACAATATCAAAAACTTTCCCATTGATTGTCTAGAGAACTGGAGGGTGACTCTAGAAGGAAAAGGGTTACAAGCAAGTAATAGATTGAAGATGCTTCACATTTTGATCTCAAACAAGGTTATTTTATGGCTGTCTGTCAGACAGTTGGCGGTTACTATTTGAACTATGTTGGTCATTCTGGCAATTAATGCTGTTAACATTGGATTAAACATCTGAAAATCATCTAATATAATAGACCAGAGTTAAACATCTAACGTTTTGAACCATCAAAACTCAAAAATTGTTCATATTTTTCCCGAAAACTTGAGAATCAAAATCTTATGTTGCCCCTTTCTGAACTTTGTTTGGACGACCATGGTATGAATCTCTGTCACGAGGCCGACCATGCCTTCCACCTCTGTTAAATTTTGCTCCCCTGAAGATTCAAGGAATTTCAGTTTTCACAGCAACATGAAAACGTAGTTTAACCAAGAAAAGATAGATCATAGATCATATACAGACCTTCCTCTGTGTCCCTTGTCTCGGAATCTCCCTTGATTTCCTTGAATTTGACTCCAATACTCCTTCTCCGCATTACCTAAGGGCAAGTAAAGGTTTTGCAGTTAGCGGCCGAGTAGCAACAAAATCAGGACCACAAGGAAACACACTTGCTTCGTCTAGTCTGAAATTTCAAACACTAGGTAACTTGTAATCTATCACATAATTTGAACGAAGATTAATCATCAATAGTAAGTATGCCGACTATACAATGCAATCAAAAAAGAGGTTCAAACTAAACAATTGTTTGCGGGCTGCGCCTTACCGGACACAGGTTCAAGGACAGCGATATAGTTTTTGATGACTAAACCACCTTCCTCATTGAGCACAGCAGCAGCACGAGCTTTTTGAGCTGCCTCAGGTTCCTCAAATCGGATGTAACCTGAGGTTTCTCCCATCTTAAAGTCGATGTACTGCGCATAAAAAAAATAAAAGTTAAAGGACAAGAACACCAGCATAAGGAATTTTACATCTGATTCAGCATAAAATATAAAGAACGTGAAAAGATGAGAGATGGAATAACAAAGGAAAAGTAGTACCTTGACAGTGCCAAATTTCTGGAACACGGCCTTCAGATCTTCCCGAATAACAACATCCAAGTTATCCTTGTAGGATTCAACAGCAGATTTTCCTTCTGTTATCTCTCCAGCCTTTTTTTCAGCACTTTTAGAAGAGTTATTACCCTCAGTTTCCTTCTCTTCCGTTTCAGGAGTTGCTTCTGCCTTAGATTCCTCAACATTTTCCACTACACCATTTATATTATTTCTTGATGTTGTATCTGCCGGTTCCGATTCATTTGCTACAGATTCTAGTCCATTTGTCTTGGACACTACAGCATCACAGCCTTGCTCATCTGTACCATTTTGCTTAGAATCATTTTCCGGTGACTTGCTCTTCAATGTGAAAGCAATGATTAGGCCCTTGGGATAGCTGCAATAATAGTGATGAAACAATGAACACATTAGAATTCCTTTAGTGAAACAATGAGCATTGCATGTAAAACTTTATTTTCAGCTTTTCTTATCCCTTAAGACAAGATAAAATCAGATACATACTTGTCCTCTTCAGAATCTTTATTATTTCCACGATTACGACCTGACTTCTCATAATCCTGTTCTTCCTTATCTCTTGCAGCGTCAAACTCTTTTCTATTTGAGACAGAACATAATACATGATTAATAAATCTCTTAAAGCCAACCAGTAACCACAAGATTAATTTAGTTAGCAATACTAAATAAACTTTTTACATATATCAAAAAACAACAATTTTTTTTTTCTAAAAAAATGAAGATTTCCAATAATCAAAACCAACCAATAACAAATAAAAGGCAAAACACAGCAAACAAAGAGCCAAATAACAGGAGCCTAAACAAACTCTAAACCACAATCAATCTCAAGCACTTAACTTGCTTTTAAGGAACCAATTAATTCTACCATTAAGAAAATGTTTAATCTGATCAAACATAAAAACAGAGAAAAAAATAAGCATTCCAAAGCATCTCATTTCTGTTTTACGAAAACAGTACTTGTTCATGATTAAAAAGTTAAAAAAACATACAAAAAACACGGCTGACTGCAAGTCATTTTCCAGGAAAAGAAACTTTCTCACTTCTGCCTGGTTTGTGGAAAAAGTATTCTTAAAGAAGTCTATTCAGGGGAAACAAAGGATGCGACATATTCCTACTGATCCTTAACCTCCACTTCCTCTTCTGTTTTTCTACGTTTAGCATTTTCTCAGTTTTCTACTCTCTATGTCCCAGTGATTTTACAACACTTGCTTACGTTTACATTATCAAGGAGAAGGAGAAAAGGATGATAAAAGCGAGTAGGAAGGAGATAGACATATAAAAAAGGATCCAAATTGGAAGTATTACAAAATGGGTGGAACTTCTAAAATTAGTGAGTGTTACAATATAAGGGAGACGATGGTAGTATAAAGAACTTTACTAAACAGAGGAAAATTGATAGTGAAAGCTCATTTCCACTGACATATACTACACACCACAAGACTGCATTGCCCCAATGCAAAGGGATCAAATATCTTCTAGCCTTACCCTCGTAAAAATAAGGAGACTCTTTCAGACTGAGCTGTGACAAATACCATACATTGAAAAGAAAACCGATTCAAGATATATAATCTTGAAGCAAAATTAGTACAATTAATTTCCGGAAATGTAGATTTAGACAGAAGTTTACTTCGGCTTGAGCTCTAGATCTGCACCAGCATACACCAAAGTTTCCTTCAAAACCTTTAATGCATCTTCCTCAGTAGAAAACTCAACTAAAGCAGTCCCACAAAACACATTTTTGTGTGAAACAAGACGGGGAAGTCTGACACTGTTAACCTGAAATTTGTGAAAATAAGGACATGTAAATCAGAAAAAAAACATCAATGTGATAATACATATCCACCAGAATGTCATGAAGATCAAATTAAAAGTAATCCTCTTTCTTTGTTGATTGTTTCCAATGTTTAGTTATTCTATGTCCATTGAGAGTGAAATAGGTAAGGAATTCTAAATATCTACTATTGAAGTAAGCCCCAAACGTCACTTAATCTGAGACTTGTATATGACTATATGTTACTATCTACTATTATACATGAGAAAACAATGCAGAGATGAGAATATCCAACTTGACATAAAGGTGAGGAAAATTTAAATGACATACTTTAGCAAATTCAGCAAAGAAAGACTCAACATCTTCACGCTGCACATCATATGGCAGTGGTGAAGCAGCAATAGTCCTACTATCAAGCTGTTCTATCACCTCATCTGGCTTTTGAAGTTCAGTTCTCCTCCCAACTTTCTTACCTGGAATCGTCCATTGATATGTCAGGATTTGGAAAAGAGATTGCCTCCGTTACACTCATATACGCATGCACAGTTTAATCACAAACAACAGTGATAAAGAAAGATCAAAGAAACAATTCAACATGGCACACATATCAAAACAATAGAACCGAGCACTTTTGGTTACTAAAGCAGACTTATAGTTCGAATTGCCAACTTCCTCAATCCAAAAGGACTGGTTACATGCATGCATACATAACACCCCATGTTTGAAAAAAAATTCACAACGCTGCAACATAGTTCTATTGAATGGATTGTGCAACAACAATGTTAAATGCCTTAGACCCAAAAAATATTGGGCTCGTCTACATGTTTCACTTTCCCTTTCAATTATATATTGCATGGAATGTGAATATCAAAAAATTTCGAAACACCCCAAGAATTAACACATGACTATTATGATGGGAGAATTATATTCAAAGATCTGTATTAATGATATTTATTTTCTTAACAGATTCATAGCAGTTAACTGAAATACAACAATAACCTGCTAAATCGACAAGTATCTTCCAAGTACTAATGGACAAATAATAGAAACGAAAAAAGTTCATAGAACCCAATATAATTGAACCAGTTTCCTAAAACAATATACAAGAGGAATTGCCAACACAATCATTTAAAACACAACAAAATGAAATTCAACGATTTGAAAAAGAACATCCAGTAAATCATTATTAATTTATTATATTATGATTATGAAGATATTTTAACAGTAACTTTATCATCATCTCACTTGTTTTAATCAAAATTATCTGAACATCAACTTAACCCGATAATATCAATCAATAATTAAATTAAAATAAAAACAAAATGAGACTAATACAAACCATCATCAGAAATTTTAAGAAAATTAGAAGTCCGGAGAGTGTCGGCAACTGCCTTAACAGTATTTTCAGAAACCTCTTCCGGTTTAATATCTCCCAACTTCAAATACCCTCGCATCTTCGCAAATGAGCAAATTAAATCCAAGCTCACCACTTCAAGAAGTTAAGTTGACAATTATTTTCAAACTATCGAATTAAAAAAAAATCAACATAAACTTTAGATAATACAATAAAAAGGAAAATTTGTTCTAAATAACCAATTGCCCACTCTTCCGGTTGTAACCAGTTTAATGCAACAAAGGTCCTTTCACAACAAAATGTATGCAAAGGTTCGATTATATAATATTTTTCAAAAGATGGTATTATTAACACAGAATGGGCAATTGGCTGGATTATTCAAAATCACTTTTTCTAATAAAAAATCCAACAATATTGAACATTTATTTGACAAATAAAATTAACAAAAATATATATAAAAAGATACATCCATCTTCGTTATTATTTATTGTAGTCATCAAAAAGTTGTCTCGAGGAAGATTACTATCACTAAAGTAGAATTCAACCTGTATAAATTCAATAAATAAATTAGAACTTTGAAATTTTATATCAATTAATTGTAAAATCAAAAATTAAAAAAGTTTTTAGTAAAACCTGTCGAATCACTTCTTTTGAAGTTTCTTCATCTAATACTGATGATACCATTGTACGCGAGATATTCTTTAGATCTCAAAGGAGTGAATTGAGATGAATACACTGTCTGTGAAAAAAATAGTAATGTAAGGTTTAAAAAATTCAAAACAAATAATTATTTATTTACAAGAATAGAAATGAAGCCATTAACTGCATTATGACTAATAAACTAAACTTCTAAAAACAGACAGAAAAAAATATTCAGTAAGGATTAAATTAACACAAACATAGAAGTAAGTTGAAAAACTTAATAATTGATAGAGATTAAACAACACAGACGAAATGAGAGAGATTAAGAACATAAAGGATAAAGAACACAAATGAAATAATAGAGATTAAACACATAAAGATTAAACAACACATACAAAAACATGAAGATTAAACAACGCATACGAACATGAAGATTAAACAACACGTACAAGATTAAAAACACGAAAAGCTTCATTTAAATCGGAAAACAAGAAACAGTTATATATCAATAAAATAACCTTGAAGAAGAACAAAAACGCAAGGGCGAAGATGAAGAGATTAGAAGAAGAAAGGGTTCGGATTAGTGGAGAAAGATGGGCGGAAATGGGAAATGGCAAACAGGAAAAAGGATTAGGTTTACTGGGCAAGGGTAGAATGAAATTGAATGAGAAAGTGGAGTGGGCCTAGTGGTTTTTTAAAAAAAAAACAAGATTAAATGCAACTGTTTTTTTTAAATAGTTAGTGCTGTGTTGTAGTCTCACAGTGAGATGGCCTTAATAGAGAATTAGTGGCTGAACAAATTGGTAGGCATGTAGTTTAGCCTTAGGGCCAAAACTATAATTCTCTACAACATCAATTATTTAGGTGTTATTATTTAATTTTGGTTTTAAATTTTTCAAACCTAACTATTTCAGTTTTTGAATTTCCAAACCTAATCTAAATCAAATTTCAAAAATTACCAAACCATATTTCTTATTCATTTTGATCTTGTTCAATTTGCAGTTTTAATCCGATTTAAATACCTAATTTCTTTTAATATCACTAATGGTTAAATATAAATTATAATTTTATCATTAAAACCAAATAATAAAAAAGAGAAAATATTATTTGGTCTCATTGAAAAATACAACATACATCTACTAATTTAAAAACACTTTGTGCTAAGTGTCACTATACAATGTATTTTGAAAGCATTTAGCCAGGTGTCACACTTATAACGTTAGGTTTTTTGGAACTCATCCCTTCATCTTCTCTAATGCAATTCAATTTAGTTAAGTATATCACTATTCAACTACTATTCAACTATATATCACCCTAAATCATTATACAATATAACATCATGAGCACTTTAGTTAATTAAGTATTACTTCAACTATGTATTATGATTACACTAAGAATAAATTTGCTAATGCTTAATTGATAGCATTATCAAGCAATGGTGAAAGATTCTATATGAGACTTTGTTGAATTTTGTAAAAGGTCCTACATGTTATTAATCAAAACAATTTATAAAAAACAAAAGTGAACCTACACGGTGCATGGCACGGGTATATTCCTAGTATGCATTAATTAACATGTTAATTGTTAACACTCAAATATGATGAAAAAATGTATATGATCCCTTTGTTATATCTAAATCTGATCAAAATATTCATATTTAGTTTTTATATACTCCACTATCCATGATGAGAATCATTTTCCTAACTAGGTATAAATATATTTTTTATTAATCTGTGTCATCATGAAACGACTTAATATGAAACGGCCTAATTTTAATTTATTAAGAAATTTAAGAAAAAAAGTTGAGGTAGTTTATAAATTTTATTTTAAATATAAATAATTTAGGCTGTTTGGATGGGCGCGTAGCGTCTCACCTTGAAACGGTCTCATAGTTTAGATTTTCTGCTACATCAAATCAAATTATATTTTATTCAGTTTTTATTCAATCCAAATCCAAACCCTAATTTGTTCCTAAACCAAATTGCACCGAACTATTTTCTTAAGCATTTGACCGAATCAAACCACTTATACCGAAGTATATTAAGCCGAACCAAATAAACTGATAAAGTCAGTGAACACACAGTTTAATAGAAATTAACAATATTTACAAAGTACACAAAAATAAAATTTGATTCTTAGAAACCACAGACGAAAAACGCAGTTTAATACATAAAAAAGACACAAAAACACATATGAAATTATACACTAGTTCTCGACATCTGATTTTTCGAACCAACAATTGGACAAAACAAAGAATGAAAATTGAGACTGAAAATAATACAGTAGACAGAACAAAAGAAGATCTAACTTTTTGAACAAATGAAAAAAACACTTACTCTACTCTGATTTCTGATTTTTTGAAACAACAAAGAAAATTCAAGAAAGAACAAATGAAACATGACGATGAGAAACAAATAGAACAAAACAATGAAGATATAATCGGAAATCTATCACGAACCAACAAAAATTAGAACAAAAACAATAAATGAAAATCGAAAAAAATGAATTTAATCGACAATATATAACGAACCAACAACAAAGATTAAATTTTATTGAAAAAAACAAACTTAGGAACAAATGAAAATCGAAGGACTCACCTTGAAGGGTTGAAGGACTGAAGATCAAAGAGGAAGATGAAGTCGCGTGCAGCCGGCAGCGGTTTTTTCAGACTTTCAGTTTTTCAGTTTCACTCTCTAAAAATTGGGAGTGTGGAATGAAGGTGAGGTTTGAGGAAAGATTATTAGGGTTTTTTTGCTTCCATGGAGTGCAAATTTAAAACTAAAAAATTTTAAAAAATCGGCGTTAATTTAAAAAATACCCAGAGTAAGCTTGTGAGCTAAAATTAATTATCAAGTGAATGATTATACCTAATTCTTAAATGAGACCGTCTTATGGTAAGACGATTTTTATTTTTTTTTTTGAAAATGTAAGACCATCTTTATTAAACTAGCTTATAATACATACCTCTTGTTTTAAAGTGATCACTTATAATGTTGAAGTGATCACTTATAATTTTAAGGGAAATTCCACATGGTAGCATCCAGTTTTCATGAAACGCCATTGGTAACACTTTTGTAAGATTTTTCCACATTGTAGCATTCAGTTTATGTACTATCTAATTGTAGCATTCAGTTTATGTACTATCTAATTGTAGCATTCATTAAACTATCTAATTCTTGTTAATTTCTATTTAATTCATCATTTTGTAAGATTTTTTTTCATATAGTAGCATCCAATTTTTGCTCTCAAATATTTAATTCATCATTTTTACTTCTAATTTACCGATTAATTTATCAACTAAATTCGATTACATCACACTAGATCAGCCACTGAAATAGTCATGTTCGTCGATTAGTACAAAAAAGTGAGCTACCGACCAGACCAAATTTTTTAGAATTCAAAAAAATTATTTTCATTTTCTAATGTTATCTTATATTAAATTTAAATATAAATTATATTTTTTTTTAAGTATTATGAGTTATTAGGAATTATCAAAAATAAAAAATACTACGTGTTAAGTTATAGGCTCCGTTTTCAACTTTCCCTCTGGCCCAAAATTAAAAGAGACGATCTTTTAATTGGTATCTAAAAAAAAAGTAAGCTCATAGAAGACTATATAATTATTTCAAAAACCAGGTCACAAAACAACATTAAATTGAGGAATTTCTAGCACAATCATAAACAACAGCTAGTCTCCTGAGAGACGTCTCTTAGGCCTAGTCCATCAAAACTTGTTTTCTACTCTATTTTATATTTTTTTTATGGGTCAACCCAATAAGAGATGGTCTCTTACAAGAATTTGTGTTAAAACAAAACAACTTGAAATTCGACGATTTGAAAAAAAAAAAAAATCACATCATTACAAAGATATTTGTTAATAGAGATAATTTTAAAGAATTATAAGGATATTTTCTCAATCGTAAATCCACTTGTTCTAATCGAACCTATTTCAACATCAATTTAAGCCGATAGTATGAATCAATAATAATCAAATTCAAATAATGACAAAATGAGACTAATATAAACTATCATTACAAATTTTGAGAAATCAATAATTAATTCCCAATATGTCTATATTTGCATGAATCTCAACAATTTCAAATAACCCCAAATATATTCGGAAACTCTCCTGTGAGACCGTCTTATTCGTGCAACCGGTCCAAGTCTAATAAGTTTTTTAGACTGTTTTGACATACTTTTTTTAAGACTTAAAAGGACAATTTCAAGACTTAAAAATCCAATTTTAGGACTTAAAAGGTCAATTTCAAAGTTTTTAATATCAATATTAATGTTTGAGTCTCCTGCCTTAAAGTTGAAATGAGAATTTTAAGTCTAGCAATTGGTCTTTTAAGTCTTAAAATTGGTTTTTTAAATATAGAAATTGAACTTTTAAGTCTTGAAATTGTCAAATTCGAAGATTTAAAATGTCAATTTTGAATCTTTGAGATTGTTCATTTAAATCCTCAAATTGCTCTTTTAACTCTTAAAATTGACAATATAATTTGTAAAATTGGTAAAAAAAATATATTTACATTTTCGAAAATAAGCAAATAAAAACATCTTCACCCAAATTTTTGTGAATATATTTACATTTTCGAAAATAAGCAAATAAAAACCAAACCAATTATCGAAAGTTATGGTCATCTACTCTTTTGTTCATTTCTATGTAAAACATCTTCACCCGAGTTAAAATCAACTTAGTGAGCTACGGCGTCATTAAAACCATGAAAATTATGCTTAAACCAATCAAAACCACTCAAATTCAACATAAATAACCAAAATGAGTAATATAGCATAAATCTTCAAAATAAACACGAAATTACTAACAACGATCATTAAGTGTTGGGATGAGTTTATCTCACATCGACAAAATGAAAATGATGTGCCCACTTTATAAGCTATTGGAGACCTTCTTCGAAACATCGTCGTTCTCTTCCTCATCTTTTTCTCTGACTCTTTTAGTAGTTCCATCTTCTGAAACAGGTTCTGGTTTCACCAGATCCATATCCTCTGTTGTAGTAATGGGTTCTTCTTCGGTGACAATTGACGCCATTATTTAGGGGTTTAAAAGCGAAGTAAATTGAACGAATTTTGTATGTAATTAGGGTTTTCAAAGGAAGTTTTAGAATTTGCGGCTGATTTGTGAAGGGAAGTAATGAAGTATGCACGGTTATTATAACGATAGTAAAACACTACTCCCACATTTTCAAGAGTATTATCAAAATCAAAATGGTCAAAATTAGGAGCAACAAAGCGCGAAAGAGAGGTTGTTGAAATAATAGTTTGAGCAAAAGGGAATTCATTTTCATAAAACTTGACATCTCTAGAGACAAAGTAATCGCCAATCTCTAAATCATAAAGTTTCCACCCCTTTTTTCCTTGAGGGTAACCAACAAAGATACATTAACGGCTGCGACTTGTGAGACAACATTAGTAATGATCGTTTGAGTGGTAAGTCTCTCACTACAACAAAACATGGAGCCTTTAGACAGTTTTTTTAGACACAATAAAAAGCGTCTAAAAAGTTTTAAAGCTGTTAGACGCTTTTGTTTTGACGCATAAAACAGTTGCTAAAATAAGCTTAATAAGCATTAAAAAGCCCAATTCAAATTTTTAAAGAGGAAAAGCGGGTAGACTCTTAATTTCTCAAATAATCAAAATAAAACTGCCTCACTCATTTACGCACTTCTCTCATTTCACTGCGATTTCTCGCCTTCTGTCTAGAAAACCGCCTTCATCCCTCTCCAGCCATCAATATTGAAATTGGATCGATCAATCTGACTGTTCTTTTCAGCCATCGATCAATCTAAGAAACCGCCTTCATCCTTTTCTCTAGATATTGAAATCGGCAAGCAGCAACAGGTCCAATCACCTTCATCCCCTCATCCGTAATGCTCCAGATATTGTTGTAGTTGTCTTTTGAATTGATCTGCAAAACTGGGTACCAAACATTTCCCTCCAGCATAAATTTGTTGGATTTTATCGTCATTCATCTTAGTCCAAGCACGATTGTTCAACACGATAATTGTTCTTCAAAAGCGGGTAATTCTCTTAAACTGATCAACAAAATCAGTTTATTTGTTTTCTTTCATTATCTAGTTGTCTTTTCTGTCAACTATAAACTTATAAAATGCTCTTTTATGTTTTAACCTCATGTTTAAAAGAGATAATTGGGAGAATGATTGATGCCTTCTCATTATGATCATAAGAAATATATATACAAAGCTAATCTATGGTTTCAAGGAAACTAAATAATTACAATATTATGCCTATAAAATTATTTCCTAAGATATTAAGATACACCAAATAAACAATATATGCAAAATATACTCAAGAGATATTTATTATTCTAGCACACCCCCGCAGTCGAATCGGGAGGTTGGCGAACGCTGAGACTGGATCGAAAATCTTCAAAAAGAATGTGAGGAAGACCTTTGGTAAAAATATCAGCTATCTGAAAACGTGAGGGAACATGAAGAACACAGATATCACCTCGTTTGACTTGCTCACGAACAAAATGAATGTCCATCTCAATATGTTTAGTGCACTGATGATGAACTAGGTTACCCGATAAATAAACAACACTAACATTATCACAATAGACAAGAGTAGCAGTAGTAATAGCACAGCAAAGCTCTAAAAGTAAATTACGAATCCAGCATGTTTCAGAAACCACATTAGCACACCACGATATTCTGCTTCGGCACTGGATTTAGAAACAGTAGGTTGGCGCTTAGCAGACCAAGAAACAAGATTATCACCCAAGAAAACACAATAACCAGAAGTAGAGCGGCGAATATCAGGACAACCACCCCAATCAACATCAGTATAAGAGAGAAGAGAGGAGATAGAAGATTTATATAACTGCAAACCATGAGAAATTGTACCCTTGATGTAACGAAGAATGCGATGAAGAGCAGCCATATGCTCAACCCGAGGATCATGCATAAAAAGACATATCTGCTGAACGGCATAGGAAATATCAGGCCGTGTGAAGGTGAGATACTGCAAAGCACCGGCCAAACTACGGTACAGAGTAGGATCAGAACAAGAAGAGTCAGCGTCAGCACGGAGTTTGCTTGTAGTAGAGACCGGAGTAGAAATCGGGTTGCATTGAGACATGCCGGCTTTCTCAAGAATCTCAATAGCATACTTTTGCTGAGAAAGAAATAAACCTATAGAAGTACGAGTGACAGTAATGCCCAAGAAATAACTCAGAGGACCTAAGTCCTTCATGGCAAACTCAAAACTCAACTTAGCCATAATAGACTGTCGGAGACGATCAGAGGAAGCAGTAAGAATAATATCATCAACATACAAAAGGAGATAAGCAATCTCGGACCCATGACAATAAATAAATAAGGACTGATCAGATATGCTATTACGGAAACCAATAGAAGTAACAAAATCAGCAAAACGGTGATACCAAGCCCGAGGAGCTTGCTTTAGGCCATAGAGAGACTTGCGAAGAAGACAAACATGGTCAGGATACTGAGGATCACGAAATCCCACGGGCTGATGCATATAAACAGTTTCATTCAAGGTACCATGTAGAAAAGCATTTTTGACGTCAAGCTGATGAATAGGCCAAGACCTGGAAACAGCAATACTCAAAACAATACGAATAGTAGTAGGTCTGACAACAGGACTAAAAGTCTCATCACAATCAATGCCCGCACGCTGAGTCTTGCCATCACCAATTAGACGCGCCTTATAGCGCTCAAAGGACCCATCAGACTTAGTTTTCAAACGAAAAATCCATAAGGAACGAATAACATTAGCATCAGATGGTCTAGGTACGAGTTCCCAAGTATTATTTTCAATTAAAGCATTAAATTCCTCTTGCATGGCTTGCTTCCAATTTGGGTCACGAAGTGCATCTATGGGATTTTTTGGTATGGGAGAAAAAGAGACGGAAAGTGCATGAGAAGAATATTTGGGATTAGGTTTGGATATGCCATGTTGACTTCGGGTGATAATTCTTGTAGAAGAAGAGGAATTAATTGGTGAAGGGGAATTATTGAGTTGGAAATGGGTTGGGCTGCGTGAGGCAGGCCCCGTGGAGGCAAGAGGATCCTCAAGAGAAATGGGTGGGGCAGGTTGGGCTTGGGTGAGTGGAGCTGGTCCAGTGTGTGATTGAGATAAAGAGGGAGAAGGAGGATGCTGAACTGGGCCAGGCCCAAGGAAAGGAGGAGTTGGCGGGTGGGGGGAGGAGTAATGTTGGGCTCAGTTACAGGGCTTGTGGGGTAAAAGTAAGGCTGAATAGGAGAAATGGGATTATGGGAGTCCAAAAAATTATATTCTTGAGGAGTATGTTGGTGACAGTTGGTAAATGGAAAAGTGGACTCATCAAAAATCACATGGCGGGAAATAATTATTTTACTCGATGCGATGTCATAGCACTTATAACCTCGATGTGATGATGGATATCCCAAGAAGACACATGGAGTTGAACGGGGTTGGAGTTTGTGGATTTTAGAGGAAGAGAACAACGGAAAGCATAAACACCCAAACGTCCTAAGATGATCATAAGTAGGAGCTTTATGAAATAGAAAATGAGTAGGAGTAAGATAATCAAGTAACTTGGATGGGAGAATATTAAGGAGATATGTGGCCGTATTTAAGGCGTGAGGCCAAAAAGACGGAGGAAGAGAGGCATGACATAAAAGAGTACGAATAATATTGTTGATGGAGCGAATTTTGCGCTCGAATTTGCCATTTTGAGAAGAGGTTTAAGGACATGAGAATCGAAATACAATACCCTTAGTTGCACAAAATTGGTGAAAAAGATGGCTATCAAATTCACCCCCGTGATCACATTGAAAAGATTTAATTTTTAGCTCAAATTGATTGTGAACATAATAATAAAAATTGACAAAAATATCATAGACTTGAGATTTGCGAATTAAAGGAAATGTCCATAAATAATTAGAATAATGATCAAGAAACAACACATAATATTTGTACCCGGATGGGCTTGAAACAGGAGATGTCCATAAATCACTATGTATTATTTCAAAAGGATGAGTACATAAAGATGTAGAATGATAAAAGGGGAGACTAACATGTTTGCCTAAAGGGCATGATTGACAAAAAAAAGATGGATTTTTATTACATTCAATAGACTTAGATGAAGACAAAAAATCTAAGATAGTGTTTCCCGAATGACCCAAACGAGAATGCCAAATACTAAATGATAAAGCCGAAAAAGCATATGAAGAGGAAGAGGTAGCTCCATGTGTCAAGTGGAATGGATAGAGATCGCCAGTGCTATTAGACTGCAGGATGATGTTCTTTGTGTCCAATTCCTTCACAGAAAAACCGAAAGGATCAAACTCAATAGAAACATTATTATCTCGAGTAAATTTACGAACAGAAATAAGATTTTTAATGAGTGTGGGAGAATGAAGAACATGGTTTAAGACTAAAGGTTGGGATGGGGAAGGAATAGATACATGACCGTGACCTTTAACGGGAAGCATAACACCAGTACCAACAATAATAGAATTAGAATTAGATGACTTTAAAGGAAAATAATTTAAGAGAGTACCTTTAGAGTGTGTCATATGAGATGTAGCACCGGTGTCCATATAATATTCCTCATCCGGAGAAGTCAAAGAAAGAGTATGCAAAGCTTGATCAATATCGGTAGGAGAGTAACCCGGTGAGGATTCCGCACATAAACCATGTTGTGGAGAAGGTCCAAGAATACCCTTTGAATAATTTCTGATGGGCTGTTTGTGAGAGGCCCAAGGTTGAGTAGGATGTGGGCAAGGGGGTTTAGCCCAATTATTAGAGCAACAATTACAATGGAACTTCGAAGAACATGCTGCTGGGCCTTGATAATTTGCAGATGGGCTGGAATAATGTTGAGATGGAGCTTTCGGCCCAGTAGAATGATGAGGCCTCTGATGATGTCTGTATTGCTGCTGTGGGCCAGAATAAGAGCGGTATGGCCGGCCACCACGGTGAGGTGGTCGGGGACCCTCACGGAAATTATGGTAATGACGAGGCTCCGAATTTTTCGAAAAATTCGAATTTTGTGGACGGGAATGAGTAACAAGAGCTGAATCTTGAGGAGAAGGTTTGTCTTTAGTATGAGAATGCTCTTCCAATTCAAGCATAGACCGGAGATCATCAAAGGAAGGAACGGGAGACATATGTTGAACCAAAGAGCGGAAAGTTTTGTAATCGGAGTTCAAGCCTTGTAAAACTTGAAGAGCCAAACGATTGTCGAAAATAGTAGTACCAAGGTTGGTAAGAGAAGTAGCAAGATCCTCAAGAGCATTACAATAAGCCTTCACATTGGGAAAGTCATCAAGAGAAGTCGCATTGAATTGAGATTCAAGACGAAGAACACAAGAAGTTTTATTATTTTGAAAATAATTCTCAATGCGAATCCAAGCATCATAAGCACTTTCTTTGGGACGAACAATAGTTTTAAGAAGAGATGGGCTAATAGTGCCATAAATCCATGTACGAACAACATCATCAAGACGCTTCCAATCGAGATCTTTAGAATCCGAAGATTTAGAAGAGTCTTCGGGAGCAATATGAGATTCGACAAGATGAGCCGAACAATGAAGTTCAAAGAGGGTAACCCAAGTATGAAAATTAGAGCCATCTTCTTCAAGTTGAATAGGAACACATGTCTTAATGTTGGAAACCAAATGAGCGGGATGAATTTTGGTAGAGGAAGCCATGAGAAAGGGTGGTGCAAGGAGAAGAAAAGAGAGAATAAAGCCAAGGAAATCAACCTAAGCTCTTGATACCATAAAAGAGATAATTGGGAGAATGATTGATGCCTTTTCATTATGATCATAAGAAATATATATACAAAGCTAATCTATGGTTTCAAGGAAACTAAATAATTACAATATTATGCCTATAAAATTATTTCCTAAGATATTAAGATACACCAAATAAACAATATATGCAAAATATACTCAAGAGATATTTATTATTCTAGCAATGTTCTCGTCCCAAATCTGCAGAAATCATCATCTCCCTCAAATTGTCCTATACAATTCACATACTCAGGTATGGTTTCTTGAATTAGGTTAAACGAATGGTTAGTTTAGGTTAATTTAAGGCTCAAACAACTGAAATTTTGTCATGGTTTCTTAATTCTATTTTTACGGATGAATTGTTGTTTAGGTTAATTACCATTGATGTTTTACAATTTCAAGAAGGTGGTTTCACATAATCAGGTATGGTTTTTTGTATTTTTTGTTGTTTTCTGTTAATTGGTAAACTAGTTGGATTATAATTTAGTTAGATTTTGGAGTGAAATCTTTCTCTGTGTTTGCTTTTATATGTTTGCTGCTGGCTGCCATAAAATTTTCTTGTTATTTCCTGCTGGTTGTTCAACTAAATGATACTTGAACACTAACTAAAATCATAATGTTTACAGTCGTTGATCTAAAATCACAAAAATGACCCATTGGATTGTTCTCAATAAGTAGAGCAATAAGCTGTTAGCTAAATGAATTTTAAATTCCGATTCCTTGCGTTCATCCCAATCCTGCTTACTATGATTTGAGAGAAAGTCACGAAAATGACCCAGCTACGGTTCTTTTTTGTTTGTTGGCAGTGCTATTGCTGTTGTTAGGTCGTTGTACAACTTGTTCTATGCTGGTGCTGGATTGTTCTAGACCTCATCAAATTCTTTGTGATTTGAGTTTGGAGAGTAAAATTACAAAGGAACTAACTCATGCAGCTTAGAGATGAAATCTCCAAGTATATGATTGAGGGAGACCTGGTGTTTTCATTCTTCTTTTCACTTTTTATAGTTCTTAATTTGTTATTGATTTTGCTCATTGTTTGACACTAAATTTATGAAATTTGTGCTATGAATGATAAACTTGAATTGGGTTTTGTGACTATGTTTCAATTTCAATTTGGGTTTTGGCACTTTTAACTATGCTGAATGTATGATAAAATCATGATTGAATCTTTGAATTTGTGGATGTGTGTGTTTAGTTTCAATTTGGGTTTTAAGCTATTTTTGCTAATGTTGAATGTATGAAATAGTGGGCATTGTTTCAATTTTATTTGGGTGTTGCCTTTTGTAAAGATCATATGATGGGTCTTGCTGTTTTTTGTTGGCATAAAGTGATAAATTTCAGTCTTGTAGTTGGAACTTGCGAACACTATTAAAGTTATTAGATGTAACTCTTATAAGAGTAAGAAGTGTGTAAAGAGATTGAAAAGAGAAGCATTCTCACACACTATTAAGAAGCATGAAACAACCTATTTGTTATCTTAGGACTAGAAATTCAGTTTGGATTCCAATTGTGAATTTCATAAAAAATGTTGAAGTTATTTTTTGGCGAATACGTTATGTGTTAGGTATGACAGCAGATTGTCAGAAGCTTTGTATTGGATTGAGATTTTTTTTGCATTGCTGTGAGTAATATGTTGATAGTTTTTCTTGCCTTGTAACTGGTGTAGTCTGAAATGCTAGGAGTATTTAATTTGCTCTTCATTAAGGATTTGTGTTAGTTAATTGATTTCACAGGCTGATTGAAGATCTTGCATTATTGTTATGCATGAGCTATTTATTGAACCCTTTTTAAAATTAGTGATGAAAGCTCCATAGTTGGTTCTATGTTGCGATATAGGCATGTATAGCGATGATGGTGGAGCACTATGCATTAGTCTAGTAAATTTAACCATTAAACTGAGCTCCTTTTAGCTATCTATGTCAGAGAATGTGAAGTGCTTGCTTTTTCACTTTGGACCCTTAATTTGATTATCTTTTGAACGTACAAACCTTGTGGTCTGTGATAGTTTGGATCCAATCTCAAAGTTTGAGCTCATGTGTTTCTTCTCTTTCAACATAAGCAATTTGGCAATTAGATGTTTCATAGTTTTTTCTGCAGTCTAATCCTTAAAGTGGAAAGATTTTGATACTTCATTATGACCGTAAAGGAAAGTGTGCATCTTTTTTATATTCTATGTCACATCTAATATGATTTTCATTTCTAATAAGTATAATTTATGGTCTGATTTCTGATGGGTGGCATGTAGCATATCTCTCTATGAATTTGGATTACTAATATAGTATATATTCGATTAGAATATATATCATTCATGGCACATTTTTTCTTTCATTTCTTTTTTTCTTATTAATTTGGATTATACAGTAAAAGTAATCTTCGAGCTGATTTCTCTTAGAA
This sequence comes from Amaranthus cruentus, assembly GCA_019425755.1. NCBI lineage: Eukaryota > Viridiplantae > Streptophyta > Magnoliopsida > Caryophyllales > Amaranthaceae > Amaranthus > Amaranthus cruentus. The sequence continues at coordinate 9,115,256 of CM033466.1, forward strand.
ATAAATGGCTGGAGCATGTGTCTATTATATATAAACCTGTATATAATTGTTTAATTCCTTGTGCAGGATATTTTCTAAAAACCTCAAATTTGGAATGACTTTAGTGTTGATATATAATTTGGTGCGGATCACAAAGTGAGGTTTGTATGTCGTTTATCTACTTTTATTATTTTATTGCGATGATTATTATTATTTTGCTTGTAAATGTCAATTTGAGTACTGAATTTAGAAGATAAACGATTTATTTAGTTTATATTTAATTTAGTTGTAATAATTAATTTTTGATATTGGGAGAAGTTTCCACCTTTTGAGGTTTGATGCATTTGTCGTATGCTTTGATTGTTGGAATTTGTTGATGGTTGGGTTTGCATTTGCTATTTTATTTTTTGCAGGTGATTTTGAAATTTTTGGAATGTTTATTTTACAAATGAAACTCTGCCGAAATTTCTACAGAATTTTCTCGATTTTTCTAAACAAAAGTCAACATTTTAATGATAAGGGGTTAAGTGTGTTAATGATCATCACTATTAACTTGTTTCTTTATGTCGTTCTTGTTTTTATAACTAAAGTAATCATCAATCTTATTTTTTTGCAGGTTTTAACTTTTCATTTATTAGACTTAGCTTGGAATGAAGAAGCAAACTCGTGGATTACTTTCTTAGATTACTATTGAGCTTTTTATATTGTCAATTGTCAAGAAAACCTCAATACAAACTATGTTGGATACCCTTTTAGATTTGTTGTAATGGATATAGATATTTTGATATTTGAGCCTATATATTGTCCATGGTAATTTGCACCATATTAATTGTGAGTTGCTTTTTATTTTGAATATAGATTTTTTGGTTGATGAGTAAAAAATTATATGTCATGAGCTTAATGTGAAAAATTGTACATTGCCTTTTAATAGAAAAGTACCCAATCAAATTCACTAATAAGCAAGGTAAAGGGATTTTAGACACTTTTGGATGTCAAAAATCTAAACTATTATGGTTAGATTTTTAGTGTTTTTGACCCTTTAATATGTCTAAAACACAAATTTTTAGACGCTTTGCAGTTTCTAAAAAACCACAAAATATTTTAGACGCATTAAAGTGTCCAAAATTCAACTATTTTAGACACTCTAAAGTGTCTAAATCCACTGTTTAGACGCTTTTAACCATCACAAATTAGGTGATAACATATGAAAAAGTAAGGCGGCAAAAGTCGTGTAACGGAAAAAAGCGTCTAAAAGTAACCAATTTTGGACGGCAAAAAGCGTCTAAAAAGTGACTAAAATTTTTGTAACACTTGATTTTTAGACGCTTGGAAAAGCGTCTAAAAGCTCCGTCCTTAGTGTCTACAAACCCACTGTTTTGTTGTAGTGAGATCTTAAACCCTCATGGTTTATTGATTCCGGTGCTTCGCACCATGTAACCGGAAACATGGACATGTTAAGTAATGTGATTCATGTTCCTACATGCCCTGTTGGTCTCCCGGATGGTACACAAGTTGTTTCTACTATGCAGGGTGAAGTGTCTTTGACGCTAAACCTTGTCCTTAAAGATGTGTTATACGTGCCACAATTAAATTGCAATTTAATTTCTGTGACCCACCTTACTAATACAATAAATTGTGTGGTGCATTTCACTAAGACATATTGTGCTATACAGGACCAACACTTGAGGACCCTGATTGGAGTAGGTGAACGGAGAGACGGACTTTACTATTTTCGCGATGTGTCAAGGATTCATACTTTGATTAATGGTGGAGTTTCTACTGCGGAGCTGTGGCATCGACGACTTGGTCATCCTTCAAATAAAGTAGTGCAATCTTTTCCTTTTATTGATAAGACTAGTATTGTATTAGATAAAGCTTGTCACGTGTGCCATCAAGCTAAACAATTCATAGTAATGATACTCGAGCAACTTGTAGGTTTGAAATAATACATTGTAATCCTTGGGGTAAGTATCACACCCCGTCCTCTTGTGGTGCAACTTATTTTCTTACTCTTGTTGATGATTATTCAATAGTCGTGTGGGTGTCTTTTGTTTGATAAAACAGAGGTGTATCGAATGTTTAGTTGTTTCTTTGCTATGATTGAACGACAATTTAGTGCTAAAGTTAAAATTGTTCGTAGTGATAATGGTACTGAATTTAATTGCATGAAAGAAAAGAAATTTTATTTCAAACATCTTGTATTGATACCCCCAACAAAATGGGCGCGTTGAGAGAAAACATCGTCATATTTTGAATGTTGCACGAGCATTACGTTTCCAAGCTAACTTACCTTTGAAATTTTATGGAGATTGTGCTTTAGCTGCGGGTTACATTATTAGTCGAACCCCCTCTTCTTTGCTCAACAACAAAACCCCTTATGAATTGTTGTTTGAGTCACCTCCTTCGTTTTCTGAATTTCGTGTATTTGGTTGTTTGTGTTATGCTCATAATCTCAAGTCAAAAAGGGATAAGTTTGCAAGTCCAGCCTAATTTAACATGGTTTCCGAGCCGATGGTTTGATCAAAAATTTAAAAATGGTAGGTCCGAAAAGAATGACGTTCCTATCCTAATTGATTACTCCCACATGCGAACTTGACGGGGGTTCGCATGTGAAGGGGTGTTGGGATGAGTTATACCACATCGACAAAATGAAAATGATGTGCACACTTTATAAGCTATTGGAGACCTTTTTCCATTGCCATATGGTTTTAGGATAACATATATCTTATTGGCTTGTGAAGTGTGTGCACCTCGTGTTTTCCCCGATAATTGTTGGCATTCACAATAAGTCCAGCCTAATTTAACATTAAAGAATATAAAATAATATAAATAAATGCAAATAGTTTCACTTATCACTTTTTCATTTTCATATTTGACTTCATTTTCATTTTTATCTTTGACTTCATACGTTAAATCCCTTGATAAAATGGTTCCATTGTTATACTTTGTTTGTTAAGCTACTCCATTGTTATACACTTATACCGACAACAATGGTTCATTTTATCTTTGATTGCATAATCCTAAAATATCTATTGTGGTTTTATCCAAAGTTTAAAATAAAATTCAAAATACGCGGAAATCAATTGAATCCCATCGTTATGTTCTTGAACATTGTAAACAAAAACTTCCTCCCTGTCAACGACATTAGACCAACTACATGCAACAATTTTCTCAATATAATCTGAAAATGAGTCAGTAAGGGATGTCAAGAAAACAACTCAACCAAAAGCTTAAGCTGATGGTTGAGGCCCCAGAATATGTCATATATTCTGTTTCGACTATGAAACGAGGAAGTGTGTAAGGCACGTGAGATACCTGAAGTAGAAGTTGTACAGTGGTCAAACGTCGGTCAATGGGCGAAGCGACACCTTCGGAGAGTGGTTCGTCTGTCCTGCACAACAACAAGTTAGCCTTGCCCGGGGGGTTCTCCCGAAAAACCCCACCGACGATCAAGTCAGATAGAGGAATAGGGAAAAAGTAAATGAATAATGAGTAGAAAAGAGTAGATAGGGGTGTTTTATGTGGTGGTTAACGACCATCGGAAGTGGCGAAGCGGGAGATAACTGTCTGAGTGAATTTTGGCAGAGTTTCGGTATCGTAATGAAGGCTTAGGGGTGGTTAGCGTAGCTATTCCCCTTTTTATATACTCCCAGCGGCGGTTACTCATGAATAGAGTAGAAGTCGGAGGTTGGAGGTACCTATTCTAGGAAATAGGAGGTTACTGCAGAAGATCGGTAACTATCTGGAAGTTACATGGCGGTTATTTCTGCTGGAAGTAAGAAAGTCGGACCTTGACTAAGAGCCGGTCAACAGATGAAGTCAAGAGTTGACTTCTTGGTTTGACTAAATTCACACAGCTAAACATTACCATAACATTTAGCCCCACGCATGAAGGATGATGTAAGAACCGGATCGGGTCGTGACATTTTTCTTTATGCGGAATGATGAGCCTAGCAAATCCAGGTGATTTTGATCTTGGTCGTGGTACCGCCATACCGTGATACCGTATTGAAACTGTCGTATAAATGAGCCCCAAGGTTGTGGATGAGCCCCAAGGCTGTGGGTGAGCCCCAAGCTTCTTCCGGGGGTCCGCCCATTCTGAACATAGGTTAGGAATGCCTTTAGGACCGCATTGGGCCAAAACAGGGTCCGACTGAAATTTGAATTATGGCAACGGTGCCGCGGGTTGCTTGAGATTATTGTGCCTGGTGCTGGACAAATGTTCCGTGGGGATTTTTGTGATTGACTGTCGGATGTTTCCAAAGGTCTCCCGCGGGTGGCCAGATCGTACTTAGAATATTTTACACCTAGTAAGGGACCAAAACAGGGTCCGAATGAAATTCCTTCTATGGCGACGGTGCCACGGGGAGATATGAGGATTTTTTCCATTCCTGGAGACATGAAATTGTTCTTCCGCGGTATCACAGGCCAAGGATACTTGGAATTTTTAGCCCCTAGATCACCTTCTTGGGCTAAAATCAGGGTCCGAATCACATTCTTTCTTGTGAGGCGGACAAGGATACAATACTTGGAATTTTTAGCCCCAAGATCACCTTCTTGGGCTAAAAACAGGGTTCGAGTCACATTCCTTTTTGTGAGGCGGACAACGATACCATACTTAGAATTTTTAGCCCCAAGATCACCTTCTTGGGCTAAAAACAGCGTCCGAGTCACATTCCTTCTTGTGAGGCGGACAAGGATAGGACCTTTCTTTCCTTTTTGGCCGGGACAAATCTCTGACATGAATAGTACATGTGGTTGGGCATTTATTGACCCTATAAATAGTGGAATAATTGGTCAAAGTCATTACTTTGTTTGACTTATTCACAAGAATCTTAACCTAGAGAGAGAAAATTCTAGTGAGAGACGCTTTGACAAATATTCAATCTTGAAACTTCTGACATCTTCAAGAACACAAACAAGATATTTTTGATTTTTCCTCAAATTTTTCGATTGAATACTGATTTTTGATTGAATTTGTTTGAAGATCTTCGTTTATTTTCTTGATCTTCAATCTGTTCTTGGTGTTCTTGAATATATTCATGAACATCTTCAATGTGTTCTTGATGAATTTTTCTTGATCTTCATGCTTGAACATTGTATGCATATATTCGTAATCTTTTCCCATAAAATTTGTATAACTTTTTTATTTTTCCCGGAATATGGATGATAACCAAGCTAACTTGAACAATCCCGTGACTCTGGCTGACCTTGAGGAGACTTGTGGAAGTAGATTAATAGGAGATGATAATTCGGATTGGACTACCTCCGTATACATAACCCGGATTTTTTCTCCAATAAGGAGTGGAAGTGAATCTTCCGTTCATCCCTTTTGTTCGCCCGAAATAAAATACCCTGCTCCATGGGAAGTAGATGTAGCTTTCCCTTCCCATTATCTAACAAAAATAAACCCTGAATTAGACGGATTCTTGATTGTAGATACTAACATGGAGCAAAGCAAAGATTCGTCTGGCCGGAAGAGCGACGCTTCAAAACCTCCTCCGTTCTACATCAAAGATGGGGGTCCTCTTAATTATTTTATTGATGCGAAGACCCGGAATAAGTTGGACACCTCCCGGGAGGAGTTGGCGGAAAAGTGGGGCCTTCTTGATGGTATTAACATCATAAGACCGGCCAACCTAGATATCGTTAGGTTCCCCCTGCCTAACTGTATTGCTGTATATATGCCGACGTTCGAGTTGGGTTTAAGATTCCCTCTTCACCCATTCATAAGGGATTTACTTAAGTTATTAAACGTGACCGTGGCTGAAGTATACCCTAATGCTTGGGGTTGTGTCACGGCGTTTCTGATAGTGTGTAAGGTTTTAAAGGTAAAGCCTACACTTACGGCGTTAAGGTATATATTCCGGGCGAGGCTCTGCTCGTCCGAGGACCATGGGGCCGGTTGGATCACCCTCGCCCATAGAAGGGGTTATAAGTTAGTGGGGGAACTTCTGGATAACCAGAAGGGTTATCTGACAAAGTTCGCATTTTTGTATAGTTCGGAACCGTGGAACTTTAAGACCACCTTTGACATTAAACCCAAAATAAACAAATTCAATAATAATGTCCCGCAATGTACAGTAGAGGAGGCGGTGATAATAGAATACGCCAAAATGTCGGTAGTTCAGGGGCGATCACCGGTGCATGTACAGGAGAACTGGATCCCCCCGAAACGACATTTAAACATAGAATTATTACTTTCAGCTTTTGAGATAAGCTTGAAAATACATAAACATAAGTATTGTTTTTATTGCATTTCATAATAATGCTCTACCGGTTTCTGAACGTTATGTCTGTGCAGGTGTAGCCCGGGAAGAACTTGAGAAGAAATATAAAAATCTGATGGGCAAGTTCAACTTAATGTCTATGACACACAACCGCGCCAAGAGGGCAGCAGATTCAAGTCCTCTACCCATCCCGCCAAAGGTATTTCCTCAAGCTTCCTTCTCTCTTGTCTTTGATTCTATCATCTGATCGTATTTCGGTGCAGAACGTGAACACCAACATGGCCGGGGTAGAAGCCGCTCCGACGGAGGCAGAGGCCCGTTCTCTCCTGGAGAAATGGAACGAAGCCCCTGTTCCGTCACATGTGGAACGGGGAGAGCCCGCGGTCAAGAGGAAAAAGACTACAACCAAGAGGAAGGCTAAGTCGCCTCTGACCGGAACCAAGAAGAAGGCTACACCGGCCCAGCCGGCAAAACCTGCCGATCCTGTGGAGGTCGAGGATGAGTCTAGTTCCAACTCATCTCCGCAGGAATCGGAAACTACGGAGAGCGTCGTGCCTCTTGCCGAGAAGAGGCTGGCGGAAGTCCAGAAGGAGGGCAGGTCGTCCCATCCTAAGAACAAGCCCACCGCCGAAGAAAAAGGCAAAAAGGTGGTTGAGTCGGGCGGGACTCTGCCCTATTCGTACGAGAAGGTTTACCAACGCCGCATCCGTCCACACCGGGACGATGTGGCGTTCGTTGAGTTAGATCGTTCTGATCTAACTGCCCGTATCAACCGCGCCTCTAGAAATCTGGTGAGCGAGAGGGATATGGAGTATCTGAACTCCTTATCACCGGTTGAGCGGGCCAAGCAGGCCCGTGCCTCCGCTGCAGATGTAAGTTTTATCTTCATTTCAGTGTAGTTTGTTCGCTTGATAATATTCTAACTTGATTTTATTTTGCAGGCCCTGCTGAGGGCGGAATATAAGCTGGTCGTCCAGCGAACACTTGCGGCGGAGAACGACCGCTTGACCGCCAAAGCTGAGGCTCAACATGCTGAAATTGAGCAGCTGAGGGTGGATTTGGCCGGTCTCCCGGGGATGAAGGAGAAACTGGCCAAGTGCGAAGAGCTAAAGGAGCGCTTGGCCTTGGCTGACAAGTGGAAGAGCCGCATTAAGGAAAACTTGGACGTCGCTGGCCAGTCTCTTGATCAGGCATCCGAGATGTTAACTCGTATTTGCCAGGATGTGGCACGGATGTTGGAGGTTCATGGCAAACTTGTCTTAGATAATGAGCAAGTTATTAAAACTGTGATGAGCGACATGGACCGCTTCGAAAGGGTCCTTGATGCGGCTAAAGTGGACAAGCTGCGGTCAGAGAGGACTTCTTTCCTGGCCCGACAATGGCTGAATTCCGAGGAAGTGGTTCTGTTGCTGACGGCATTGTCCGAGGAGATGATGGGCACGGGGGCCTTGGTGGAGGTTGAGAAGTTTAAACTGGCGGCTCAGAAGATGAATGTTGACTTTTCAAAACTTCTGGAGCTTTCCGAACGAAGTCACGGGGAAGCCACGACCAACCTTAAGTCTGTATTAGACAAAGATTCTGAAGTGTTAGGTAAGGCCGTGGCGGAGGATGAGGAGGAACAGCGGGAATGGGCGAAAAAGGTAGACCCCGGGAGGGAAAAGAGAGCTCTCGCTCTTGATCTTGACAAGATACCCGTCTGTTATCCTCCTTTCCCCAAGGCCCCGGAAAGGTCATCCTTCATTGCTCTTCAAAGAGAATATTCAAGTTTGTCGAAGATTTTATCAACTAAGAGGGAGACCTTCCGTGGATTGGCTGATGAGTTGGCGAGTGAAGAACCGTGGCCGGACGTTGAAGATATTATCAGCTTCACTCCCTCTCCTTAGCGTCCCCAGCCAGAACCTCAGCTCGGGCCGTTGAATCAGCAGCGGGAAGCCTCTTTGCCGTAGCTTAGTTCTTCCACGTTTCTCTTTTTCTTCCGGGATTTTGTATCAATCAACATTGAATATATTTTTTGGTTGTAGCAAATACTTTATTAGTTGATTCTTGTACATTTTGACATTGGGTTACGTTTGTAAATGTTTCCAGTTAGCAAGTGTTGCATTTATTTCTTGTTTCATTTATTGAATGTTGAATATTGAAAATTGAAAATTGACAAAGTATCAAGTATTTTGACACCGCCTTACCATTGTATATAACACGGTTCCTGCGAATTGAATATTGAATATTGACAAAGTACCAAAAGATATCGATACCGCCTAGCCGTTGTAAATAACACGGTTCCTGTAAATTGAATATTGAGAATTGACAAAGTATCAAAGGATATTGATACCGCCTAACCGTGGAGCCTGCCACGGTTTATTTGAACATGAGAGTTGTAAACCGATGCAAACTATATTAAAGAGTTGATTACATGAAAATTAAACTGAACTGAATTATGAAAATTGAAAATTGAAAATTGGAGTCTGGATGGAAAATTGGACTCCGGATGCTGATGTATGATATTGATGATGTGTGCCCCGTGCAAGACTTGCTAAATGAAAATTTTGTTCAAGTGGTCTGCGTGCCAAGGTCTTTTCCGTGGGAACCCCAATTTCAACTGGCAGAACAGCCTTTGATCCAAAAACAAGTGAGAAGGGAGTTTGACCTGTTGATTCTTTCACAGTAGTGCGGCTGGCCTAGAGAATTCCTGGTAGCTCTTCGTCCCATGACCCTTTGGCCCCTTCAATTTTCTTCTTGATACCATTGAGAATTTCCTTATTGGCCGACTCAACTTGCCCATTGGTTTGTGGCCTTGATACTGAGCTGAACCGGATCTGAATGTCGAATTTCTCACAGTATGCTACGGTGCCTCGACTCACGAATTGCCTACCATTATCAGTGATAATAACCCGGGGTATACCATACCTCGTTATGATGTTTCTCCATAGGAATTGGCATACCTGTTTTTCAGTAATGGTGCTGAGTGGTTTCGCTTCAACATACTTAGAGAAGTAGTCTATCGCCACAATGATGAACTTTCTTTGCCCCTTGGCAGGGGAAAATGGGCCAAGTAAGTCCATCCCCCACTTGTCGAAGGGCAGCACTGATTGCATGGTGGTAAGGAAGCTTGTAGGTTTCCTTGATACCTTGGAGAAGAACTGGCATTTTGAGCACCTAAGTATCAAGTTTTCAGCATCTTGCCTGAGAGTGGTTCAATAATATCCGCTTCGAAGCACCTTATTGATCACGGTCCGTATCCCTTGATGGATCCCGCATCCTCCTTCGTGAATTTCCCGGAGGATGTAATTGCCTTCCTCTAGGGTAACACATTTCAGGAGTGGATGTGTGTAGGATTTTTTACACAATGTTCCATCAAGATTTCAAACCATTTGCTCTTCTTCTGCAGTTGCCTTGCCTCGTTTTCATCATCCGAGAGAGTTTGATTCTCGAGATACTTAACTAGTGGCTCCATCCATGTTTTTGATCTGTCTATCATGTTTACCATGACATTGATACTGGGGTTAGGAAGGACTTCCCACACAATGTCCAGGGTTTTAGATGAATCTACTGAACTTGCTAACCTTGCTAGTGAATCTGCTTGAGCATTATCAGAGCGGGGTATGTGAGATAGTGAGAATTTTTCGAATTTCCCAACCAACTCTTGTACCTTTGCCAGGTACATTTTCATGCCCTTGTCTTTTGCCTCGAACTCACCTTTCACTTGTTCTACAATCAGCTGGGAGTCTGAAAATGCTGATAGACTTTTTGCGTCGGATTCATAGCAGATGGTTAGCCCCAGGATGAGGGCCTCATATTTAGCTTCATTGTTGGAGGCGGCGAATTCAAACCTCACTGCTCATTCTAACCTGGCACCGGCGGAAGAGATGATGAGTATCCCCGCACCGCTAGCTACTTTGGTAGATGAGTCATCCACATATAGCTTCCATTCTTGGTTGGAATCGCATGGTTCTGGCCCTGTGCTTTCAGCGATGAAGTCAGCCAAGGCTTGGGCTTTGATGGAAGTCCTTGGTTCATATTCTATCCCGTAGTCTGCCAGTTGGTTGGCCCAGTCAGAGATGCGGCTTGATTGGTTCTTGCCTTCCAAGACCTTTTTAAGGGGCTGGTTAGTTCTAACTCGGATTTGACGGGATTGAAAGTAGGGTTTCAATTTCTTACTCGCCATTATGACAGCAAACAACACTTTCTCAACTTCGCTGTAATTTCCCTCGGAGCCGCGGAAGGCATGGCTGATATAGTACACCGGTAACTGGCTCTTTTCCCTTTCTGCTATCAGGACTCCTGAGAGTGAGTACTCTGATATAGAGACATACAGGATTAGAGTTTCTCCTTCTATGGGGGAGACTAACTTTGGAAGAGAAGCGAGGTAGGCCTTCAGGCTGTTAAATGCCGCTTCCGCTTCTTCGGTCCACTCAAACTTTGTTTGCTTGAGGGTCCTGAAGATGGGCGAGCATTTATCTGCTGATTTTGACATGAATCTTCCCAGGGCAGCAACACACCCGGTTAGTTTTTGAACTTCCTTTACTGTTTTGGGAGATTTCATTGTCAAAATTGCTTGAATTTTGTCAGGGTTAGCCTCGATCCCTCTTTCATCCACCAAGAACCCAAGACACTTCCCCCCCGTAACTCCAAACACGCACTTGTCAGGATTCAGGTGCATTTTATGGTTACGGAGGGTCATGAATGATTCTCTTAGGTCTGCGGCATGATCTTTATTATGTTTGCTCTTGGTGATCATGTCGTCTACATAGACTTCCAAATTCCTCCCTATTTGGGAGTTGAAAACTTTGTTCACCATTCTTTGATACGTTGCCCCTGCGTTTTTCAGCCCGAACGACATGACCTTATAGCAGTATACGCCGGCATTTGTAATGATAGCGGTATGAGGTTGATATTCCAGTGCCAGAGGAATTCGGTGGTAACCAGCATTCGCATCCATGAAGCTGAGAAGAGCGTGTCCCGCTGTGGAGTCCACAAGGCGGTCAATCTTGGGAAGAGGGTAATCATCCATTGGGCAAGATTTGTTGAGGTCAGTGAAGTCAACACACATTCGCCATTTGCCGTTCGGCTTCTTGACCAGCACTACGTTGGATAACCATTCAGAGTATTGACATTCTCTGATGAATTCAGCTTTTAATAGCTTTGTCACTTCTTCCCTGGCTGCTTCGATTCTTTCTTTGCCCAGGTGCCACAACTTTTGCTTAACGGGTTTGTAACCCGGTTTGATATCAAGTTTGTGGCACATTATCTCCGGCGGTATCCCAGGCATCTCTTCCACGACAAAAGCAAAGATATCACGGAACTCGGCAATGACTGCCAAGACATCGTGTCTCACTGCTTCTGGTAGGGCCTTCCCTACTTTTATTTTCTTTCCTTCAAACATTTCAATTTCTTCATACTGTTCAAGTGGTTGAGGCTTTTCCGGGACATTGAGATTGTCCAGGTAAACACTCATGATTGATTGGTGTTCCTCTTCTCGCTTCCTTTTGGGGGGGTACTCCAGGAGCATTGTCATGCTTCAAACAGTTAATAAGGCATTGACGTGCTGCCTTCTGATCCCCTCGAAGGATTCCGACTTTTCCGTCATCCTGTTCGAACTGCAACAGGAGTTGATGCGATGAGATGATTGCTTTGATTTTGTTGATGAGAGGCAGCCCCATGATGGCGTTGTAGGGGAAGTTGAGGTCAACAACTGTGAATCGGGTGGGCAATGTTCTGCAATTGTCCTTCTCGCCTACTCGCATCGGGAGAGTGATATTGCCCAAGGGAACAACTTGGTTGCCTCCAAAGCCTGTGAGGGGCTTATTGAAAGGCTGCAAGTGTTTCTCCTCGAACTTCATTTGTTTCAGGCAGTCCATGGTGATAAGATCTGCCGTGCTTCCGGTATCTACTAGAACTCGCTTGACCTTCATTTGTCCGATTTTGATTGCCACTACTAGAGTGTCTGTATGTGGCAGTTGTATGGGCTCAGATAAATTAGAATCAAACCTCATGACTGGAACTTTAGAGGGCGTCTTTGGGGGGCCTTTCATCAATGTATGGACGTTATCCTTGACAGCTTTGATCGTTGGGTATTCTTCATTGAAGCCTCCTACAATCATGTTGATGACTCCCCGTGTATCAGCAGAGCTTTCTTTCCTCTCTTCCTCTTTACGAGGTTTAGGCCTAGGGCGGTATGACCTTTCGTTATTGTTGCGGGAGGAGTAGTCCCGTCTCAAAAACCTACTTAACTTCCCTTCTTCAGCCATCTGATGCAGTATGCGCTTGAGTTCTCTACACTGTTCCAAGGTATGACCATATTCCCGATGATAGTCACAGTACAGATCATAGTTACGGCGGTCAGCCGGTGTAGTGGTAGGGGGAGGTGCCGGGAGGGCATCTTGAACAGCGAAGAAGATATCCCGCCGGTTGCTGTTGAAGCGGGGATCTTCTCCTTTGTCTCTCAAGTGCCTCGTCTTCGACTCCTCTGCAACGTACACTTGTCTATGCCTCGGTGGTCCCATGTCAGAAGGGGGTCCGTGGTGACGGGGAGGATAGCCTCTGGCCCTCTATCCCTCCGTGACTGGTGATCTTCCCGGTGGGCCTTTTGAGGATGATTTGATGCTGCTTCTCTTTTATTATGCTTTCTTTTCTTAGTGTCGTGGGCCTGACATATCTCGAAAGCGGTAACGTAGCTTTGGCATTGCCTCATGGCTTCGACATAGCTTTTTACCTGATGCTCCACAAGTTGGAATTTTAACTTTGGAGTTCGCATTCCATTGATTAGGGCGTTGAGTGCCACAGAATCTTCAAGATCCGTCACTTCTAGAACAGCTTCTTGGAACTTTTTCAGGTAAGTTGCCACGGATTCTCCTTCCTGTTGCACAATGCTCAGCAGGTGGAAGTTGGATTTTTCTTGCCTCTTGGAAGCAACAAAGTGATTTACGAACTTAGCTTCCAGCTGTGCAAAGGTGTGGATTGATCCCGCGGGTTGAGAGGTATACCAGTTGAGGGCAATGCCACTTAATGTGGTAGGAAAGAATTTACACAGCAAGGCTTGACTGGTGGTGTACAACAGCATCAAGTTTTTATATGCCACGACATGTTCTTCAGGGCAAGTGGTTGCATCGAAAGAGTTCATGGCAGGAACTTTAATTTTAGCGGGATTAGGTGTTGCCAAGATTTCAGTGGATAGGGGGGAATTTAGCAACATGGGGGCGTCTTGAGGTCCTCCAAGGCTAATTTCTTCCTGATCCTGTTCTTGAGGAAGGCTAGGTGGATGGCTAGACCCAGAAACTGTTGTGTCCTTCTCTCTTCTCTCTTTCGGTCTATCAATGACTGAGTGTTTTGCGAACGTTGAGATCTTTTTTCATTCAGATAGTCCCTAGCATCCTGGGTTTGTGGTCTAGACTCGCCCTGGGAGGATAAACTTTTTTGGCGGCGGAATCTCTCCCTCCGCTGCCAATTCCTGCGGCTGGACCGGGTGGCCATAGTCTCCCTGTCATCCTGCCTTTGGGAGTTATTGGGAGGATCCATCCTTCTCCTCAAATCTTCAATTTGAGCGGCCATGTCACCCAACACCTGCGGGTTAGGATTAGCGGTGTTGGCGTTGATCGCCGCGATTGTCAGGTTTTGTGCCAACATGTCCAGATCACGGCGGGTCACGACCTGATTGTTAGCCTGTCCCGCGGACGTGTCTGTATCTGTACTGTGCACGGTGGCAGTTTGTGTTTGAACTTTTTTGGGAGCCATGACTTTTTGTTCAAGAGATCCCCACAGACGGCGTCAAACTGTTTCGACTATGAAACGAGGAAGTGTGTAAGGCACGTGAGATACCTGAAGTAGAAGTTGTACAGTGGTCAAACGTCGGTCAACGGGCGAAGCGACACCTTCGGAGAGTGGTTTGTCTGTCCTGCACAACAAGTTAGCCTTGCCCGGGGGGTTCTCCCGGAAAACCCCTCCGACGCTCAAGTCAGATAGAGGAATAGGGAAAAAGTAAATGAATAATGAGTAGAAAAGAGTAGATAGGGGTGTTTTATGTGGTGGTTAACGACCAGCGGAAGTGGCGAAGCGGGAGATAACTGTCTGAGTGAATTTTGGCAGAATTTCGGTATTGTAATTAGGGATGGCAACGGGTCGGATTTGGACCGGGTCTGGGTGGACTCGGATCCAGATCCGTTTTCTAGAAGAGGGTCCAGATCCGGATCCGGATCCGCGGGTCCAGTTTTTGAAGACCCATATCCGGATCCGTGGATATTGCGGGTCCAGTACCGGATTCGCGTCCAAAACGGGTCCTGCTTGTTTTTGTTTTTTTTTTTGTATTTTCGAATCGTTTTGAGATTGACATAATGCTATTTTATAGACTAATGATAATAAAATATATAATTTCACAATCGATGACTTTAAAAAAATATTATACAATTAAAAAACATTAAAAAATAAAAATAACTCAATCAAAACAAATCAACATAAATCTACCACTAAACTAAACATAAATATACCGTTACTCAACATTAAAAATAACTCAATCAAAATAAAATGTCTGGGCGTTGTCTGTGCGAGAATGGAGAATGGAAAAAACAAAACCAAATTAGGACTTAGGTTTCTGAGTGACTTTCTAGGAGTTGGGACTTGGGAGGAAATTTTAAAGTAAAATGGGTGGGACTTGGAAGTGGGAGACAGCTGTAATTGTAATGGGATTCGAAGGTGGGAAATGGGACCTGTAGGCCGTAGCTGTAGAAAATTAGAAATGTAAGTTACTAAGTTATATATTTAAATATATAAAAAAAAACGGGTCTTAAGATCCGCGGGTCCGGGTCTGGGTATTTTATTCAGATCCGGATCCGTGAATTTATAATTAGACCCGGATCCGACCCGGACCCGATGGGTCTATTTTTTTAAGACCCAGATCCGTGAAAACGGATACGGATCCACGGATCCGGGTCGGGTCCAATACCCATTGCCATCCCTAATTGTAATGAAGGCTTAGGGGTGGTTAGCGTAGCTATTCCCCTTTTTATATACTCCCAGCGGCGGTTACTCATGAATAGAGTAGAAGTGGGAGGTTGGAGGTATCTATTTTAGGAAATAAGAGGTTACTGCAGAAGATGGGTAACTACCTGGAAGTTACATGGCGGTTATTGCTGCTGGAAGTAAGAAAGTCGGACCTTGACTAAGAGCTAGGGATGGTCATGGGGTGGGTCTGGAGCGGGTCCAACCAGACCCAGACTCGGACCCTTTTAATTTTTTGAGATCCAGACCCGGATCCGGACCCTAAGGGTCTAAAATTTTCAGACCCAGACCCAGACCCTCCGAATCTGATGGGTCTAGGGTCCTTAATGGATCCTTAATGGGTCTAAAAAGAGTCTCGTTGATTTGTCAAATTGGAACAATTTGTAAATTATTATATTTTTCGTATATTTGTAAGAGAGTTATTATCGCATTTTACAAATGTTTAATACTAATTTAACATCTAAAGTCGCATAGTGCCATCCATATACACTTACATTCTATTATAAATACTAGTTCGAGTCCTTGAAATAAGGGTAATTGGGTTAGCATTAAGCAAGTAGCATATATATTATGATTATATGAAAAGAAAATAAGTATTGGAGCCAAATTTTATACGTAGAAGACAAATAAAAATGAACAATTTAATATTTATAAGGGTCCAAGGGGCGGGTCCAGAGTCCAGGTCTCGGACCCGGACTCGGACCCGCCAATTATGTTTTAGATCCAGATCCGACCCGGATCCGATGGGTCTCAAAAAATAAGACCCAAACCCTTAAAAAAGGGGCGGATCCGGAGCGGGTCTAACAGGGTCCTGGACCCGTGATCATCCCTACTAAGAGCCGGTCAACAGATGAAGTCATGAGTTGACTTCTTGGTTTGACTAAATTCACACAGCTAAACATTACCATAACATACTCTAACACGCCCCCTCACACGAGAGCCCTTTGGGCTAGAAGTGTGGATGCAGCCAGGCCCGTCTCTGACAATTTCGAGGCCCTAGGCCAAATAAAAAAATGGGCCCCTTAAAAATCACAACCCCTCTTATATGAGTCGTAAGACAAGTTCATATAAAAGGTTATTATGCTAAAAATTTATATTATTAGGCTATTTAGGTTAAGTATGAAGCACGTCTCATGGTCTCATGTACAAGAATTTGGGAAAAAAATTAATATAAAAATATATAATTTTATATAAAAGGTTATTATAATAAAATTTCATGAAAACTAAATACTCTCCATTCCATATGCAGTTTGTTTTTTATTTTTTTTGATTTATGATTATTTTCATTAAAATAATAATAATAAAATACTAAAGAAAATGGAAGGCAAATACAATAACACCACACCAAAATTACAAAACTCTAGAATTCTAGAAGTATTATTTTAAGGAAAAATTATATTAAACCACCTATTGTATACACTCTTTTTTAAAAAACCACCTTATATAAATTTTTTTGCAACAAACCACCTTACATAATACAATTTTTTGCAAAAGACAACCACTTAGGAAAATTCGTTAGTTGACTGTGATTTTTAACGTTTGACCATTTTTGGCTGTCACGTGCCTATCACGTGAGTTTACTTAACCCCATTTCCTTTCTCAGAAAATGTTGAGCTCCATTTCTCACAACCCCCATTTCATTTCTTCTCTCTACTTTAAGTAAACTCTAATTTCAAATTCAACAAATTTCATCAACTTTCTTCAATTCATTCAAGATATATCTCTTTCAATTGCGTACTAATGCTTTCCCCTTCTTCAACAGCAACATCGAAGCCCGAGAAATGTGGGTGTGGAGCTCCATTTGCAAAGAGAGTTTCATGGAGCAAGGAAAATCTTGTTCTTGTTTGTATTATTGATTTGGGTATCAATTGGTATATTTTGTTCTTGTTTTGTGAAGCATACACTGATCTTGTTTGAGTTTGAGGCACACAGCAGCATACACAAACATACACTGATTTGGTTATGCACTGATTTGGGTATGAGTCATGAATCAGATTGTAATATGCACACATTATGCACTGATTGCTGGTATCAAGTGCTGGTGTTGTATACACTGATTGCTGGAATCAGATTGTAATATGCACACATTATGCACACATTATGCACAACATACTCAATCCCACAAAATATTATGCACTAATATACACTACAGCATTGAATACTGATATACACTGATATGGTGTATATTGCTTGAATGCACTACAGAATGCACAGAATATTAATTTCAGAAACTCTTTAAAACCCAAAAATATAAGAAAACCGAAAATTTAAGAAAAGCAAAATAAACATACCAAGATGAATGTGGTCTTCACTGAGATGCAAGAAATTTGATTAGAGATAGCAGCTATGAATTTCGAATGAGGACATAGTGAGATAGCAGTAATGGAGAACAGGGTAGTTCGAAAGGCTTTAATGAAGAAGGAGAAACGAAGATGGGTTTTTAATTAAACTCACGTGAGAGGCACGTGACATCATTAAAATATGGTCAAACGTTAAAAATCACAGTCAACTAACGAATTTTCCTAACTGATTGTCTTTTGCAACAAATTGTATTATGTAAGGTGGTTTTTTGCAAAAAAATTTATATAAGGTGGTTTTTAAAAAAAGAATGTATACAATAGGTGGTTTAATATAATTTTTCCTTATTTTAATGAAAATCATCATATGATTACTCTTTTCCTCATTTCCCCTTCATCTTCTTTTTCTCTAATTTTACTTTTTCCCTTTGTTGCGGTATGAACTTTCATGTATCAAAATTCTTCTTCACTTCATTGCATACATTATTCTACATTGCATGATAAAGAGAAATGACTCTCAACCGAAATCACTAATTTCCCTGGTATTCTTTTCCCCCAATTCAATTTTTGAAGCCCTACCTTCTAATTTTTTTTTCCATTCTCTCAACTGTGCTGATTAAGGTTAGGAACGATCTCTTGACCAAACTATGGATGTTTCCATCTTCTTTGAAAACTCCTTAACTCAAAATGGGCTCAGGTTTTCAATTCACCCAATTCATGACTTCCACCAAATTCTTATTTTAATTTCTAGGTTTTTCATTTTTTGTAGTGGGTATTTGAAATTTTGATATGATTGTATTTTAATTTTTTTTGTTTGAGATGGATTATGAAGGCTTGATGGAATTGTGTGTAATGGTTTACATTATGATTTATACTACATGTTTATCAGGAAATGTAGTTGCTTTTTAAAGCCTTGAAGATGAAGAGGTGTAAATTAAAAAGAGAAGGCACGGTAATTGATAGTTACCATTTTTCAAGAAAGAAATAAAGAAACAGCATTTTGTTATGTTGCGTGTTCCCAAGATTTCTTTGATTTCCTTTTACAGTGTTTTGCATTAGCTTGGTTTGGTATTGGACTTACCATTGGGCCCTTTACATTTCTAAAGTTTATGATTCATTTGGGCCCCTTAAACACCAAATTTTTGTCTCATAACATTGGGCCCTAGGCGATTGCCCTTCTGGCCTACCCCAGGGCCGGGCCTAGATGTAGCACATGCTCTCCTCATATATGGAGCTAAATTTTCCAATATAAATGAGGGGTGGTTGAGATTCGAACCTGTGACTAGTGATGGCCACGGTCCGTGTTGGGCCGGTTCCGTTCCGGTTCCAACCGGTTTCGGTTCCACCCGGTTCCGGTTCCATTTGGAACCTGACCCGGACGGTTCCGGTTCCGGCCGGTTCCAACCGGTTCCTTGGCGGTTCATGAGACGGTTCCGGCGGTTCCAATTTTCGGGTCGGGTGGGTCGGACCATCGGTTCCGTTCTTATTTTTCCTTTAATTTTAATTAAAAAAATACGATAATAATGCGGACGTACCTTCGAGGCTTCGACTTCGTCGATTACTTGATTATTATCGAAATTCAATTCTTGTAATCGTTAAAAATATTTACTAAAAAACAAAAAATAAATTAATAAAAGCGAATCAGCGATAAAGATGAATAATAAAAAGGGGAGAGAATGGACTTGAACCTAGTATCCGAAGAAATACTAAGACTGCCTACATTATACCGAAGGAATCAAAGCACACGTATTTCTTTTTAGTACCTTTTATATTTAATTTGGTGGTCAGATATTCCGTATTTGTGATCCTATTCTTCATCGTCTTTATTTTGTTTTTTGGATGCTTCTGAATCTGCTCGACGATGATCGAGGCGTATCCATCATCATCCATGGATCATCTTCCTCTTGATCATCGTCGTTCTTTTCTCCTTGCATTGGACCTCCTTTATCCCAATCTTTTTGCAAACACATATTTGAATACTATGTGGTGCAAGGCGAGATCTCTTTTAGTCCAAAGCAGCGTTTACCTCGAAGCCGACTCGAGCGCTGAAGCGGGAATTGCAAGGATATCCTTTGCAATTAGCGATTTTCTATTGTATTTTAGAGATTTTTCTCTCCTGCATTCTAAAATATTATAACTACTTTGGTTTATTTCAAAGTGATGTTTTAGGTAGTTATCTTATTCTATATATGGCGGAGGAGGAGGAGGAAGAAGATGATCCTAGTCCTAGAAAAGTATCATCACGACTCATTATGTTAGCGATTACGGGATTATAATAATCGGGCGTCTAGAGCGCTAACGCCTAGACGTATCGCGACTCGGGTTATATATACTAGAATAATGGTCATAAAGGTCCACTAAAAGTTTTTTACAATTGCCTACATAATTATGTACATCAGTAGGCGGGCGATTTAGTGCTTGATAATAAAATCCTATTATTTTAGTTAGGGCTTCTGTTTTAAAACACGGATCTAAAATTGTCGCTATGCCATAAATATAAGGGAAATCATTAAAATATGTCGTCCACTTATCCATCATATCTTCAAGAATCGGCTTCAAAAAAACGTTAGTATCTTCATGAGAATATGAATCGGATGATAAAAAGCGATAACACATTCACTTATTACTAAGTGAGCGTTTGGTTCAGTATACATATGAAAATATCTTAGTTACGTGGACATACGCTTCTAGTAATTTTGTATCGCCTATAGCTAAGTCCCAAGTATCATCACTAATACTTATACGCTATCCAGTAAACTCATTATCTGTTGTGTTATGGCGGGACGATAAGCAATCGCCTTCTTTAATAAGTCATGGGTGAACCCCAGCGTGTAGGAGTGTCTAAAGCCCAATATACTTTTCTTAGTTCATATTGGGCACATAATATTTATATCTTCTTTTAACTTGTCCTAATCTAAGCCATTTGACTATATCTCTAATGGGACCTAATAAATCACTTAAACTTTTAATACACTGCTGACAAGATAAATTTACAATGTGAGCACAATAGCTATATGTAATAAACTACCTCCTAAAATACTAGTAAGCGGGTTCATTATATAGAAGTTCCATGCATTTTATATTTCGGAAGCATTATCGATTAGAACAACAAAATATTTTATCCAATAAGTTCCATTCTTTACAAATTTCCACTAATCTATATTTAATGTTTTCCGGTGTGTCTTTCGGGCATTAACTTCGAGCAGCGATTATTCTTTTTGAATACACCAATTACGGTCTATCCAATGCTTTACACACATATAAGGCTCTAAATGTGGGGAGTGACCAAATATCGGTTGTTAAGCTAACTCTACCATTAAAAGATTTAAACATTTGTACTAACTCATATCTTTTTTGATTCATATAGTTTAATGGTTAGTCTTTTAAGGGTATTCCTAGGGATTGCTCTAAATTGCGGTTGTAAACATTTCCTATTGAAATATTACGTATCTTTGACTTTCACCAGTGGTTAAAGGGTAATTCATCACCAATAACATATTTTGAAAACTCATCGATCATTTCATTACGATTATATCTAAAAGCTACCTCGGTCTAGAGAATCCGTTGCCATTGTTGTTGTAAGCTTCGCTTGTTGTCCCTGCGAACTCTGCATGCGTTTCTTTAATGATTCCATGTTTTTAGCCAAATGTTTGTTGAAGGATCCGTACCACCACCTAACACGTATTCACAAAACACAATAAATGAATATTTAATACATTCTAACATTTTTGATGTACAAAATATAAATATCATGTATAAAAACTTAAAAGTATTTACCTTTGGTAAAATTGTAAGAAACTAAGGGCTTTACTCCTTGACTTTCCTAAAACTTGACAAGTGCATAAGAAAACATCGAGTTAGTGGTTGGTACTTTTTGTAAAATACGACCAAACATGTGAAATAAGCTCTACCACTAGGAGGTGGCATTCTTGGGAAAAGGTTGTCTTACTGGTTCATTTTCATCTAAATATAAATATAAAAACATTATTAAAATAATAATAATTTAAAATTCAATTAAATTGAAGAATAAAAATTAGAAAACTAACCAATACTTTGGAAATTGACTCGTTTACCACGAGCTTGTCTTTGTTGTTGTTGTGCTTCTTCAACTAATCTTGTTGATGATTGTGAGATCTAAGTATCTCGATAGGGGTTTTGGTTCTTCTTCTTCTTCTTCTTCTTCTTCTTGTTGTGCTTCTTCTTCTTGTTTTTCTTCTTCTTCTTCAATTTCTATTTGTCTTTGAACATGTTCCGCTTTCTCATGTAATTCTCGATTGTATGGCTGTACCCTACGGATAAGTGGTTCGTAATTACTAACCAAAGGTGTTGTTGATATCGATGGAGTTGAAGTTGCCTTTCTTTTGAGCTAGAAGAAGACCACAAAAGATTTTCACTTTAGTATTTGTTTTAGTGGCTTTTTCAGAATGAAGACATGATAATATTTATGTAATTAAGAAATAATTAAGAACTTATTAGAAGACTAATTGAGAAATAATTAAGAACTAATTAAGAAATAAGAACTAATTAGAAGACTAATTAAGAACTAATTAAGAAATAATTAGAAAACTAATTATGTAATTAAGAGAATAATTAGCGTAATTAAGTAATTAAGTAGAGAGTAAGTAGAGAGTAGGAGAAGAGATGAGTTGTGAATTGGAATGTTTGAAAGTGATGGGTATTTATAGAATAAATTGTACTTGGCTACTTTGATCAAAAGCGGCTACTTTTACGGTTCCAAAGAGCGTTGGCCGTTAGGCAAATGCGGTTCGGTCGGATCGATTCGGTTCCATGGACGTTGGTAGAGTGAACCGTGGTCGGGTTAGCGGTTCGAGCAGTTCCACGAGCCGGTGGGCGGTGAGCGGTTCGGCCGGGTGAACCGGTCCACGGTTCTTTGGTCCGGTTCTAGCGGTTTTTTCCGGCGGTTCCACGGTTCCGGCAATTTTTTTCCGACGGATTCACGGTTTCGCGGTTCGGGACGGTTGAACTGTCCTGAGCGTTAGGTTCGGTTTCAGCGGTTGGGGCCAGACCACGGCCGTGGCCATCGACCTTTTGTCACCCAGGCTTCTGATACCATGTTAAGAAACCAACTCAACCAAAAGCTTAAGCTGATGGTTGAGGCCCCAGAATATATTACATACTCTAACAAAAAAGGTTGAGGCCCCAGAATATGTTACATACTCTAACAAAAAAGACTATACTATTATTCAAATTATAAACCGAAATTTCAGTAGTACTAAAAAAATTATAAAACTTACCCACAAATAATACAACATAACCCTCAAATCTCTTAACATCAACCCATTCTTTCGAGCTATCTCGAAACTCATAAACTTTTATTAGAACCTTTTTCATCTTTTTAATAGCGTAAACTTTTCTATTTAAGTTAGATCCATTAGTGTCTAAAACATAAATTATTTCATTAAAATATAATATATTATCAAACCTATTAATATATATATATATATATATATATATATATATATATATATATATATATATATATATATATATATATATATATATATATATATATATATATATGTATTTTTTTAAAATTAAGAATATGGTTAATTGTTGACACTAATAAGATGAAGAAAATGTAGAAATATATGTATAATTCCTTTGTTAACGTATATATCTAAATTTAATTAATATATTCATTGAGCTCAAGTTAACTATTTAACGAACTGAGTGAGCTTAGAGCACAGTTAGCTCAAATGCCCAATTCAATTGAAGCTTGCACAAATCCTAACCGTGCCAAACCCCAACACAAATCAAAGCTCTTACGATATGAGCCTAATAGGTTGTTAAACAACCATATTCGATGCACCAAGGAAACAATTCTCGATAATCCACAAATCATGATTCATGTATTAGGTTGTGACAATTCGTCACATAATCTCATCGTGGCCCAATCGTGTGGACGCAGACATCCGTGGGCTCAGGCCCACAAACCCAAAGGTCAAATGCGTTGACTTGCACGTACATTTGATGAAGTTCATTGTTTCCCAGAGAATTAGTTCATCGGATATATATGCAATTCTACAACCCACTATTTTATCGATTTGAGATCTTGTCTCACACGTGAAGTATTTCCAACATCTTGATCACAACTATATCAAACAATCTTACAAGAGATTTCATAAATATAAAATTTTAGAACATGATTAGGAATCTTCAGGGCAGATATTGGTCGCGGCATGTCCCAGTACATTTTTGTACAAGCTCGCAATTAGATGATATTCTCATAGAACAAGAATCTTTTGATTCAGTTCACATGAAATCGTCTTCCAGTTCTTGCACAGATTTCTCACCTGCAGCGATCTGTTTGTTGGATGTCATTTTGTCGGATACCATCAAGTTCTTGTAGCTACGTGTTTCTGCTTGCCTTTCTTTCTCGAGCTTCTCCATTTCCTCACGGCGTTTCTACAAAGCATTAGACAATAGCAGTTGTTATTACAATTTACAGCCTTCAAATTTAGGTCTTGCGAATTACAACCTTGCTGCTTCATTTTTTGTTTTTTTGCGAATTACAGTATCGAAAGTATCAAAGTGATTCATTTAAGCCAAGTGACCGTTGACCAACTCACATGACTTTTGACCAGCCTAAATGACCGGGTTGGCCCCATAAAGCACGATTCGGCTCGGCCCGGCCCGGCCCGACCCGACTTGTTTATCTTATTTTCGCTAAAATTTCATGCAAATCATATTATTAAATGTCATTACTTAACTCCGAAGAAAATCAATTCCATAATTCCATAGAGTACAAGTAATTGTCAATATCAAATCAAATCCGATCAATATTATGTACCAGTGACATAGAAGCAAACACAATATGCTTCAGTGGTGTTGAACATTTTCTCCAGGTCCAGCATTTTCAATTCTCATTTTTTTCTCTTAAAATCAATTAAAACCTATCCGATTCTTTGAAATCAATTCAAAAAAATCAATCTGAAGAAAATTGGGGATTATGCCATTACAATTAGAAAATTGGACGTCGTTTACCGGAATGGATTATGCAGAAAATTGGAAGTCGTTTACTGGAGAAAACACCGTGAAAACATTCCCACTCGGCCACTCTTATGATGAATCGAAAATTAAGAGTGTACTTTGGGGCAAAGTTTTTACTTCAAAGATGATTTTTTACGGTTCAAAGTTGATGGACCAACAAATGAAGAGGATGAATACTTAGACATTAGAATACATGCGGCTTGAAGACATACTTTCCAGACTTGTAATCAAACCCTTACCGGCCCATGTTCTTTTTTTCAATACAATCCTTTTACAACCCAACCCTTATTCAACCCAACCCTTTTAATTAAGGGCTGGATCAGGGTCCCCAACGGGCCTCCGACCCAATGCACAGGTCTACTAATCACCAGTGACTTTCCTAATTAATGTGTTTTAGCATTTTAACGTCACCCATCATAACGATATTTTTTCAAAAAACGGATGTTGCAATTACTCTTTCGAAAATCTGATGAAAACAAGTACTTATTCGCCTACTTTCGGCTCGTGGACCGAAAAAGATATTCAACATCGTTAAATATCAACAAGCACTGTGATAGAAAAGATCAATTAATATCAACCATTATGTAGATGATACATAGTACAAGGAACAAAATCACTAGTCATTAGTGAGGAAAAAGCCATTAATTACATGCCAGCATACAGAACCAAGCAAAAAATAACCAAGGAGGAACAGTTGTACTCACCTTTTCTCTCAAATAAGCTTTTCTTTCCGCCTTTTCAGCAGCACTATATGCTTCACGCTCAGCTGCATGCAAAGAATTCATATTTAAGCCAATGGGGTGAAGTGCACAAAAGGGTGAACCTAAAAAAATGAGGCACAAGTAATAAAAAAACGGAAAAATCACCTAGAATAATCTAATCTTTTCATGAACCAACTATTGATTAACCATGAATAAATCTTAACTCTAAGGGATATTTGCATATAGTAAACTTGATTAACCTGATGACTTGCTATACTAAGTAATTCACCAAAAAAGTAAACTGAAAATTAATGTAAAATTAGAGACAATTTTTGAAAATTAACATAAAAAATTCTGAACAATAAAAACAAATCAGAATTTTTTAACATTTTTTTTGATATTTTATTTTAATTTATCTTTCTTTAAAAAAATTAAAACTTTTTGTAGCAAGTAATCAGGTTACCTGGTTTACTATAGGAAAATCACCTCAAAAGTTGGAATTATTGTAGGAAAATGATGAAAAGAATGGATTATTCTAAATAATTTTTCCTAAAAAAAGGCAATATACTTGCCTTGAAAATCTGGCTTCCTTTCCACCTTTGTCTTGTTCAGTCTATTAACAATCTCATTTATTCTCTTTTCCACTCGAACTGTGCGGACCTAAATTGATGGTAATAATCACATCACCGGTTATTAATGATGCATTCATACAAATATTGCTTACAACATATTATTACCCCAATGTAAAGTGGCTTCCAACTATGCGGGGTTTCAGGGGATGTGTAGACAATCTTACCCTTGTAACAACAAAGAGGTTGTTTCCAATGACTTTTGAATTTTTGATTGCAAATATCATCTCCAAATTCACATATATATAAGAGTAAATGACTTTATGAGTCATTTTATTATAGCCCATTATGATTTGAAACCTAAGAATTATAATCTTTGATTCCCCAGTACAACTATTGAAGAAAAAAAACCTCAAAAGTGTTTTAAGTGGAAAGCTTAAAGATGAGCTATTCAATGACGGATGAGAAATTTCACCATTTTTGAATTGTGGAAACCAACTTGGCCTACATCCATGGAAGCCGTTTTCTTCAAATTTGCCCAAGGAGTGTAAACAACATCAATGTTATTCACTTTATTGCCTGTTTCATGGCCATTGTAACCAATGTCAAGAAATTAACAACATACACACATACACACATACAGCTTAAGAGTTTGTAAACAACTTTGACACAATTTGCATGAAGTACGAGTTAACTTCTGAAAATCTAAAATTAATTACCTGTTCAAAAATGGACTACAGTTATCAGTCAGATTAATGAACTGGCTGTAATCAAACGCTTAAGAAAACTATGCAATACTTTCTTCAGGGAAACTGTCATTTATAACTTCCCATACAATTTACCGAAAAACTTCGAAGAACAAATTAATTCAATATCGTCATTTGAGATACTAGATATCATAACTATACAAAGTTTTCCAACAAAAACTAATAAACCGTCTCCCTGACTGTAACATTTGTCAAGGTTTAAGAAAACAGGGTCAAGGTCTACAAGCCTGTAACCAACTTCAGCTGAAGCTGGCACTGATTGCATATATTGCACTTACAAAGAAACCAAAAAAGGTGAGCATGAGGTTTTCCGCTTTCCTTTTTGTTTATTTTATTTGAAGAGGGGAAAAGTCATATAAGCTTCACATATGACCCTTGTGAGGGATCGGGCTTCCCAGGAACTACAAGGTGAAGGCCAGTATCAAGTGGTAGCCATGATTGTAGTCCTTTTCCCAGCCTCTAATCCGTTTCCAGTGAATAAGAGGCTACGCCTTTACTGACAATTGCATATTGATGACTTCCCCAGTGGAGATCAAGCTTTAATGTGATGCATATGGGTAGTAAATAACTGGATAAGACAGGACTATGAGGAAGGTGGGAATTCATTTGGAGGACGAGGGAAAACAAATAGCATCACCCAACTGAAATATGGTTGGAACTATCAAAAAGGTTACTAGATCTCTCTTTCTCTTCTCTCGCTCTATCTCTTCCACTTTAATATTACAAGTTACTAGCCTCGCACACAATTTCTATGTATCATTCCTTTTTTATTCGTACATAGCATAAGCTAGAAATTCTCGGAGAAAAGTGACACAGGGAAAGAAGGGGGGAGAAGAAAACTGTTTTTAAAAAATTGCCAAACTAACTACTAATTAGTCCAATTACTTCAGGTTATAAAGAACTAATATGTCTTTGATTTTGTTTCTTGGCCAATCAGCCTTAAGTTACGATGTTGCAGTTAGATCCGATCGGCCTAGAAACAGAATCAAAGATATAGCTGTAAAATTTTAGAATAAGAAACAAAGAAATATTTGGATATCTCCTTCCAAACAGGTACTAGGAAAAGCCCCCCTTCACTATTTCTAAAATCTTGAGCAACAATTCTTTAGTTGTCTCATAACCACAGCACCCTCTTAACCAAGCAGTCAAGCACTTCAAATCTAATCTACCAATAAGATCTATAGAATATGATCTCAAGCCCCTTATTTATAGTGATCGAGAATACCTCTTCCCTAAGTGAACTAACACTTCAGAACATTCCTATTATTATATCATTAATTAAGGAATAAACTATACAGAAGTCGTAACATGACTAAACTAAAGAAAATAAGAGTAAACAAGAAATCCTACTCAAACTAGAAGTCCACAAATCAACTCGTCAAAACTGCACAACTGAATGACTATTCTGGTCTGCATCTGGGCAGGGAGCAGCGACTTTTGGCTTGGATAGTCAAATCTCCTTTGCCTAGTTTCCAAGCTTCTTTTCTTGTTTTAGTCCCTTTTCCTCTACATGAACTAGTATTCGATACCCGTAAAACATCCTCGAGCACTCCTTATGACTTTTTTAGACTTGTGGCCTTGCACAAAACCCAACAACAGCTACCTACGTTGCTACGTCTCCCCATTTTAACAGTTCGGTATAGCTTAATGATAAAACAAACCAAAACACAAAGGGTTTTAGACTTACCTTGAATGGAATTCGCTTTCACTAATTGTGCACAATCCTCCAACAAACCTTCAGATATGTCATCCATGGACTGACCTTTATGCAATCTGACATAGACATGAGCCGAAGACATTTTGTCCACATGGAACCTGCAAAATAATACATTCAGTTAACAGCAATTGAACACATAAGCATCCTAATCAATCCAGTAACCAAATTCGATGCCCACGTCAAGAGAATAATGCTAAATTATATCAAATTTGCATTTAACGTTCTAAACAAGACACTTACTATGTCAAGTCAAGTCTGCATGCTAACTTGGCCCATAAAGATGATAATGTTTCCTAAACTATTACAACAACACCAATATCAAAGCTTTGATCCCAAAAGATTGGGATTAGTTACATGAACCAATATATCAACTTCAATGGTTGTCCACAAGTATGCATCTTCTCCATCCATTCCGATGTTCTACTATCTCAATTTGTAAGTCTAAATCTTTCATATTTTTTTGTAGTCTTGTCCTCCAAGTCATCTTCGTTCTTTCTCACTCTATTATTAAGTTTTTCGAAGCATCTGAAACAATTATCTTTCATCTTTTCCTCAATATTTCATATTTGCACTCTTAAGCCCTTTATTATGATCTTCGTTTTGATACTATACCTCAAGATATGCCCACTCATCCAACAAAGCGTTCACATTTCTGCTACTCCCATCTTCCTACTATGAACCTTTCTATAAGCCCAAAATTTTGATCCATGTAGTTGCGCCAGTCTAATAGTCGTTTGATAAAACTTAGCCTTAAACTTCAAGGGCACACCTCGATGACATAATATTCCAATAGCCACTCAATTTTTGCCACCCATGTTGATAACATCTTGTTGGATGTCCCCACAAATCTGAAATATGGACACAAGGTATTTGATGCATTCGCATAAGACAATTTCTTTCTACTCTAGCTTTATAGTGCCTATTATTATCACGTTTGCGGTAACTTACACTCTATGTACTCTATCTTGCTTCGACCTAATTTGAAACCTCGTAACTCCAACTCTTGTCTCCATCGTTCTAACTGAACATTCACCTCCTCTCTAATCTCATCTACAAAAACAATGTCATCTGTAAACAAAATGCAGCATGACACGTCTCCTTGTATCAACTTGCACTATAATCATGTATTAATGGGAGTGCCCTTATTTACCAATGTCCACCAAAGTACTTCTCTTGATATCTTGTCATATGCTTGTTCCAAGTCAATAAAAACTATATGCAAGTCTCTTTCTAGCCCTATAGAACTCTATCACTTGTTTCATACGATTATTTTCATTGTAGATCTCCATGGCATAAATACAAATTGGTACTCTGATATGAAAGTACGTCTCCTCATACGTATATCTATCGTTCTTTCCCATAACTTCATAGTATGGCTCATGTGTTTTACTCCTCGATAATTAGAGCAATCTTGAATATCCCCTTTGTTCTTGTAAATACGCACTAGAGTCCTTTTTTCCAATCATTGGGCATCTTTGTTTGTCCTCCAATTCTTGTTGAATAAATCAGTTCGCTAAGTCACTCTAATTATCCCTAGGCTTCTCTATACCTCAATGCCTCAATGGGTATACCATCCGGCCTAATCGCTTTTCAAATCATCATCCACCTTTGATTTTTGTATTCTTTGTATAAATTCTTTATTATTTCTATTTTCATTTAAGAGAGTGATTGTTGTATCCCCTTAAACATTTCCTTCTATATTAATTTTCTCATTAAAATACTCTCTCTATTGATCCTTGATGTTCTCGTCTTGAATTAGAATGTTCTTATCATTATGCTTAAAAATACTTTACTACACCTATGTCATTAGTTTTTGCTTGACTCCTCTTTGCTATCCTATATATATTTTTCCCCCCACTTTAGAATCTAGTTTGTCAAACACCCCTTTAAAAGATTTTACTTTTGCCTCATGAACTGTTACTTTTGTCTAAGTTTTGATTTCTTATATTTGATTAAGTATTCCTCATTACAACATTTTCTAATGCAAGATAACATTTATTCAATTGATAACTAACTGTCTTGACCTCTTTATCCTACTAAGTTGCGTCATTCTGTAACAGATCGCCACGATCCGTTACCGAAAGTGATAGTTTGGACACTTCGAGTCTGCCCAATGACTCCAATAGGACAATTCGAGTTTGCCCTCTAACTCCCAAAAGACTAATCTTTATTATTATTATTTCCAAGACTCCCATTATTACAAGGGATGGCCTATATATAGCCTAAGCCCCACAAGACAATTACAAAATGACAACAAATCTAATTACAAAATATTAAGACTAATTAAATGTGATTTGTTGATAATGCCCTTGGACCCAATTAAGAACTGAGTCATTACACATTCTTTACCACAAAACTACCACCCGATTACTAAAATATCCTTAGCTATTCGAATGATACAAGTTTTCATCTTTGTTCAAGTATCCTCCGCATTTAAAGTCATCTTCTAATCTGCTTGTTCACTAACTTTTATTCTCTTTTAATCTCCACCATTTAATCCTATGTTCTTCTTTGAATTTCTTTACCTTTGGTCTTACTTGAAGGCGAACATCTAGAATAAGGAGTTTGTGTTGAATGGCTACACATTCCCTAGAATAAACTACCACTATCTATCATTCTTGTCAAAAAGCAGTCGATTTGGGTTGCGTTTACTCTGTTTCTAATAGTCAGTGAGTGTCTCTCTTCCCATACCATGTGTTAGCAACCAACAAATCGTATGTGAGTGTAAAATTCAAAATGGACTATCCTTCTGTATTCCCATAACCAGAATCTCCACGAATATTTTCATAGCCACATCGACATACCCTTACATAGCCATTCAAATCACCTCTGATACAGAGTTTCCCATTCATTGGTATATTTTGGCATTTAGCAACATATCATCGAGATCCTCCTGAAAACTCCCTTTAATTGATTACTCTATCTCCACTTGCGGTGCATATGCACTTATGACATTTAAAATCTTTTTACCATATACAATTTTCCCTTTTATAGTTCTATTGTTCTTCATCCATACATCTACAACATCATTAGATGTTCATTCATCCATAATAACACCAATTCATTTTAATTTCTATCTAGTTCCGAGCACCATAATTTATATTCTTGTCTTTCACCTATTATCATTTTGGCCCTAGTTCTAACCTATTTTGTCTCTTGTAAATATAAAATGTTAATTTACTCATTTACATAATATCTACTAGCTCCAAAAACACATTGTTAAGTCTAGCACATATTATAACATGAAGGAATAAAGATTGAAGATTGAAGATGCGACGTAAAAACATTCTTTTTCTTTCTTCCTTTTCTCTTCTTCGCATAGTTTTTCATGTCCTAAAAACAATTCTCCAATAGCTTTCACACCTTTTGGGATATGACCATGTGTGAGGTGTCCAACTATTAACATGGTCAATTCTTCATAAGTTTGCATCTGTCATCTGAACAACTTAACTTTCATGGTCAATTCTCTTTCATTTAACCTCAATGTATAAGACACATTAACCTTTTCTTATACCTTTGTATCAAAATCTATCGTCAAATTAGTACACTCATCTGTCTCAGCATTTGCATTTTAGATGCCCTATTTTCCTACAATAATCCTTCCTACATAGTAATCTTTGCCAAATGATCATCTAATAAAGCTTTACCCTCAAGCTTTAGGGAATAGGGGAACGCTGCACCTCAATCACATAATATCTCAATTTCAGCTCTCCATTTTTTCCAACCACACCCAAGTTAAGTTTGTTGTAATATTCATCTCAAGAGCTTACAAAAACTCACAAAATGTGTAATGGTCGTCAGACCGTAACCATATTTTTGCACTATACCCACTGTATAAAAGGAAAGAAAATGATAAATGGGGAGTCCATGCCATCATACTATCATAGAGTAGCCTCCTAAAAGAAAATAATTCACTCTTGCCATGCCACCAAATGACCAAACCATTTCATCCTCCTCCTCTATAAAGACTTTTTCAAGATTCAAAAGCTTTGGGCAACCACAGAACCACCCCAATCTAACAACTCACAAACAGTGACCTAATACAATTGAACATCATTCAAGTGCCGACAAAATCCTAATACAAAAACGCACCCTTTTCATAATTTAGAAGACAATTGGGTAACAAAAAACCCTAAGTTTCAGCGGAAATTGAAGACCCACAAAAATTGAGGGCTAAAAGAGCAACATAGGTAGTCAAACAAGGTAATCAAACTAAATTAAATTAAGCAATTCAATTTCAAAGAAACAAAAAAATCAGGAAGTTGAATAAATCATCAATCATCAATTTGAAAAAAAAAACTCATCATCGATCAAGAACAAAAAATTCAGTCAAGACCCAGAAAGCATAAATAAAAATGAAATTAGAGGGTATAATTAAACGGGGTAAAAGTAGATTAATTACCAAATATCTTCAGGAAAACCATATTTGATGAGCTCTTCATTTTCATACTTATCAAGACCCATGAAAATGGTGTAATCCCCAGCTTCAGGTCTAGCCTTGAAGTAGAACACCATTTTAGATTTTTGCTGTCTCTCTCCTTTGATTCTTGAATATGATTTTGGAGAGACAAAAGGAGAGAGACAAAATGGAAGTTGGTACTCCTACTAAAGAGGGCTAAATTAAGCAAGAATAAGTGCTTTTGCCCTCACCTTAACGCAACCTAGCCCGGATGCTATGTATTTCGACTCAAACTACACCCATAATGCGGTTTCTTTGAGGCACTATCGCTAATTGGACGGATTTATTATATATTTTTTAAAATATTGTAAAAAGGCACTAAGAATGATGTAAGTAAAAAATTACGATATTGAAAATAGGCATTAAGAATGTGAAAAATTAGCGTTAAGGATAACATTAAAGAGTAGAATTACTCTCTGATTTAGGGTTTTAATGTGTTTAATTGTATTTTATTACTCATAATTACAGAGGCAGCAGCTATATATTGTTACATAGTTACTATATTTACATATATTCAGTATCCTAAATTATCTCCTAATATTGTGCTATTACTGGAAAGAATACAAAGAATAATTATTCAGAATATTGCTAATATTCGGTTCTTCACTCCCCCTCAAGTTGGGTCGTGGGATTGTGAACGCCCAACTTGCATAAAGTGTCTTGGAATTGTTCTGCTCCGACAGCCTTTGTGAGTATATCTGCTAGTTGCTCCTTCGAACGAACATAAGGAATATGAATAATTTCACCTTCAAGTTTCTCCTTTATAAAATGTCGATCAACTTCAACGTGTTTGGTTCTATCATGTTGAACTGGGTTCTCAGAAATGCTTATTGCTGCTTTATTATCACAATTCAGTTCACTGCTCTGTCTCTGTGGAAATCCGATCTCATCTAGCAGTTTTCGTATCCAAAGGATCTCTGTGACTCCTTTTGCTATACCTCGAAACTCCGCTTCAGCACTGGATAAAGCGACTACTTTCTGTTTCTTACTCTTCCATGTTACAAGATTCCCTCCAACTAGGGTAAAATACCCCGATGTCGATTTTCTACTATCTCTATCTCCAGCCCAATCAGCGTCTGTGTAAGCATGTATATCAAGATGACCATGTCGCCCAAACATGATTCCTTTCCCTGGTGTTCCCTTCAGATATCTCAGAACCCGCAAGGCTGCTTCCATGTGTTGTGCCTGAGGTTGGTGCATGAATCGACTCATTACACCTACAGCATAAGCAATGTCAGGCCGAGTATGTGACGAATAGATCAGCTTCCCTACTAATTTCTGATATTGTTCTCGATCAGCTGCTTCTCCTCCTTCAATTGTCTGTAGACCATGATTAACTACCATCGGTGTATCTGCCAGTTTACACCCTAGCATTCCAGTTTCTGCTAAGAGATCTAGGATGTATTTTTTCTGACAAATCAATATTCCTCTTCTCGATCGTAACACTTCAATCCCAAGAAAGTACTTTAACTGCCCAAGGTCCTTCATCTCAAATTCCCCAAATAATCTCTTCTTTAGATCCTGAATCTCTTCCTTATCACTTCCTGTAATAATCATATCGTCGACATATATAATCAAGCAAGTTATCAAGGATCCTTTCTTCTTAAGGAATAAAGTGTGATCAGAGTTACTCTAATGGTATCCAAATCTTCTCATCGCGAGTGTAAACCTCCCAAACCAGGCTCTGGGAGATTGTTTCAGACCATAGAGAGCTTTCCGAAGCCTGCACCCTTCATTTTCTTTGAAGTTACTACTAAATCCAGGAGGGGCTTGCATGAACACTTCTTCTCTGATTTCTCCATGTAGAAAAGCGTTCTTTACATCAAACTGGTGTAGGAGCCAGTCTTTATTAGCAGCAATGGAGAAGATGACTCTGATGGTGTCGATTTTTGCTACCGGTGAGAAAGTTTCTGAGTAGTCAATCCCACATGTCTGTGTATACCCCTTCGCGACTAGTCTGGCTTTATACCTTTCGATTGTCCCATCGCTCCTGTATTTAATGGTGAACACCCATTTGCATCCGACAACTTTCTTCTCTTTCGGAATCGTGCACTTTTCCCAAGTATCATTCTTAAGTAGTGCATCTATTTCTGTCTGCATAACCGTTCTCCATTCTTTGCTTCCGAGTGCTTCATCTACTGTTTTGGGAATCTGATTAGAGTAAAGAGCCGTATTGAAGGCAACAGCTGAATCTGCCATGGCTCCTAAGTTATCAATATTAACTGGATATTTTGACCTCTGATCCTCATAATCTGGGTCATACCTCTTCGGGGGAACTCCTCTGGTTCTCCTGGGGGGCAGAACATACTCAACCGGTTCTGCTCTTATCTCATGGCTCCCCCTTACTTCTTCCTGCGATGCTTCAGAAACGGGACTAGCAGAATAATCATCAAGATTACAAGATCTAGAAGGAGTAGTTACCTCAGTAGATTCAGTATGATTGGATGACAGGGATGGTTGTGGTTGAGGAGATGGTTGCACTACATCTTCAGAGGCAGTCTCATCGGTATAGCCAACTTGCTCATTTTGACTCATAGGAGATATAAGCCAGCTTAGATCGTCTCTGATAGTACTAGTCTCCCCCTGACATCTAAGCGGGTGATAGAAGTAGGAGTCCTCATGAAAGACACAGTCCATAGTAACATACATATGTTTGGTAAGGGGGTCATAGCACCGATATCCCTTTGATGAGTCCCATAGCCTTTAATCGCCCGGGGTTCGAGTTTGGTCCGGTTTTGCTGGGGTAGATGGACATAGGCAATGCATCCAAAGATTTTTGGTGGAAGGGAATGGAGAGAAAGGTTGGTAGTGTATAAGGAGAGGGTTTCCAAGGGTTTTGTGTTTGAGGCTTCTTGTGGGTAGACGGTTTGTGACATAGTTTGCGGTGGCGATGGCTTCGGGCCAGAATTTGATGGGAACAGAAGACTCAATCAGGATAGATCGAGCCATGTTGAGGAGGGTTCGGTTCTTTCGTTCAGCTATCCCATTTTGTTGGGGGGTATGGGCACAGGAGGTCTGGTGTATAAGGCCATTACTGGAACAAAATTCTTGCATGTTTTTATTAATATATTCCCCACCATTATCAGATCGGAGGATGCGAATATGTTTTTGGAATTGGGTAAGGATCATCTTATGAAATTTAACAAAGATATCATAAACCTCAGACTTATGTTTAATAAAATACACCCAACACATCCTAGTGCCATCATCAATGAATATAACATAGTACGAAAACACAGATGTCCCTCCATCAGGAGCAGGACCCCAAACATCAGAATGTATAAGCATAAAAGGTTCACTGGACTGACTCAAACTCGGATAATACGAATGTTTATGACTCTTTGCCAAAATACATGACTCACAATTAAAACTAAGCTTAGATCCACGAAGAGCAGGAAATAAATGTTCTAAATACTCTAGTGATGGATGTCCAAGTCGACGATGCCATCTCCAAAGTTGATGTTCTACTGAGTCGCGAGCAAGCGTTGCACAACCTTTTTGAGACACCTCCTCCACATAGTACAGCCTGTCACCAGATCCTATATAACACAACAACGAGACTCCATTAGAACAGCACAATTTAATTGGTCAGTCAATTGGCTAACCGAAAGAAGCTTGTGAGATAATTGAGGTACAAAGAGACAATTCTCCAATTTAATATTCGGTAAAATTTCAATCGTTCCTGCACCCTCAACTGTAAGACATTCTCCACTAGTCGTCTGAATAAATTTCTTATGAGTAGTACCGATCGAAATAAAATCATCGCGATCGTACGTCATGGTATCGGTCGCACCGCAATCAAGAATTCACTTAACATTATTAGGGCCATTTGTCACACGGTTTGTAAGGACAAAATTAGATGCTTTATTAAAAGTAAGAAAGAGAGAAGGTGATGGGTCATTTCTCTCTTTAAAAGAGGACCCTATACCGTCACTTCCTTGAGCCCCTCTCCCTTCGTCCTCCTTTTGCTTGCTTCCTGCCATGAAAGCTCCTTCATTTCTTCTTGGTATGGGATCAATACTCATGTGTGCTTGGGATCCTGATTTTTTTCGGTCATCATACTTTCTGTTCTCTGTTCTTCCTCCTTCCTTTTTCCGGCGAGCTTGGTGTTCTTCCCACCAGTCTGGGAAACCCACGAGCTTGAAGCATGTTTCTTTGGTGTGTTTGTGACCCCCACAATGAGAACAAATAAGATGAGATTTGTCCTCTTCTTCTCTTTTCATCGGTCCCCTGTTCGGTTTGTGCTTTGTGATAAAACCTCCCCCAAATCCTGAGGGGTTGTGAAACTCCATTGATGGCTTTTCCTCCATTTGCATGTGTTTAGAGACTAACCCACTTCCAATCCCTGAGGGTTCAAGACCCGATGATGGTTTGCCGGTAAGTATTTCTCTTCTTGAGATCTCCCTTCTGATTTGGGCGTATGCTTCTTCGACTGATGGTAGTGGGTTTTTGTTGAGTATGTCCCTTCGATCCTTGTCATAAGTCTCGTTAATTCCCGCAAGGAATTGATACAATTTTTTCCTCTGTCCAATTCCATTGTATATGGTAATGTCCTCCGGATATTTCATAGGGTTTGGAACCCGTCGATCGATCTCCTTCCAGATCGCAATCATTTTTCCATAAAAGACTTCAATGGAGTCTTCGTTTTGTTTTATTGAATTTGCTTTGACCGTTAGATCATAAATTTGCAGACCATCTTGTCCGCTACTATAGATGGACTCGATTCCTAGCCATAGCTCTCTCGCAGTTGGATAATCGAGAAATTGATTGACTAGTCCGATCTCAATGTTCTCGATAATCCACGAAATCACAGTAGCATCTTGTTGTGTCCATTTGATGTATTCTGGTTCGCCTGGTGTAGGGGGAGAAGCAATGATATGATTGAGCTTGTTTCGCCCACTGAGAGCCAAATACATCATCTTAGACCACATGGTGTAATTATTGTGGTTGAGTTTTTCTGTGAGATGGAGGGGATGCTGGTTCGATCCTCCATCGTGGTTCGCCGGTTGTGGTTTGGGTTGGTTCATTTGTTGGAGTATGGCAAGTAATTGGTTAAGAGTTACTGGTTGTTCAGCAACTTCGGTTAATGGTTTGTTTTCGCCGGTTTCCGACATGTTGGAGTATGAGGCCAAATACGGTGTCTGCCCTTAGATCGTCGTCGGCTCTGATACCATAAAGAGTAGAATTACTCTCTGATTTAGGGTTTTAATGTGTTTAATTGTATTTTAATACTCATAATTACAGAGGCAGCAGCTATATATTGTTACATAGTTACTATATTTACATATATTAAGTATCCTAAATTATCTCCTAATATTGTGCTATTACTGGAAAGAATACAAAGAATAATTATTCAGAATATTGCTAATATTCGGTTCTTCAAATATAAGTAGTTATTAAGAATATGATAAGTAGGTATTAATCTTTAATGGATTGTGCTTAACATATATCTCTCATAGAGACGGTCTCTCAAGAGACTAGCTGCTCAAACTATATACATTCACGCTCAGGCTGCATAAAGTTTGGTCTAAATTGTAAATCTTATTATAAATATACTCCCTCTTATTCACCTTAGTGTCCCATTTACTTTTAGGATTTTGGGACACTATTCATCTATCATTTTTAAATTGTATTTTATTATTAATTTATAAGTTAAAACATAATCACGTGGGATCTTATTTCATTCGTTTTGATGTAAAGTAAATTAATATTTACTTTTTATGATTTTTAATTATATATAATTAAATTTATTAAGAATTGAATAAGTGTATTGGATAGAGTGCATTGGATAGAGTGCATTAAGTAAATAAAACACTTAAGATGATTAGGATGGAGTATTAATTTATTCAATTATGAATTTGATGGTGGAAAAGTGGGAACAACAAACATTAAAAAATATTAAAATAAATTTAATAGAATAATTATAGGGACAACAACTATCACAAAAATGTTTTAAAAAGTTAGTAAAAAACATATAAGGAATCCCATAAGCAAATACAAAAATGTTAAAATAAAATTTGTGAAAAAAATGTGAGGATTATAAGCATTATTAAAATATTAAAATGAGAACAAACAACGTTAATTATGTCCAAATTTATAATATAAATATATTTGTGTTTGGTTTATTAATGTTCAATTTGATTTATGGTGTGATAAACTGTGGTTTTTTATATGGGTGATCTTATTTAAGGTGCACTTTAGTTTATTAACATATAGTTTGGGTAATGTGTGTATTGTTTTTTTTAGTTATTTTTTTTTTTAATTTTTTGAAGTGTATTGGTTTATGGTGTGTATTGGTTTGTTAATATGCCATTTACTTATTATTTTGATGAAACCTTACATATTTTTAATAAAAAAATAACAACTTGCGAATTCTACCAAACTAAGTCAAATTGTAAAATGATTCAAGTCAAGGGCTTAACCAATTTGGTACGGTTTGCAATTTGGTCTAATTCACCCCTCAAACATCAAACAACACCAAATCAGACCGTACTTAATTTTTATTGGGATTAATAAAATTCTATCGACATTATATAAGACACCCAAAAAGCCTTTAATTGAGTTGGCGGGAGTAATTTGTTTCAATCGAGCCTAAATTGAGTAATTATTGTTAACATTGTCGATCTATAATATAACTATTACTAAAACAAAACACGGATGACATCATCACTTTTTAAAATTGTTTACGTGTCATAACCTCAACAAAAGTTTTTCCTCTAAAACTAAATGATGATGTCATTGTTATTAAAATTAATATTTATATCTTTGACTTTACTACTTTATAATTATGATTATTATATTATCCATATTGATTGATTTTTTACTTTTTAGGTTATATACTTATATTATTATTTAATGTATTAGAAACCCATGTATTTTATTTCTTTTTTCAATTATTTATAAAATCTTTTCAATTTTATTTATTAAATAATTATAACATCTTAGTTTATACAAATATGTAAGAAATTTTAATAAAAGTCGTGCATCGCACGTGCATCGCACGAAAACTATCTAGTTTATTATTAAAACACTTTTCCACGTTGAAGTGAAATTAAAACAAATAATAGTATTGACTAACCAATGAGAAGTATGTAAAATTTTCAAAGCTATATGAAGATTAAAACAAAACAATATAAAAATAAGATCAATCAACATAAAACCAAAATAGTATAGACTACAAATTAAGAACAAAAACACATACATTTACTTTATAAAAATGTGAGGTACATGGTCAATAATAAGATCAAGATCACATGTACAATACTTGGATTAAAATGATACCCATTACCAAGAAATGATTGATTATTATATTTCATGAAACAATTATTAAAATTAAGAACTAATCCACCTTTTGTATTTGGATAACTAAGATTATTTAAACAATTACTACAACTCATAGGAGATAAATAAGGCATGCATTGAACAAAAAAGTAAATTTTTTCATGTGTTTTTCCAACTCCAACTACTTTGGTTGCAAAATTAGCTTGTGCCCAATTTCCATAACTTGCTTCTTGTACAAGTTCTTTTTTAAGATTTGATAGCGCCTTATTGTAATTAGGATAAAGGGTTAAAGAATCTCCAAATTTTTTGGTTGTGACATGACTATTTTCTTGATATTTGAAGGGTATTGAGTTGTTTGAATTGTGTATTATGCATCTTAGATGCATATCATATGTAAAGCACTCTTTGTATTTGTCAACATTTTGTCTATCCAAAATGTATTGTTTTACCCGTTCTAGACATTTGCGGCATGTATTACTACTAAGATCGCCTCTACAAAGATAAGAACCATAAGCTTTATTAGGACTATGCCCTGCTTTGTTTCGCACGAAGCCGAGATGTGAAGAAGATGACTCAGATATGAGTCGTAATAAAAGTACATTTACATTGTTTTGGTATTGATAGCTTCGAGAGGTTCTGTTGCCAAAACAAATTTGAGTAGTTATATCGTCATAACCTTCATCAACACAAAAAGAAATCTTACTTATTTGGAATATAATGATCAAGAAAAGAAAATACATTGCCATTATATTTCTAAAATGACCTTGCTTTAGAATTTTTTAAGTAGTGAAAATTATTTAATTTTAAGGGAGAATTTTACTACAAAACATTTGGTTGAATGTTTTGTCATTATAAATAAATTTTACTCCATAAGCAAGCTAGAAATAAGGGTCATGAGTAACTTGAGCCACTCACTCAATTTGCTAAACAATAAAACAATATAATACATTTAACCAATTAGCTATATAATTAGACACTTAAACAACATAGATCCTAAAATTAAGACTCTTATTAGTGTTATTAGTTAGTGTTACTAAATCAATTGCATCTCTTTATAATACTTACACTTGTCTTTTTTATAACATTTGTGAACCAATCAGCTTACAAATGTAATCCCTCTTAATAGTAATTATTATTTACCATTAATATAGCTAAATATTTTAATTTATACATTAATATAGCTAAATATTTTAATTTATATGCAATTAGTATAGAAACTCGTGTATTGCATGATTTTTTTAGCATGGTTATATATTAACATATATATTAAAAATATATAGACAGGGATATTAGGCAGTGAAAACATTTAAATTTGACAGTTATATGTATAAATCAACTCTATATTTTGGAAATTGCCAACAATATATTATGAAGTTTATTATATTCTTAATTTACTCAGTTTAGAGTCAACTAGGGGTTGCCTCATTCAAATTTGATGGATTGATGGATTGAATTAGGAACAAAGAGTTTAGAGACAAACTAGGAGTTGCCCCCATTTCTGGAAAAATGCGCGAAAATAGATTGAGGTGGTTTGGCCATGTTCAGAGAAAGACTATTGAT
Organism: Amaranthus cruentus; assembly: GCA_019425755.1. Lineage (NCBI taxonomy): Eukaryota > Viridiplantae > Streptophyta > Magnoliopsida > Caryophyllales > Amaranthaceae > Amaranthus > Amaranthus cruentus. The sequence continues at coordinate 9,156,815 of CM033466.1, forward strand.
GCCCCAGTGAGGAGGGTCGAAAGCATTATAGTAGAGGGTAAGAGGAGTCGAGCAAGACCTAGGAGAACTTGGGATGAGCAAATAAAAGTCGACTTGCAGGAGTTAAACCTCTCTAAGGACCTGACTAGGGATAAGGGTAGTTGGATGCGTCATATCCATGTAGTAGATTACTGATGTCTTTTTAGGGTACCTTTTAGGGTTTTTGTCCTCTTGCCTTTCCTTGTGTCTTTTTTAGGTGTAGTAGTATTGTTTCTCTTTTTTAGTTTTGCAATTTATCGCGCTCTCCTTTATGGGTATGAGTTTCCGCCTTCCTTCCCTCCTCATATCCTGTCCATAGCTTTCTATGTACTGGGTAGGATGATGATGATGCGTATTATTTATCCACTACAACGCAAGAGCTTCTCTTTATTTTTCTCGAGCTGGGGGACTCCTTTTGGCCGCCCTCTCCTTATGGGTATGAGTTGGCGTCGTCCTTCCCTCCCCGGACCTTGTCTATAATTTTCTATAAGCGGGATTCACTGGGTAGGATGATGATGATGATTAATTTGCTCAGTTTAACTATAAACAAATGCTAGTCAAATATACTTTGATGGTAGAAATATTGGTCAAGATCAAATGTCATGTCATTTTTCTTTAGCCAATAAATAAGTTTCATTTGGCAAAACTATTTTTAATTATGACACTTAAAAATTTTCAACTTTTTAGTATAATGTATAATATGTACCTTACCTTGTATAATAGAATCCAACTTTAATCGGACTTAAAACAACCGACCCGAAACCGATTCGATGTACATATTACCCATATCAATATGTCATCATCATGTTTTAAAAGCAAGAATCTAATTGTCATCTGTAGCATCTTGGTAGACCAAATGCTTTCCTGTCTACATTTGTAATATCATTTTCATATTAGTTAAAGTCTTAAGTCTGGTCCACAAGCACAACCATCAGGACATGGTATAATGAATCAACCACACAATATCATTAATCATTATACTTCCTTTCTCCACCAATCATATGTTCATTTTTGTAAAACTCAATAATCACCATATAAAAATTCATTTGTTTTATTTTATTTTTTTTATTGGACGAATGGTACCCTACTTAATGTGGTTTACGTCAATGTCATTCTTGGTATTTTATGTGCCCTAGACAAACTAAAAGAAATGGGTCCTCTATATAGAAGGTTGATTCTAAACTTAAATGGATGTTTGAAAAAATAACAGAGATGGATCCTATATATTGCAATTATCATTATAAATGTAGATGTGTCATATATACTTTTCAACTGATATAATAACTAATCATAAATTGCTACGTCATTAAGGATAATTTTCAAGTATTAGAGCTCTTTCTAACTCTGAGCGGTACACAAATGCTTACCTTGCCTATAGTCAAGAACGACCCTAGACTTTCTGTAGAACATGCCCGAAGTGCAAAAAATTATCATTTCCACTGAATTTGGAGAACAAAGTCAATCATCCACCAATGAGTTATGAGGGTATTACAAACGAAATCGTGACAGGATAAAATCAAAAATACCTTATATACTCAATTGTAAAAAAAAATCAAAAAAGAACGTTTATACAGAAAAAATTGATTCACTGTGTGCATGTAAAATAATCTATGTACTAACAACAACATTGTGCAAGGAAGAAACACTCGGACTTTTTCTATCGAGTTTGCATAGTGTTGCAAGTAGCGGGTGCCTTTGTTTCCCGATAAATAATGGAACGATTACGAGTCTTATTTCTTGTACTTGCAAAGGTTTTCGAATCCCATGTATTCATGTGCTTGAATGCTTCCGATCATGTTTGATATGCCAACTCCGCCTACAAAATATAAACATGTCCGATGAATTAGCTTTGAGTTTCCTATAATCGATCATACAACTTATCGTTTTCGTACAAAAACAATGGTTGAAAATCCAAATAATATTTATCATCAAGAAACTATGATCATGTTTTGAAGAGGACCGTAAGACGATAGTCGCTGACAATACTTTTATCAAAGGAGATAATGAAAGTGAGACCTTCGACTATATGCACACAAATAATCGGTTGAATTTCCTATAACCGATCATACAACAACATTCCATCACCTCAACGCCATAAACTGGCACCCACCTAGGGTGGGGTTTGAATGGTTAGGTGTACGCAACGTTAACCTAGTTAGTGATAACACCAACAAAAAGAGATTGTTTCCGATTGACTCTTAACAGCAAAACATCATGTGCTGTTATTTCACGTGAATAAGAAATGCATACAAATAAATGGTTGAATGTCCTATAACTGATCATACAACAACATTCAATCACCTCAACGCCATTAACTGACTCCTACCTAGGGTGCAGTTTGAGGGGTCAGGTGTACGCAACCTTAACCTTGTTAGTGATAACACCAACAAAGAGATTATTTCCGATTGACCCTAAGTACAGCAAACATCATACGCTGATATTTCACGTGAATAAGAAATGCATACAAATAACTAGTTTAATGTCCTATAACTGATCATTTAACAAAAACTGATCATATGCATACAAATAAATAACTAACAATCTAATATCAGGTATGTTTCAAGTTAGAATCAGCAAATGAATTCAATTTGGCCATGACTATCAGTACATAGCTACTCCATAAAGATGATTAAACTCACCTAATGAGACAGCACTGACGAAGATCGTTAGAGAAAGAATGAAGATAATTATCGACGCCCTTCCTAAAATAATTATCAGCTTTCGTACAACATGTTGTCCGACAAAGGCAGCAATAGTAGCGACAACAACGAAATAAAGCGCTGCAATTACCGATCCAAAAAACATAGTTAGTTAACAGATTGAGAATACAATATGGAGTTTATAGGGGGAAGTAAGATGCTTGTTTACCATACGGAACAGGGAAACGTTTGAGAAGGTAGTATTCGATAACAGACATAGAAGCGGAGAAGGTCATTGCGAAGGTAGCAGTAGCACTTGAAACCTGCAGAACTTGTCGAATGTTATCAACAATCCGATATCTATAATGTTTGTGAACACGAGTGAATCCAAAATACTAGTACAGATTGGATGAAACACTCATCTTATATGTGCACATATGTTAATTGAATGTGATCGAGTTTGATTTAACACTAGTGGAAAAAAGCTATCTACCACGCCAGGTATACTGCGGTTTTTTAATTCCGCTTCATAAAAATGATGGAAAAAATAAAGGGAATATGCTGCGGTTCTAGGTGCTCCGCGGCATATAATCCACTTTTATGTTGCGGTTTAGAACCGTAGCAACAAATATAACATATATGCTGTTATCACAACTGCTTGGAGTCAAAACCGCATCATGTATGGCACAAAATACCGCAGCCTATGAATTTTTTTCCACTAATGTAACCAAAGTACAACTATTACCTGAGGAGGTATTCCTAGCTCCAAGAACAAAGGACCCAAAATGAATCCACCACCTAGACCGAGCAGTCCACCAACAATGCCAGCCGATATCCCACAACAACAATACAAGACGAGCTGATGGACTTCCCAGTTTGTTGAAACATCTCCTTTCGATGAGATTATTCTGTGTCCCTTGTATAAGTTGTATGCTTGATACGCGGATACACCAACAGCAACCGGTATCTGAAAGGCATAAAGATCATTTCATAATCTACATTGATGGCATGAAAAATAAGGTGGGTAGTTGATGAGACGCGGAGGAAATACCTGCAATAAATTCAAAACCCAATAGGCCATTGAGCACGTGGCCGTGTTTTCCTGTTCAAATCATACTCTGGAAGTCAGTATAATGTTCATCAACCCTTCGACGACAAAGGTCATGATCATGATCATGGTCATGGTCATCAACCATCATCCCGCACAAAGTCAGGGTCCGGAGGGAGAGGTAGCAAACAGATCATACTCGTACCCACTCGTGAGAGAGGGCAGGAGATGCACGCAGTCAAATAAAACCCTTCGAAGGCAAAGAAAATGAGAATATATTTCCAAAAAAGAAACACCTCGAGAAAACAGAAAACGAAAGCATTTCCTAGGCAATGAGGTTGAATAGAGGACAGACCTTGAAAATTTGCAGTACAAGAAATGCAGCCCATACAAGGACAAGGAGACCAAGTTCCTTCCAGCAAACATTATTGATGATGGAAACCTATTTCAATCAAAATTCCAATGAAACACATAACAGTTGTAGAACAAGTGAATCGGTTTTAGACATTAGAATTCACTCACTTCTGTGTCTTTATCCTTGGTTGGGCCACTGGGAAGGGGCTTATATTCAACTGCTTCACCATTAGTACCTATTACAATATCATAGTGCAAATGGTTAAGATACTAAAATAATCTTGTGATCCTTTAAATGCTTTTAGTTAAGAAGTATAGTACTAACCGTTCGATTCTAACTGCCTAAGAGCTTCCTGAAACAAAAGTATAGCTATGTTTAAGAAAGGGCAAATAGTTACAAGAACCAATCTATAACGAATATGAACGTATTACGAAACGAATCAAGAGAGCTTTGTAGATACAGTCATAGTCACAGTAAGCAACTCAGTATCCCGCACAAGTCAGGGTTCGGGGAAAGAAAGATAGCAAGCAAATCATACCCGTGCCCCCTCCAAGGAGTGGACAAGGAGAAATGCACGCATTCAGATTATTACCCGAATGATAGGTCCTGCAAAGAGAAGGGTGAGTGACACACAACGCGCCTGGAAAAACACATGCAACTTACAGCACCCATTAAAATAAAGGTCTTAGTCAATGTTTCCTATAGAGATTTGCAGATATATACACAAAATTACCTTCTTCATCAATGTTTCCTTATTCCAAGTTTCAATACCCTTGAAGAATGCCTTAGTAGATGTGCCTACATGAGTGAACTAGTTTAGGCTAACAAGATATCTAAACATACATATAAAGTCATGATATCTAAACATACACTAAAAAGGGTTTATTTACCAACAAAAAGAATGAGAAGCAGAACTGTGACCATCCAATCAGCAAAAATAACATTAAAAGCGACACCGATACTAACTCCGAGCATGAGCATTGGCTGGAAAAGCAGAGCCAAATCGTAGTCGATGAGTGGCATATCAAGAGTTGGATGCCTTAGTTTCAGATTATAGTACACAGTTGAGGCTGCAGCACCAGTTATCATACCTGAAGATGAAACAAAATTGAAATAATGAACTGTTATATGTTATTGCATACTCCCCCTTACTATCAACAAGAAAATTTCATTTTCAGCCAAAAGAATATTTCATTTCCAAAAACCTATTTCTATTTCTTAGGATATGATTTGAATATTTGATTTTGGCATTTTCTACCCAAGTAACAATCATTTTGATGTGTTTAGTAAATGATTTTTTTATCAGCTTTTTAGTTTGCGTTTGGCTTGTGACTTTTTGGCTGGTTAAACCTTTTTAGTAAGCTCAAAGATCGGTCTTTTAACCCAAATTCCAAAAGCTAAGATGATTACTTTTTTATTGGATTTTGAATTTTTAACCCACTTTCATCTTTAATAAACAAACAACAAATAACAACTTGTGACATTTTGGTTGGTTAAACCTTTTTAGTGGGCTCAAATGCCGGTTTTTAAACCCAAAGCCCAAAAGCTACAATGATTAGCTTTTTCATTGGATTTCGACTTTTTGACCCACATTTATCTTTTATCTTTGTTAAATAAAAAACAAATAACAACAAATCCTAGCTTTTACTATCAAACATCTTTGTAACAACTAAATCAGTCAATAACTACAACCAATAATCATTTGCCAAGCAGACCTATAACAGAGGAAATCTGCATGGAGGCTATGACAAGAATCAATATAGGTGAGCCCTTACATTTTGAGATAGCAGTAGCAGATTTAGGATCAAACCCAATGATTAAACTAAGCATTGGCACAAAGATACCACCCCCTCCAACACCACCAACACTTCCAAATGCTGCTCCACAGAATCCAATGAATGAACCCAATACAATTTGCCATCCAAATTTGATTTCCTATGAAACCAACAAATAAATTTGAATTTAACCCACAATATAAAATAGAAGTATTACCATATTTTGCACAAACCATCAAAGTTTCATTAACTTAAACACAAGAATACAACCCTTTCAGAAAAGTAACAAATAATAATAAAAAAAAAACACATAATTTTGCTAAGAATAATATAGTTAATCCATCATCAACCTATAGAATAAGTACACTTCATACAACCCAATTAAGAACCCTTTTCTGGGTTCCTAAATAAATGCCAAAATGTTTCTTAAAAGTGCATTAAAATAAGATTCAAGATTCTAGGTACCCACAGAATGAATCTAAAGGTGAAAAAAATGACATTTTTAATCAAATTATATAGAAAACAATAGTTTTGACCTCCAATCATCATCATTTCATAACTTAGCCCCATTGAGTAGCTTCCCCCTGAACAGAATTCGGGTCGTAACAAAAACATTGTTACTTTTTGGTAGGAGTAACTAATATTTGCAACTTCAGTAAATAAAAAATATATATAATTTAATGAGTTATTTTACTATATTAATATCATTAAGAAACCAGTTAAAAGTTTAAGTTTATGATTATACTCTAACACGTTGTCCTGAATGCAGCATAGACCCTCCATATGACTAAAGCTAAAGTTGAAATTCAAGCTTGTGACTTGTTGTCAAACTGGTCTTTGATATCAGGTCAAAGATCAACTCAACTACTTAACCTTCAAATATGGCGCATGATATATTATATACTTGAACAATTATAATTCAAAATGTAATAAATAATCTAAATCTTTGATCTATGAATATAAGGGACATGGTTATACCTTCAAATAATGGTTAAAAATAATAAAAACGAGAGTTCTTTAGAGTTATTTACCGGCCAAACATGGTGGTAACCAGATTCATCAGATTGCCATAAAAAGTTGACAACTTGTGAAAGAAGATAATCTGAATATGAATCAGAGGTGACATTATTGGCGGATTTTAGGGTTTTTCTTTCAGCAGAAACTAACATAGAAGCCATGAAAAAGCTTAAAGAAACCATGGAAATTGATCTCAAAAGCTTCCCTTTTGGCAACTTTGAATCCTTAATCATCATCATTTTGATTTGCCCACAAAAATTCAAATCAAATTGTTAAAAATGACACCAATTTTCACCCAATTCTTTAATTTTATTCCTCTGATTTTTTGTTTGTGTATGAGTGTTTGAGAATGGCGGTAGTTTTATTTGAAGTGTGGATAGAAGAGTAGGACTAATGGGAGTAGTAGATATAGGCTGCCAGATATGTGATGAATCAATGATGTAGGGTGACGCATGAGAATCATGATTGGTGACACAATTGTGAAAGAATCTTATGTTAAACCCATTAAAGATTAACCCCATTTTACCCGATTTTTTTATGCTTACTTATATTATCCTTAATGTTTACTTGTCGTTTATTTTTAATATCTTAAATATCTTCTTGTATTATTCTTAATGTCCACTTACAATATCTTAAAAAATATATAATGCCCAACTAAAGATAGTCTCTTAAAGAGATCCTTAAAGAGACAGTCTCTCATAATAATTTGTGTCACAAAAAAGCCCTTGAAAATACACAAATATGTGTTGAGAAATCATCTCTAATTGGATCGGCCTATTATATATTATTTAAAATATTGTAAGTAAGAATTATGAATGATGTATATAAACATTTTTTATATTGAAAGTAGGCATTAGGATGCAATAAGTAAGCATTAAGGATAACGTAAGTAGACATTAATTGTAGAAATGCACATTTAAAAAATATACTTCTTTCTGATCAAAAAAATATATATACTTCTTTCGTTCCATGATACATGCTATATACTCCCTCCTATTCAAGCTAATAGTCCCATGTAGTTTTTTCACTTGTCGAGCCAACATTTTATTTCTTAATATCTCTAATTGTTCTTAACTAAAAATTATAAAAAGTTAATATTAGTATTAATCATTGCATTCAGACAAATCAAATATATACATAATTAAAAGTTATATATTAATTATTCTAAATTGCACGAGTTTCTACACTAATATTTCATATTGAATTAAGGTAAGAAAAAATATTATTTATCTTAGCTTTTTTTCGGCAAGCAACTACATCCAGTAGCCTATTATTCTGTTTGGGTTCACTAGGTTTATTTAAATGTATATGTACATAATTAAGGTAAGAAACAAAATAAATTATCTTAACATGGCTGACAAGTTGCTCATTTCAGTCGAATACTAAAATAATATATTTTTTCTATTTTGAAATACTTTTTATTGATAGTGACATAATTAGTGAAGAAATGTCACTATCAGTAACAAGTATAATAAAACGGAGAAAGTATGATGTTAAATTTAAATATTTTAAACTTGAAGGTATGTTTTGTTCACTTGAGTTTTACATCATAGTTGTATACAAAGTGTAAACAAACTTAGCACTCTTTTAATAAATTTTATTTATCGTTAATTATGTTACCATGTATTAAATTTGATGTACCATAATTTCCAAAAATACTCTAACTTTATAGAATTTACCCTATATATTCACTTAATATAAGAGCTTTTATTGGATTTCTATAAATTTTTATGTTAAAAAATTTCGTACCCTATTCAATTTTGTATACTACTCCCTCCGATCTTATTTGTTATTCCACTTTGGGTTTTTCACAAATATTAAGGTAGATAGATACTTTGGGTTGTAGTGGGTATTATTTTAATTAAATAGTAGTGTAAAATAATGATTGTATTGGATCTATGAGAGGAAAAATAATTAAATAATAGTGTGAAGTAATGATCGTATTGGAAGTATGAGAGAGAAAATAATTAAATAGTATTGTAAAGTAAGAAAAGTGTGATTTTAATTTTTAAGGGGTAAAAGTAGGATGAAAATTTTTCCAAAAATAAAAAGTATTCTAAAGTGAAAGAACTTTTGAAACTACCCATATAGTAAGGTGGAAGAATTTAAAATAACGGAGGGAGTAATACTTTAAAATTATATATACTCTTATAGTCTTATAAGAAGTTGGCACATGAAAAAAATAAGCTAACTAGCTAATGCTAAACCAACTTAACCATTCGCCACTTCACTTGAACCTTTTCCTTTGTACTCCTAACTCAATTTGAAACATTAAAATGCTCAATTTAAATATTTTTCAACCATTGCAAATATTATTATTATTATTATTATTATTATTATTATTATTATTATATTAATATAATATATATACTCTAAAGTCTAACAATAATGCATTGTTTGCAAGCCAAAGTAAATGATGTCATAAAACCACCCACTCTAGACCAAGTCCAATAGCTAACATTCCCATCTATTACCACCAAAATTATCAAATAAATTTTCCCAAATTCTAACTACCAAGCATTTATTCATAGTCTTATTTTCTACCCCTACTAAGTACTAATGTTATCTTTAAAAATAACGATTTTATTAGATTTAACTCAAATTTAGTATCTGACAAATAAAAAAATTTAAATATGGATTTGAGTCAAATTCACAATTATTATAAAAGTGGTTAAAGACGAGGATAATTTTGTCATTTTCAAATTCTTCATTAATGATTTCATGACTGAAATCTACAATTTGAAATGAAATGCTTGTTCTCAAACGCAACATCATGGATTTATGGTGTTCGAAAACCATGATTTTATTTAGAAAGTTAAAAATTGGATTAAATTTAGAGTTTAGCAAATTAAATTATTTAAATATGGATTTGAGTCAATTTTCCCCTTATAAAAAATAGTTAAAGTTGAGAGTTTGAGTTTTTGTAACACCTCGGTCCTTCGGACCGAAGGTGACTACTCACGAAGACTGTAGATTGGCCCCACAAATCAACATAACTCTTTCCAGCGCACTTTGTTCTTTCCCGTGCATGCTCGCTCAGGAAAACTTCCCAGGATGTCACACATCCTAAGATTGCTTCCCACCAAACACACTTAACCGTGGAGTTCTTAGCAAATGGCCGCCCATGAAAAAGAATATGCACCTTGTTGATATAAGTTGTCTATCAAATATCAATCATATTTAAAACTAAACCTGAGGTATCACACTCACCCTCACTTAGGGATACAACGTCCTCGTTGGACCGTAGTTTCAGGATCTTTTCCCTTGCTAGGTGTATTGAACACACAATTAGCACCGGCGGTTTGAGGGCCCGGGGTGTTACAGTTTGAGAATGACTACTTAAATCTTGTTATTTTCAAATTCTTCATTATGATTCTATAATTGACATATATAATTTGAAATAAATTTCTTATTCCCAAACACAACCTAAGATAATTTGACGATTTAAATTTGAATTTATAATTTGATATACATGACTTTAAACTAAAACTTAACTCAAATTAAATTTAATTGACATGATTAATTATAAAAAAACTAATTTATCAGAATATCGTCACTACAACAAATTCAACTTTTTGCGACATTGGATTTAGTGGCATTAAAAAAATGTCATTGATTCATATTTTTAATCTAATAATTATGGATTTCTATTTTAAATACCACTATAAAAAGATTTAGCGACATTTTATTTGGTCTTTAGTGGCATATGTAATTGTTACTATAGTCTATAGTGGCATTTGGGAGAAATGTCACTAAATCTTATGTCGCAAAAAGCTTTAATGTGACTTTTTATTATGCTGCTAAATGGTCTAATAAATGTCACTAAATCCTCATAATACACTATAAGAAAGTTGAAATAGCGACATCTAAATTAAATGTCGCTAAATATATCCCACTAAAAGCAAATTATGTTGTAGTGCGTATATAAATTTTTATATTGAGACTTGGATAATTCAACCTAAAAATAGTTATTTGTCCATGTGTTAAATGTATAATAAAACACGTATGTGAGTAATCTTGCTCTTGTTCATTTACCTAATCATTCAATCCTCTAGAAAGATGAATACCTAATGGCCTATTTTTATGGACTACTAATTTAAATAAAGATAATTATTAAAAAAATTAATTCAAATTAAACTGATCATAAATCAAGGGTGAAACATATAGTACGGGGGTGGAGTGTCAACACTTTTTTTTCCTAATATATATGTTCATAAATATAATAAATATATGTCATAATTAAGAGGACAAGAATTTTAATTTTTGACCTATTTTTTTAATGCTACATTACATTTTAGTTTTTACCCTTTCTAATTTTTTATTTAAATTTGACCACTATCAGAACATACCTTAAAACATATATAAATTTTTCAGTTAAATGCATGACAATTATGTTGGTCATTGCAAATTTCTTCAAGAATTTTAACTATCACAATGGAATGTTTTTCATCACCATTATGTCATCGCTATTTTAACTTCAAAAATGCTTATGTGTTATTTTGATTTTAAAATTTCTTCTCTGTAAAACATCATGATGTTGTGATTATTAATAAAATCATCATCATTATATTGTGTTTTCTTATCAAAGAACATGCATGTAAATATGTAATTAATGTTTTTAGTGAGTCGCATTATTATTAATAGGGAAATTTTACATTGTATTATCGAACTTTCATTAAACGTCAGTGGTAGCACTTTTGTAAGATTTTTCCACATGATATCATTTTTATGCTTTCAAATGTTTAATTCACCATTTTGACGTTCAATTCACCGTTTAATTCATCAACGCTCTCAAATGTTCATGGCAAATTATAAAGACAACAACCAACACTTAATAAGGGTAAAAAAAATCAAAATGGTGAATTAAACGAAAATTGATAAGAATTTAACGGAAAATGCTACGGCAGTTAGATAAGGCATAAACTGGATGCTATCATTTGGAAAAATCATGCAAAAGTGCTACTACTGGCGTTTCATGAAAGTTTAATTCTACCATGTGGAATTTCCCTTACTAATATAGGGTGATTCTTTAAAATCAAAGATAGTTCATACACAGATTTATACGTTGCTAACGATATAATTTTCTATTTTTTCACTAATATTTAGAAAAAAAATTATTATTGTGTATCATACAGGTATCAACCTAGTTAAAAATAAAACGAAAGATATTTGACGTTTGTTGATTAGTTTAACTAGTAATGAAAGTATTCTATGATACCAAAAATGTGTATGTAAGCATATGATTTATGGGTTGTAATCAAAGTGATGTGGAAAAATAAAATAATACTATGATCGTATTACTATATTATTGTGCAAAAGAATATGGACATGAAAATAATAACAAGAGCTCTCTTGAGACACTGTAGTTTGTAAAGACGACTTTTAAAAGTTCAGTCTAAATTTATTTATAACAATATATATTTAGAATTAGGCTGAGCTTTTAAAAGCGCTCTTTATAAAAGACGGTCTCAAGTAAGAATTTGTGTTACTATAATAATAATTGATAAGGACGAGTTCTTATCAATGTGCGTGGAATGGATGGATGACATAAATTTAATAAGGCAGGGTGGATGCACTATATGTATTTGCATCCATTCAAATGAAGTGGAGTAATACTAATTAAAGGTCCTTGTCAACAATTTTTTATTTTTTTTTTAAAAAGTCAGGTTTTATTTCATTTTAATTGATATTAGCTTCTCAAATAAGTGCTCTTTTGACAGATTGTCTTTTGTAAAGACGACTCTCAAAAGTCCAGTCCAAATTTATATTTAAAGTTGTAACAATATATATTTAGAATTGGACTGGGCTTTTGAGAGCCGTCTTTACAAAAGACGGTCTCAAGTAAAAATTTGTGTTTCTCAAATAAGATGTTAGTTTGATTCTTATTGCTCCTCATTTTAGCCTATCATGCATTTGAAAAAAAATTCAAATTTAAAAAAAAAGGTGCATTGCCTTTAAACCTATTGCTAAATAATTGGGTCGGCTGGTGGAAATGCACACATTTCTATTTAAATTTGTAGTTTGCAGTATTTTCTATTTTGAAAATTCTTTCACTCTTTTAAAAGGATTTAATCTCATATAGTAGGTTTTTCGATTCGAATGAAATTAATATAACAATAATCAACACAACAATGATCATCATCATATCATCATACTTAGTGTATTCCGCTCATATTCCGCTCATGAAAACTATGATCAGAATCTGGGGAGAGATGGAAGATGACATATCATGCCCATAAACGAGAATATGAATAAAAAGATACTCGACTCAAGAAAGACCTATAATGAAAAGCAAGACAAAACAAGACAAGATAAGGTAAAAAATCATGACAAAGCAATGCAAGATAAAATTAAAATTAGTAACATGATCGAAGAAATATAAAGCAACCATAAAGGCCAGAACAACATACGAGACATAAATGACATAGGTGTAGACATATGTCATATCCGATATGTATGACCCAAATACGATATCTTCAACTAGTTTAAGCCTTAGTAAAACCCTCACTCTTACGGCCCGTTTGGTAGGTGGTATTAAACGGTGGTAATGAGAATGAAAATTAGTGTAATTTTGATTGAAAAATCTTTTGCTACCTTGATGGCCATACTTGTCCAACTTCAATTATCTTATTTTCTTCATAAATTTCATTGCAATGCATTACCATTGTGAAAAGTGGTATTAGGGGGGAATGGAAATTAGTACACAAAAAACTTTTATGAACAAAGTTTTATTAACATGGGAATGACATGAAAATTTTGATAAACTTTTACACTATAAATCATTCTCATAACTATTATTTAATACTGCTAACCAAACGGGTCGTTAACGTATGAACCGTTCAATATTGGCAAGGGCAGGGATACAACCTTTAGGATGTTGAAGAGAGCATTTAAGCATTCCCACTTTCCACCGCATACATTTCAAGTGTGCCCAAAAATCTGAAAAATAATGAGTATGATTAGTAATTAGTATATTCAAATGTCTTATTGGTCTATAATTTTAGAAATTGTTCAATGATTTTAAAAAATATATATATTTACAGGACTAATTTTTATTATTACTCATAATTATCATGAAAGAACAATCTATCTATCTATTTTGCTTAGGTGTCATCACCAAACACCAATTTGATTTTGTATATTTTTTTTAGAATTTTGTGTATTTTTTAAATAATCAATATATTTTAGAAATTGTTCAATGATTTTAAAAAATATATATATATATATATATATATATATATATATATATATATATATATATATATATATATATATATATATATATATATATATATATATATATATATATATAGTCAACTGATCTAATAAATATGAACAATATCTTACATTAATACTTAATGTTTGGCAAATGATATCTTTTTTCCATTTTTGTTGGCTTTTGATTTATTAATTTTTATTTGGTCAAACAAGTAAAAAATATTTTACAAATGACTTTTCATTGGCTCACACTTTCTCTAATAAATATAGTAGCTGATACACAACAACTAATTATTTTAAGCAAATATCTCCATAACAAGTGACTTATACAATTAGATAAATAGATAGCAAATCAATTAATATTTTCAATTGATCAAATCAGTCAATAAAATAACTTCAATTAACAGTCATTTGCTTAACAGACCATTTTACTAAAGTCACCATAGTGGAGTCTAAAAAATAATGTACTAAATAATCAAATCAAATCATATTTCTATAATGAATACTACTCTCTTGTCAATCTGCATATACATTTTATAAAAATTATATAAATATATCATAAATTTTATATATTAATACGAATCTATCAAGATTCAATATGAATATATTTTAACTATTTGTATTCATGAAAAAGTATGTTTAAAATTTATATTTTGACATAGAAAGTCTCAAAAAATTGTACTCCCTCCTATTCAAGGTATTAGTCCCATTTGACTTTTGACACTATTCATTAAGCACTTTTAATTTGTATTTTATTCTTAATCTATAAGTTATAATATTGTCAAGTGAGGTCTTATTTGATTCATTTTAATGCAAAGATCATTAATATCAACTTTTTACAATTTTTAATTATACACAATTAGAGATATTGACGATGAAATTATTGCATTGGCAAATGTGCCTGATCAAATGGGACTATTAAGATAAATAGGAGGGAGTATTATAAAAAAATAGAGACCGTCTTTTTAAGAGACGTCTCTCAAATTCAGCCCATTAAAACTTAATTAAACAAAAAAATCATAATAAACTAATCAAATTAGAGACAATAATTTGCGTAAAAAAATCTTAAAAACCAACCTCGACCACTTGATTCCCAGGCCCTGAGGCCTTAATAGTGGGCCACGATCCACGCTATAATTCCTTGAGAAATTGTTTAAAGCCACAACTTTTGTTGATATAAAAGGTCTACCATAACTCTACAAGTGAAGTTTAGACTTTTTTTTCTTTGTTTTTTTGTTGCGCAAATGAATATACAATAGATATATGACATTGATTTCTTTTCAAAAGAAAATATATTGACATTGATTTTTGTCTTGTCACCTTTCAAAAGAGTGGAATTGCAAGATCTAAACCTCTCTGAGCACCTGACCTGAGATAGAGTAGTTGGAGGCGCCTTATACACGTTTTAGACCACTGAGTGTCCGTTCGGTTTTGTCAATGTTTCTGTTCTATGGCATTTATCCGTTGCTTGTACTGCTACTATTGTTGTTTTCTTTATCCTTTTCCATCTGTCTTTAATATATTAGATTATATCCATATGTTTTCTAGCTATATCTATCTTATGTATACGGATAACGCTTGTGTGTGCTAAGATGCAGACTTTTGGAGTTCGCCGCAACATCACTCGGTCCCACTAGTTAAAGAATCTGGATCCCATATTATCCTCTCTCGAGCCGAGGAACTCATTGATTGTGCTCTCCTTCATGGGTATGAGTTGTTGCCGTCCTTCCCACTCCAGACCCTGACCATAGTTTTTTATGGACGGGATATACTGAGTACGAAGATGATGATGATGAGATGATGACCTTTTTATATATTAAATTTTTAAAAAAATTTCTAATTCATTTTTTTTCTTTTGCTATAGTTTCTCTTTGAACAGTAATTTTAACATAGAAAAAGTCAAGGTATGCATTGATTTCAAATTCTTAGTTAAATTTGTAATTTTTTTAATAAAATTGCAAGTTAGCCTAGGCCAAATCGCAGATTTGATGCTTTACTTGGAGGATTTTAGTGGTGAAAAAATAGATTATACTTCAAGATCTATTACTAATAGAAAATTTGATTTAGTAGATAGACTACATTCTTTGGCCGAAAATATAGCTAGTACTATTGGTTTTCATGTCACTCATGCATCTTATATACAAGCAAAAGGAGGGTTATTCTACAATGAGTCATTATCTATAATGTTATCGATACGATAGGTTTAGAGATCGTTTTGCGGCTCGACCAGGATCAAGAACTAGCGCATGTGGTTGCCGATTTATGATTATTTGATAGTCATAAATCTGGAGAAAGGTCATTTACCTATACCTAGTGATAAATCAAGACACAACCATCAAATTATAGTGTATAGATTTTATCGTGTTAAAGTAAATATGTTGCCAAAGTTGTTAAAATTAAAATTCTACTTGAAATCGTTCAAACCTATAGAATCGAATCGTTTGACTCAAACTGTAGAATCGTAAGATTCTACAATAAACTTAAAATTGCTATCTAGTCATAATTATTCACTGCAAAAGTTTAAGTTTATTATTTAAAGTTTCATTCTTTTCGTTTTTAAGAATGAAAAAAAAATATATTTAATAATTAGTTTAAATTTTCATGCCGATGAAAAAATAAACTTTTTTAAAAATTATGATAACGAATCGTCAACTTGTAAGAAAAATTAGTACATAAGAAAAATTAAAAATTAAATCGTAGAATCATGTTATGATTATCATGTTATAATTCTATCTCTACAAATTTTATTTTAATTTCTGTTGTATATTCTCGAATTAAACTTACTAGTCATTGCAGCTGCATGTAACAAGTGGGAAGTTGCGGGAAAGGGTAAGACGCTAAGATGAACGCACATTATCATCATCATCAACCCAATATCCCGCTCACAGGATCTGGGTGCGGGAAGTGGGAAGATGAACGCACAGATACTCTAAAAAACTTCTACACATACGCATTGGCCAATGTAACTAATTCATTGGATTACTGATCATTAAGGAGAAAAATAAATAAAAAAATTTACCTACTATAAGTCTGAAATCCAAAATTAAGCCGTGCCTCATGGTAACAAAAAGAAAATTTGCTCGAAATAAATAAGAAAAAACCAATCAATGGACCATAGAGACCGCTTCTATTTCTTCTTGTTACAGGAGTGGATGAATTTAGGTCTTAAAATAGAAGTACGACTGTTATGAATAGTAGGGGTGTTCAAAACCGGGTACCGGGTCGACCCGGATCCGGAAATCTGGATACCCGCTTTTTCGGGTACCTAAATTGCGATCCGGTTCCGACCCGGTTTCATATTTTGTTTTCCAGCTTATACAGTCATTCCCTGACTGGTGTCTTCAACCCCGTTTCTGCGTTTGTTTTAGCATCGATTTACCTGCCAAAAAAGGAAAATAAGGGTTCTAAGCTAATCAACGCAAAAGGCAATAGATAGTATAAGGCCGAGGTTGTACTAGAAGGGTATCGACAGAGGAAACAAAAGCAACCGCACTCATACAATCACACAAATTTTGACATGACCCACCCCACCCGTCCAGGCCTGTTGCACACCTCTACACACAATACAAATAGATGCAGAAGCAGCACCAGAACTTGAAGAATGTGATTTTTACTTCTACATAATATCAACTATTACTAAAGGTATGTAGTATAAATGCTAACCTCTCGGCTCTCAGTATGATGATTAGCAGCAGAAGGGTGACGCTTAACTTTACGATATGCTCTCTCTGTATTGTATGATTCAACCTGAGGCATTTCCAATTTTTACAGGTAAGAACCTCCTCCAAGAGTAGCAGCAACGCCAAACACCTCGACCTCTTTAAAGTGAAAATAACAAAATAAACAACACAATAAAAGAAAACAAACAGAATCTTACAGCTTCTTTGATCTTGGTAGTTATATCAGCCGCTTTGACAGAGGCAATTCGTAAGCACTGCATAACAACACTGGGGATGACACCAACGCCTCCACCCTTTTGAATGGCACATATATCCCCATTGGTGTTCAACGTAGCAGTCATTCTGCTTTTCATTATGGCCTCTTCAAACTGTGTCGGATCTATCACCTATGTCATAAGTAACATGTGAAGTCAATCTAGATAGCAGAGGCAACTAGTCCACAAAACTGCTATATATAAGCCTCCTATTTCCATTACTTACCACGATATTATCATCTGTGATGAATGCAAATGTCACAGCTATAGGAAGATGATGAACTATCAAAGGAAGTGGTTCACGCACCTGCCAGGAGTATGGATAAGAAAAAGAATATTAAACGCGAAAATAATGTAAAAATCACTTCTCATGAGACGTCACTCATAGTACCCAACATGACCAGAATATGGCATTGACTAGTACTCAAGAGTAGAGCTATTAGTGGGCAAAGGCCCACCCTAAAAAATTTGTGAAAATATAGTAGGGATGGAGATGGACGGATGTGATGGAGATGAACAGGATTGATAGTATGGTGAGGGTTGTTGGTTGTCAAAGGGTATGAGAGCAAAGAAAATCATTAGTACTATTTGAAGATGATCAGAAACGTGCCCCAGAACAAGGAAGGAAAACCAATATGAATACTTAATATAACCAAAGTGCCAAACATAATAAAGGAGTCCCCTTCATTCTTATTTTCCCCAATTTCCTTTCAGTCCAAGAAACTAAATGGCCCCTCATTCTTATTTTAAGCATCTCCAATCGACTTCTCCATGAAGAAAAAAGCCCAACGTTATCTGAGTAAGAGACATAATTTCATTTCCTTTATTTAATACTGGTAGGTGACAAAAAAAAAACAAAAAAAAACCTTAGCCTAGGGACATGTCCACACCACTACTTATGTAAGGATCCGCAATTCACCCAAGATGATCTAACATTTACTTTCTCAATTTTTGCAAGGGAATTAGTGTTTTAGGTTACACTGTCTGACCACACTAGTCAGAATTAGTACTACAATCATCTTCATGAATGATGCTCACCAAAAAGTCATTGCCCTTTTTCTATCATTTAACCTTATCATCTCCAATGAAACAAACATGATAAACAATTCATTGTGTTGGATGCGTATACGTAAACAATGATCATATGTGAAAGCTACAGTTTGCAGCATTAAAAAGGTCAGGACAGACGAAATCACAAGAATTGTAAAACTGCCAGCTCTACATTGAACATCATAAAACACCTGATTTAGTTTCATATTGTGAATTTGTGATTTTTTTTTTTGGGTACCTGAGGGTAGGGGAAGGCAAGGGGAGGTGGACAGAGAGGATCGAACCCAACCCAGGTTCTTTCTGAGGCAAGTGGTACATGCTCCAACATTTTGATTATTGAAATACTTTACAGGACTCTCCATATTATTGACATGAAATCCAGCCAGATGGAGGAATAATCAGGTAGCACATAATTTTACACCAACATCATCATGAGTAAGATGGACCCACCTCAGGTGGATGTACTGTTAATTCTTGCCCATCTTCTCCACCCAGACTACACTCTGGCCTCCTGAACGTTAAAAGGGCTGCCAAAGCAGCAACATTTGCAGCATCAACAAGATTCCTGACAATTGAGAAATCAGAGGGACATATGTGGTGTCCAGATTCACAACTCACAAGGAATTAAAGAAATAAACATTAGAGCTTACCCTCCATTATCTAGTACATGAAGATCAATGCGGATAGACCATACTAATTTTCCAGAGAGCACACAAAGTGATTCGGTATCGATTGCACTACTCTCCCTGCAAAAGCACTTCAAACGTAAAACTAGTGCCTATACGTGCAAAATAAAGGGGGAAAGTGCAACCAAACTAGGGAATACAAAAGTGTTGATCACTAAGATGTGAAATCATCAAATTGGATTACTATATGTTTGTTGGACACATCATGCAATCTAAAGACCAGCAGCTGATCTAAATTTATGCTTCTCACATGACTTACAGTATCTAGACCAATCAGACCATGTGAAATCTGTCCTATTCTTCCATAGCCTTCCCTTACTGAGCTCCTACAGACTGCAAACACTTCTAAAAAAACCAGATAACAAACTGGCACTAAACCTTTACCATGGCAGTAAATAATAGTATCTTACCAAGAAGCTTGAACATCTAAAGTTTGACAATCTTTGATGAAATTGAGACAAGCCTGAGAGTAGGGCCTATATCAACTCCTAGCAGCTGATCTAAAATTATACCCAATACTTAAAGAATAAGCAAATCTGTGGTCTTTGTCAACTGAAGCATTTCCAAGGTTTAGTGAAAGCTAATAGTGAGAAATGGGAAAGGTTTTATGTTGCAGTTTAATAATGGATGACTGAAAGAAGTTCCAAAAAGATAAAAATACCTCAAACCACGGTCGATTATACGTCCCAACTCCACAGCAGATTCTCCAGGACGGCCAACCTCAAATGAGGGATCGGCCATAGGAGAAAACTCGGTATAAATAGCAAGTGATCCTTCATTTGGCCTGTCCTTATAAGGTTGAACTAGCTGAGCTGTTACAAAGGCCATGATATGAGTCTGGCCAAGCTGCACTTCAGAAGAACCATCGTCCCTGCAGTTTACCACAAACTAAGCAAGTATCAGCAATGGTGATTTACTATATAAAACATTATAAGAGTAATAATTATCACACTAGAAGCAATAAGTCACTTCAAAAAAATGATTGGTTCATAAACTTTCTAGTAAATTTTATTCTAGGATGTACATATGTAGATTGTAGAATGTTCCAGACTAGGGGACATGTGACATTGTCTGGCCATACTTTACGAAAATAATGGTAAGTTATACAATCCTAGGAACTAAAAGATCGGCCCTATGCATAGGCACCCAAGGGCCTTTTATAAATCCCAAGTTAGCATAATTCTTCTCTTATCATTCAAACAATAAAAATTTGTAAGAAATTAGGACCTTTGTGATGATCTTAAGTAATAGAAACAACAAAAATGTTTGTTATCTTAGTTATAATGAAAACATCATTCCACAACAAAAAAGTACTTCATGTTGATAGCATTGATAAAGACATGAAGTTACGCATGGAGAATAATTACTAGGATATGTTGTTCTTTAAAAGGTGCATGAAGGTGAAAACAGGGCCGGCCCTAGATATTTGGGTCCTAGGCGAAATAGCACATTGGTGCCTTTTTCTTTGCAATTTATAACTTATATGAACCTTTTACAACCATTAATTTTGTTTTTTTTGACATGGAGCCCTGGGCGACGGCCCCTCTTGCCCACCCTTGGAGCCGGTCCCGGGTGAAAATGGAATCATTTTAGTATCTCCGTGTCGACAAGTTTTTAACGAGTACTTCCCATGTCTGTGAGCCGCAAAAACGCCATAAAACAGAAAAAATAGTTTAACATAAGACCTGGCAGAAAGTTCAGTAAACGTCCGACACAACTTCATTCAATAACATTGCATTTCCCAAATGCCATTCAAGTGGTTCCCAATTACCTGAATTGTTTCAGATGTAGGCAGTGTTACCCTCATCTAAACATGCAAAATTAATGTTTAACATACTTTTAAAAGGGTAGTCGACGCTAAATAAACACATACAGTAAAGAAGATGAATGATCAGTGTGTACAGAGTAGAACATTGCATCTTTAATAATGATAACAAAACCAGCAACAGAAAAATAATATAAAATAAAATAAAAAAACTTTACCGGCCAAACTTGATTGTTAACCGGCGGTAATCGAATGGGCGACGTCCATCAACTCTAAGATCCTTTAGCAATGCTGTCTCAATAAATTTCTTCTCATTTGCAGTTATATTCCAACTATTTGCTAATCTCTGCTCCATTTTTTTATTGTACTATTTTAAGACTTCTTTTTTCATTGTACTAATTTATTGTATCTTCAAAGAAATTTTGAGACCAACCCTTTAATTTTTTTTAGCAATCAAAAAACAAAAAGATAAAAGTGAACTTACATATGATTTTCTGGATCAAAAAGCCAAAGAGAATCAAAGAAATTGGTTTCAATTAACCGATTTGAATCAAATTAAAGACAAAACCATAGAACAAGAAATTTAGAGATTATGTCAAAAACGGCTGGCAATTGGCATAGAGATGAAGATTTGATTGAGTTATCCCAAATTTAGAGAGAGAATAAGTAGGGTTTTCATTGGGTCTATTATATGATGGGCCAAGTTTTCCATAGTTAATTTAGCCCATGCTAAAAAATGGAAAATGTAGACAATCAAAATAAAATAATTATGTATCGAAAATTAAAAAAAAAATTCAAATGATATAGTCATGGTGAGACAATTTTTATTGGGCTGATTAAATGTTATGTACATTTAAAGTTTTAAAGTGATTAATTATAAATTTAAAGTAATCTCTTACAATTTTAAAATCATCAATTATAATCTTAGAGTAGAGTCTTATAATACTCAACATAACCTTACACTAATCACTTTTTTAAAAAAAAAAAATTTTAAAATTTTCTTACACTAATCACTTAGAATTTTAAAGTGACTAAATAAACAAATATATATATATATATATATATATATATATATATATATATATATATATATATATATATATATATATATATATATATATATATATATATATATATATATTTAGGATCAAATAAGAAGGTTTTTAAATTGAGAAGGATGAGAAGAATTTTGTTTGATTTTTTTAGTTACTATATATACAAAGGATACTATGTTACAAAAAAGAACACTTTTAAAATTTATGTCATAGTTACTTTCTGTAACATAGTTACTTTTACAATTATGTGTTTTGCTCAATCGGACCATAGATTTTTTATTGTAGTGAAATCAAGGGTGTAAAGTCCTTCTCACCCTTCTCATTTTCAACACTCTTCTCATTCGATACCTCCTATATATATATATATATATATATATATATATATATATATATATATATATATATATATATATATATATATATATATATATATATATATATATATATATATATATATATATATATATATATATATATAGTTATTTATTATATTTTGAAATCTTTATAAGTAATAATTATTATTTTATTTATGACACCTTCACCATCATCAAATATTATCAAATTGTCGCCAACTACAAGTCGAAAATCTTTAAGTGACATTACAAATGGTACACAAGTTAGTTTTATTTTTAGATATGATAAACATGTAAAATGATTCTGCTTATGATATTTTGAAAAATTATTTTGTGGAAAAGAAAGTGTTGCAACACGCAACGGGTGGTCATCATCAAAAGCTACACCAAAAAGACTTTTAGTACCAGGAAGATATACAATTCATAGTAACACCATTGTCCGGAACACATCTGATGATAATAGAGAAGTTGTATCACAATTAACTAACAATTGTGAAATAGGTAAAATATCATTGCAACAATATATCAAAAGGATTTAAAAAAATAACCCAATTTAAGAAGATAAGAGAAGTATTTGATGAGTATTGGCTTGCCATGAAATAGGTATTTATAGAAGAAAATGAGGAATATGAGAGGTCTAGATATTGATGAGGAAAAATGAAACTGCAACCTTAAGCTAATCATGCCGTCTGAAAATCTTCACAGCCGTTTTATAACCATTTCGTTCCTATATCAACAAGGTTGTATTCATGACTCTTAATCTTTATTCTTTTATTTCTCCTTAGTAATATCAGTCATTTCATATGCATTGTTGTCAAGTTTCAAATTCTCTATTTCTTTATTATTATTATTATTATTATTATTATTATTATTATTATTATTTTGAACAAGAAAAATATTTCATTGATCAATCTCAAACAGGTACAAACACAGAGCGCAGGGTAACCAACTCCTTTTTACAAGTTGCATCAGTATGAAAGTGGAACCCACCTTCTAGGAAATGTTGAACCACCTCACTCTTTGTGTGTATAAAGGAGAAGGAAACACCTTAGGGAACAAAACAAGAAAATTAGACTTGTTTTCGCTGTTTTGATGAATATTACAAATTTTTGGTGTCAAATTTCTGGGTAGCCTAAGAAAGTGCTAAAGCAGGTTAATGCAATCTATAGAGCTTATCTTTGGCATGATAAAGCTGATTTCGATGTTCCTGGAAATATGAATTGGTCTAGGGTTTGTACTCCTAAGAAGTTGGGTGGTCTGGGTATTCGTAATTTGGAGATTTGAAAATTGGCTGTTGTGGGTAAACTTGTGTGGCATATTTCTTCAATGAGTGATACCATGTGGTTTAGATGGGTGCATGGTGTTTATACAAAGGGTGGCAATTGGAGGGTTTTCAGTGCCCCAATAACTTCAAGCTGGGCTTCTAAGAAAATATGCAAGGTTAAATATAGGCTTGGTCAATAGGTGCATAATGGAACTTACTCCATCAAAGAAGTATATTATGAGTTTGTAGGAACTGGACAGCCAATTGACTGGGCGAGTTTTGTTTGGAATAGAAGTTCTATTCCTAAAGCTAGATTTGCATTAGGGATTGAAGTCTAGCTGTGAACGAGAGATTGAAGTCTAGGGACAAATTATTTGCATTAGGGATCATCTCTACTGACGTTTGTCCGTTATGTGGTTTGGAAACATAATCTAATACTCATCTTTTCTTTGCTTGCATTTATAGCCTTCAAAATCTTAGAGGCATTTTGAAATGGTTGAGTATTAGGAGTATTAATGATTCCCTTGTTGATCTTACATCTTGGATGTGGAAGTGTGCTACAGGTGAGAGGAATATTGGTACTATTGCACTATGGAGTCTTACGTATGAGATTTGGTGTGCTGCTGTTTGAAATTTCGAAATTCCTTCGGTGCATAGAGTTTTCCCAACAGGTGAAATTTGCAGTTAAGAGTAGAGTTTTGCATATTCCAATCAAAGGTGTTAATTTACAACACCATTGGATTCAAAATCTTTTTGACTTTGCGTAAATAGCTATATTGTATCATTATTTACTCTGTATTTTTTCTGGAGTTATGTTCCCCTTATGCACATGAAAAGTGAAAGTTGGACTTCTATTTTGAAGTTTTATTTATATACATATATCGGTTGATTCACACAAGCACTATAAGCGATGGCTCAGAGGAAGCAAAATGGTGGTTACAATAATCATTAAATTTCACTTATTATTTTGACCAACTCATGGTTACAAGTATATTACATCTCAATTCTTCAATTTATTTTTTTAGGATAAAACACTACAATATGGAAGTCTGGTTGTAGAGAGAAATATATTAATTTTGTATAATTATTGTTATTTTTTAATAATCTATAATTAGATTTAGAAGTTTTGTAAATACATTTAGCATTGTTAAGTAGAATAATCTAAACATATGTATTTTCATATTCTAAACATCCTTTTTACATAATTCTTTCCTTCCCTTTATTGCTTGGAGATCTAGAATTAAAGTAACACATTTATTTTTTTTATTGCAACGTAAACCACAAAAGAGAACAACTAGAAAAGAGACAAAAAAAACTAACCCATATTTCTCCTAAAAAAGTGATACATGTTCTAACGAAAATAACGTCTAATTCTGTATTTTTTTTATTTTTTATTTTTTGAAATGAACACCTCCAACTCAATTTGTCATCCCATAAATCTCAAATCTAAATTCTGAATCATTTTGGGCACATAGAAGATAGAAAGAATGGCTCAACTACAACAACTAATGGTACTAAAACTAAGACCATCCTTCCCAACAAATCTTTATCATCATCACCCTCGATTAAACCCCAATTTTCATGTCCTTCCCGCCATTTCCCTTTCCTCTAATTTGCACAGACAAAATTTTCCTATTCTTAACCATGTTTCCACCTCTCTTGCTTCTGGGTTTCGCCTCTTTTGCAAGTTTAATGATTCTGGTAAATCAACTAACTCATACTCTTTTCAATAATTGTTGTGGGTATTTTTGTTTTTACATGGGTGATGAATTTTCATTGTTTTCTAAGTAAATTACTTATAATTTTGGGTGGATTTTGATCAGCTTTCGTTTTGTTGAAGTTCCAATGTCGATTATGTTGAAGTTTTGGGTGCGTTGAATTTGGGCATGTTGATAAGGAAATGTTGGATATATTTGTTAAAAGTTCTATACACTTACGAGAAAAGATAAGCACTAAATATTGTTCAGAATTCAACCTATTACAATGACTAGAAATGAAAACGAAATTACGAAATTACAATCTACACTTAACTTTATAAAACCAACACAATACTGATGATCATTTAGACATTAAAGTCTTTAGAAACTCGATAACAAACCGAGGCAGAAGATAGAACCCATGTATATGCCTGAATTTGGATTTCAAAGTTGGTTTTGGATAGAGGATAAACCCCAAGTTAGCTTTATCTCTAGATCCTATACGTCGACTCGACTTTAATGAATAAACCAAACTTTTTTTGCACCGAGGCGTAAAAGGTCTTTGGAGCACGCAAAGTGCAAGGCGAAGGCATTTGTAGGTGAGGTGCACATGTTCGCTAAAGCTTAAAAATCAATTTTAAAATATATAATACTTCAAATAACATGGTATTCATATTTTAGTATCAACAAGTTTGAAAACATTCATTATCCTTGTTGTAAACACTACTTTAGAACAAACTTATTATAATGAGAAAATGAAAGAATTTCCAAAGTTATTTTCCTCTTCACATGCTTTTTGCTTTTCTTTTAAAAAGCAACGGTTTTTCGAACTTCATATTCAAGTAGATTTGAGTTTCGAGTTTTATTTCGTTTTCGAACAAACAAGCATAAGTTAATTACCTAGCCCAACAAGGAGGTACATCGGGCGCACAAGGCGTGGAGTGCATCGAGGCGCCTAAGCCGCATGCCTGTTGTAGTGGGCTTTGCCTTACCTATTCGAGGCGTTTCAGCCGAGCTTGAGCTCAAGGTACACAGGGCGCAAAGTGACTAAGTGAGGCACACTTTTTGTAAAGTAAGCGTTTATTGTAAGTGTATTTAGCTATCATTTATAGATAGCTTGTGGCTAAAATCGTTGGCTAGTTTGACCATTTGAAAGTATTGTGCTATGAACCGATATTTTGGCCCATCAAAATTATCCATTCATATGACTTGAGGTTTATTTGGTTTATGTAAATGTCAAGAGAAAATGAAGCTTAGTGAGTGTTTCAGATTGTTAATGATTCTTTATGGAATGTTGGTGAGCATTATGTGTGTGTTGGGGATGGGGGAATTTGATGGGCTTTTACCGATGGTTCCTAAAAAATTAAGCTCATTACTGGCCTTAAGAGTTGATTTGAAAAACCCTTCTCTTATGTTCAAGTGTCTATTGTTTTAGAGAAAGAAAGGTAAGAGTATTTGATTCATAGGGAATGAGCTAGTAACTAGTTACCTTGCTCATGAAGGGAGGAGTATTTTGGCTGGATTTCGACTGCTATGGTCTAGCCTACTTATACATTTTCCTTTTTAAGTAGAATAGTTTGCAAGTTGAAGGCCTAATCATTGTCGTCCAGATGTAAAGGGTGACATAAACTCATGGAATTGCTGATGTGATTGGCCTGACTTAGATGTGAGTGATTTCACATATATAATGACATTTGATCCAAAGTCATTCCCATACAATAGATGATATGGCGCACATTCGACATTGAAGTTTGTGATATAGATTGCATTAGATGACACGAAGGAAAAAATGATCCATGGTGAAGAATGACATGAAGAATTGAGAATCGCTTCAGCATATGATATTTGCATGAATGAATGGAGAATGAGTTTATATGTAGATGATTATTGGAATTGACATTCATCGTTGTAGATTAGTATTAGGGTTGAATAAAGTGAATTCATTGTTAGTGACAATTTGTACGTGATTTGGTTTGACTAATGCCAACCCCATTTTGCTTTGATTAAAGCTTGGGCATTCTTATGGTTGTAAGTGAGAGAGTTTGATGCTATCTTTTTGAATTTAGTGTGTAAAATCACAAAGAAGTGGATACATAGGTTTCCTTTTTGGAATGAGGCTTATTAATAGGAAGATGGCATGCTTTCAAGTTCCAAGATGACATGTTGAGTATCCTATGATTTCTTTATTTCAACTAAAACATGCCATTATATCAATTTCTTTTTGGTGTACCTTCTTTACTGGTTGTCTTTTGGGTTTAACTTTAAAAAGATTACTTAAGTTTTGTACATAGAAGGCAGAAGTTGATGTTGGATACTTGGATGGAGAAGCTAGCTGGTAATAAACATGTGGGAACTTTAATTTGTCTGCCATGTCTGATTTTTGAAGGAATGTTAATTGCTTTCATGATTCTTTTGGTTATTGGTGCCTTGCAAGATTCTAGTTCGTATATTCCTTACGACTGTGATACAGAGGAAAATAGGTGTGCAGTGTGCATTTCTTCTAGCTGGGATTAAGTATCAAATATACTTGCACATCTTCGTGTTCTTGTCATAGACACTTCGAAGCCATACAATTTCATATATTATGTTTATAAAAGGTTCTTCAGAAGAACCCTGACTGCTTAGCTTACTTTAGCTATTTTCACTTTTAACCCGCTTTATCTTTTTTCTTCCCGTTAAAAAGCTATATAGGAATCAAAGAAGCATATTATTTAAAGCAGTATTTTAATAATGAACATCTTTATAGACTCAATATCTCATCTGGAGCTTGGGAAACAATATGGGAGACAAAAGCCCGAGAAGAGGGTGAACGCTGTGTTCTGGATTATTCTTCTTAACCTTGCTATATTTGTGGCAGATCACTTTTTTCTGGTACTTGATTTATCTCCTTCTTTTGGTTACATTAGTCGTGTATTTATATAGTTTTTGCAATGTCTGGATGTATCGTATGTTTATAAACATTGATCTCAATCATGCATACTGGTATGGATAGATTTAGGCCATTAACACTATTCACAATTGTCAGCCTTGATACCTCTTGTGAATTAGACATATGTTTGAGTTATTGTATCATGTGGTTATCATGGGAAAACCGGTATCAAAAAACTAATTTAATATTAGAATAATTTGTGAATTACATCCTTAAAGTTTAGGACTTTTGCGAATTACATCCTCAATGTTTATTTTTTGCAAATTACAACCATCAAAGTATCAAAGTCTACAGCGTTCAGGTCAAATCACATAATTCCGATCATTTTGGTGGTCGAAATTATGTGATTTGGCCTGAATGTTATAGATTTGATACTTTTGTGGCTGTGATTCGCTAAAAACAAACATTAAGGTTGTAATTCGCAAAAGTCCGAAACTTTAAGGTTGTAATGCGCAATTGTTCCTAATATTAAATTCTAATTTAAATAAGTAATATGGTACATGTAAATTATGAGGGGGGTTGCTTTTGTTTAGAATTTTGATTGTTTATGTTTATTATATCTCTATTACAAAGGGTGTCTTGCTGGTAAACTCACAGGTTCGAGACATCAAAGCCCTTTACTTGTTCCACAATCGTCCTGCTTGGTACCAGTTTGTGACGGCTGCCTTTTGTCATGCAAATTGGTAAGGTTTCCAAAAGCTGTACTGCTATTATCTTGGTTGGTCTAAGGCTTTGATATCTTGAGTGTAGCGTATAGTCATGTAAGACTTACATTATAAACTAGGACACCTTCTGGGGGAGGACCATGATATATTATACTTAATATAAATATATATTCGATATTTTTTACAATTTTCCTTAAGAAATTCAGTATAATTTATAATTTATGGTGAGATTTGGGCACTTCCAGGCCTGCCTCTTCATGCGTCCGCCACAACTCCCAAGTCCCAACTATAAAACAATTAGTGCTCAGCCTCTGTAAACCCCATACTCAGGTTTTTTTATATATCAGTAACATTGGGTACTAATCACATTCTCTGCAGGAATCATCTTTCGAGCAATCTTTTCTTTTTGTACATTTTCGGTAAGGCTATACGATTGTGATAGATTTGGACTAAAATATGAGCATGCACATTATGAAATCTGAAAGCACCTTTCCACTAAATGAGCAGGGAAGCTAGTGGAAGAGGAAGAGGGTAGCTTTGCATTATGGCTTTCATATATCCTAACCGGTGCTGGCGCAAACCTCGTTTCTTGGTTGGTTCTCCCAAGAAATGCAGTTTCTGTTGGGGCCTCTGGTGCTGTGTTTGGCTTGTTTGCAATAAGTGTTCTTGTGAAGGTAATTTTTTGTCGTGAATGCTTAATTAGTCGACCCTTCCTCCCTTGTGACATTCGTTGCTGCTTGCAGATGTCGATGGATTGGAGAAAGATTCTTGAAGTACTAATATTGGGCCAGTTTGTGATAGAGAAGGTGAGAAATCTGATTCCCCTCCAGTTTACATTTAGTTCCCTGTATAACTCGGTTTAATTAGGCAACTTTATACTTAACCAGTACAAAAACAGATCAGTTCGTATCTGTTTAGCACATCATGGTCCTTAGCAAGTTAGCATTATGTTTCACACCATACATAAATGGTTGATCATCTAAACATTCAATTTTACGCTTAAAATGAAGTTTCTAAGTGTCATACCAATGTCCGAGTATCAAGGATCAGACACGGATACGTGAAGGCTGAAGCAAAATGAAGAGTCCGAGTAACATAGGCGTGAACGACACAGTGTTGGTCTTATTGGTTTCATTCTATTATTACAAAGTCGTTGCTATAAAAAAGCGTTCCATTAAATGATGGACAAATTTGAATGTTGTTCCCTTATTTTGATAGATGCGTTTGCCGTGCACCCAACTCGATATACTTTAGAAGTAATCAAGTGAAAAGTTTGATGACATTCCTTTAAACTATGGATGAGCTCACGGGTGCAAACCAAACCGCTTGGTTCCTCATCGACATATCTTTCAAACGTTTTTATGTCACATCTTATCGGAACTTGTTATAATGCTGATAAAATACTCGTATGATTCTGGTACTAGGTGATGGAAGCAGCTCAAGCATCAACCGGTTTGTCTAATGGCTTCATTGGAGCGTACGCATTACAGAATGTCAACCACATTGCACATCTGTCGGGTGCTATGGTCGGGGTACTTTTGGTATGGTTAGTCAGTAGGGTTCCCTCCGACCCCTCCGAAAAGAAAGGATTAGCCGACAAGAACAAATGATAACTCAACTGCCGAAAGTGCAATGAAAACCGATTCAGTACATTCAGTACCAGGCTCATAGCTGCTCCTTTTCCTACTGAATACCGATTCAGTGCAATGAAAACCGATTCAGTCAGTCAGGCTCATTGCTTTATTTATCATATAAATATTTATAAATCATAGTTGTGCTTTTTTGCCTTTGTAGATCATAGTAAGATGCTCATTGATTTTTGTTGTATCACATGGAAAACACACTTACCGCGATAAAATGATTTCGGGAACAATAAAGATATTTTTTTACGGTAGCCTTTAATCATATATAAGTATAAATTATATTGCTCAAAATAGCATTAAGTTGAGAATTTATTATCAAAACATGTCTGTGTGTGTAATTAATATTTCAAATTTTCATTATTAGCTTTTATGCATGGCCTTTAGGAGTTAGGACTATAAATAAATATCATTTTGCTTTGTTTAGTGCCTAAAATCGAAGAAGTTGCAAATAAGAAAAATAATAATTTATCTAGGTGGAAGCATATATAAGATTCATGTAATACATAAGGGTGACAAAATGTTTAAGTACTAAAATCACATCTATTTCTTTGGTGGCTAAACCTGTAGTTAAATGAATCATGTAAGTGGAGAAAATCAAAAGTAATGCAACTAAAAAAGTATATTGAAAAAATCTTTAGAAGCCACAAAATATTAGTCAATGCAAGTTCTTCCCTCAAGATTTCATCCCACATGGCATTCACCAAGGTCGTGTAGATCTATATAGTTGCGTACATCTGACTCTCTAAACTCTGCCTAGTTGATTGTTACTAGCAATCCGTATGGTGATCTGTATAAATGGTGGGAATGAAATGACGTCCACCAAGAAGGTTTCATTTCGAAAAGATAGGCACAACATATGCCGTGCTGTGTTTTATGTAGCCTTGCTTAACGCTCCCAACTTTATGACAAAGTGTCCAATGTATATCAAATGTAATCAGCAGAAAAACAAAGAATAAGACCAAAACAAACAGATCATTTAAGTAATATGAATCTTCTACACATTTCAAGAGCCATTTACAGTAAATTCGGGTTTCTGCCCAACCCCCTTTAATAACGAGCTAAGCATGGTGTTCGACATGAGGGGAACAAAGAAACTTCAGTAGTATCTACAAGTAATAGGTGTCAGATGAATATTCACCGTAGTAAAATTCTCGAAACGAGACATTCAAATCCTTAGTTGAAGAAGACCAACGTACATGAAAGAGCAAGGTGACTGTACAAACCTAGCTGCCCATGAGATCGTTTCTGACAAATGATCGGTAGTCTAGTCCCAAATCGACAAGCTTGAGCAGCATTGATCGGTTTAGCAGCAGTACTCCATGAAGAGTCTGATGCATCCCTTACTACCATTCGACTTTTCATCGTTCCAGGGCCAAACCCTTTTGAATCACCCACATTTCCGTTGGGTGTTAGTAAAATGTCGGAATAAGAATTTGGTAGTTGTTTCTGATGTATATTTTCGGGATTTTCCATCGTAAACTCCTCACTGTCGTTTATCTGATCTGATCTTGATTGGTTTCTGGCGGAAACAAGAACTCTTCCCACTTCTTTAGCTACTCCAGCCGCTTGCCAAGCTTCAGCAATGAGTGTGAAAGTGCTTTCTTCGGGCTGTATGCCGAATTCTTCCATCATTTGAAGCATTTCTTCGGATTTCCATGGTTGTTTTGCTTCTCCGTATCCCCAGATTAGGGTTTCAAAGGTTTTCAAATTTGGTGATACCCCGTATTCACACATTGTCTCGAAGATTTTGTTCGCACATTCCATTTTTCCTTGACTGCACCATCCATTGATGATAGTTGTGAACATCACAACATTAGGATGAAGACCCATATTTATCATATGGTTTAGTAGTTCCTCAGCTTTTTCAGGTTTCTTTGCACGCGTATATCCTTTAGCAAGGATGCTATATGCATGAGCATCTGGCTTGATTCCGGACTTAACCATATGATCAAATATTTCCTGGCACTTGTCCATGAAACCAGCTGCACTCCATGCATTCATGATCGTGCTACATGTTATAACATCTGGTTTCACTCCAAATTCTTCCATTAGTTTCAAAACCTGTCAGCACAATGGAGCGTAGTTTAATGATCATATTCATACCAGTTCACAAGAATGATCGAATTTGACATTCAAGAGCATCAAGTTTAACTTTTAACATTTAGAATCCAAAAGCGGCGCATCGACAGAAACAGAGTAATATGCATCTAGCTATATTCTTTTACAAAAAGTCCTAAGAATGTAATAACACAAGAACTAAGAGGGGATACCTAGCAACTAGATGTGTTCAAAACAGACCCGACGACTCGTTATTTACCAGACCTTGTAACCGAACCCGACTTCAAGATGAATTTAAAATTATGCAAAAGTCAAGCAGACACAAAATAGGCCCGATAACCCGAATAAACACCTCTGCTAGCAACCCGTCCTAGAAGGTGGGTTAAGGAGCATATTGGTGCTATCTTTAGTGAGTAGATACAATGGTTGAGGAAATGAGGAGCATGGTGCTATCTTTAGTGAGTAGATACAATGGTTGTTTGCCTATTTTTCGCTTGTTTTGTACTTGGTGATTAATAAAATTCTTTATGATTGCCAAAAACCTTAAAAATAAAAATTTTATCCGAAGTATGATAGAAATGTGAAAACTCACCTCATCAACCCCTTCCCTATCTGTGATATCGAGAAATCCTTTAATCAGTGAATTGAAAACAACAAGATTGGGCCGCGTGCCAAGTCCTTTCATCTTATGCACAAATCTTAAAGCATCCCTCAGTTTACCTTCTCTACAATACCCGCTTGCTACGATACAACAGGTTCTTTCATTGGGTTGTAAATTGTTCCGCTGCATCTCCAATATGATCTCTTCTGCAAGCTTAGTGTTTCCATTTTGAACATATGCTGTAGCAAGCGTGTTATAAGTAACCGTATCAGGTTTCAACCCGGAAGCGATCATTTTTTGAACCACATTCCACGCTTGAGCAATATTACCCGTGCTACACCAAGCCCTAACCAACACATTGTATGACCTAAGATTGGGCCTCGCCATTCCATTAATCAACATCTGCTCAAGCAGTTTCATTGATTGTTCCGGTTGACCAGCAATGCCAAACCCTTTCATCAATGTGTTGTAAGTGCTAGTACTTATTCTATGTCCATTTTCTTTCATTTTCTCTAATGCTTTCATGGCTTCCTCCATATTTCCTGACTCCGCAAACGCGTTTATGACAGCATTGAAGAACACGGAATCGGGTTTCATTTCGTTTTTTTCAACTTGAGCAATGATCGGGTGTATGAATTCAAAGCGTTTGAGAATGGTTAAGGCGGCTAGTAAAGTAGTGTATGATATCAGTGATGGAACGTGACCGTCTTCAATTAACTGCTCAAAAATTGACTGGGCATCTTCCGCCTTCCCTTTCTCAAGCAAAATGTTCATCAACTTTGTTTTGGTACGAACAATTTTGCAACTAGTTTTTTTTACGCACGAGGCACAGCAAATCGACTCTGGATCAGGGTATAACCTGATAGCATGAAACTTTTGTCCCTGAGCGGTAAATCATAATATTGGTCAGACGGCCTTTCCTTTCAACAGGTTCAAGACATTTGAGAACACAATATACATACAATTAGACTGGAGTTATTTGTAACAATAAGAGTAAATTAAATCCTAAAACATATACCTAGTTGAAATTTGAGGATTCTTCATAGATAGAAGGTAATCAGCCTGTCTTGTATGAGACAGTCTCACGGTGAGATGGCCTCATAACAAGAAACTCATAAGCTAAAAGTTTCTATTATTGAGTTATTTAACCCAAGTATGAGGCATGTCTCACGGTGAGACCGTCTCATTCAAGAATTTGTGTATAAAAATAGATGAAGTTCGATGTACTTACTTCAATAGCCAACCAACAGAACTAGGTGGATTAAAGAGTAAAGACACGATGATTGAAGACCCCTTTTCTTAACCATCAATACAAAACAGTTTCAGGACTCAGACCTGATTCTAGAACCTAACCCGAGATGGGATGTCACATAATTTGCTAATCTCCTCGTGAACCATAAATTGAGAAAAGCAAAATATGATCGATTTCGGACTATATTTGGGTCATTTCACGAATTGCAATTTCAGATAGGAATTATTTATGAGGCTAGGTGCAGACAAGACTAGACAAAATAACTTGGCGGGAACACTAGTTTCAACTTTCAGCCAGTGATTAAATTAATCTTGATTTAACATGGCAAGATGAAAAGTTCATATTAGCTTATCTACCCAAATCCTAATCAATGGAAACTAGGCATTGAGATGGGTTTTGGGGGAGGGGAGCTGGGTGAAGTTATTGTTCCACTAACAACTTCGAGTAGCTCTAGCGTGTAGCGTCTATGTTAATACAGAGCATGAGTCACGAACAGTAACAAAAAACATGTCCTAGGAATGGCACCTAAGTCAACCAGTTTCAAGATGTTACCTTTGTAGATATCGGTTGAATGGGTTCTTTCTTGGAGACAGAAGCTCCTCCAGGGTGCTTGAGCATAACATAAAAGTTGGTCATATCTCTTACAATGCTTCTTGTGACTTCGGTATTAGCTGATTCTAGTATTTCAGATATCAACCCCAAATTTCGGATAGCTTGTTACTTAACACTTGGCCCCAGGTTCATAGTTCCATCACAAGTTTCTCTGATGAACACACAAGTATCATAAGAGTTAAGGATTAATGTTGGACTTATTGCAAATGCCAACATATAATTGGGATAACACGAGGTGAATCACTTCATAAGCTACGAAGATATAATCCCAAAACCATATGGAAATGGGAAAAAAAGCACCATTAACTTATAAAGTGTGCACAACATCTTTAATTTATCGATGTGAGATAAATCGTTCCAACATCATTTCTACTTGCAAACTGGGACAACATCAAGTCATTAGCTTTATCACAGACTACTAGTAACAACATTTGTTATATACATGTACTAAATAGCTCATTCAATCATGTGCAGTTCTTACTTATATTAATGAGAAGTTGCGGATGATGTTTAATACTTAGGGTCACATGAAAACATATTGTTAACAAGGATATGGTTGCATATATCCAACCCCCAAAACCCCACCTAGGTGAGAGCCACTTGATGGCATTAGGGTAACGGAATATTGCATATTGCATATTGCAGACAACTACATTAAAATGTGCTGACTGCTGAAAATATAACATCAACCCATGACCCCAGCATTTGATGAAATTGCAAAACTAACTTACAATAACACCCTAGAAAAATTTCAGATATATGCATCGATTACACTAAATTATCTTCACTTTTTAAGGAATGTGCTCTCAAAAATCCCAAAAGACCAGGATGGGGATGGGAAAGCAAATACTTATTGACGGATGCAGATGGTGTATGTAATCAAGGTGAACCCAAAACAACTTCTTTGTTATTACAAGGGTAAGACAACAACATCGCGCCCCTCAGCACTGCCTAGGTGTTGTAGCGGAGTAAAATGTTGTTAACAATGATGCAATATTCCTGGATACAAACAATTTGTGCTGCACAGCAATCCCTCTCCATTTCTTTTCTCCAAATAAACGGCAACCCAGTAAGGTTGCCGAGAGCATCCGACATAGGGCAAAAAATCAATCAGTGATGATCTAATGCTACATTCTAAATCAAACACATCCAAATTCACTAATCTAATGTTTGGCTACGAGATTTGCTTTGAACACCATATCAATCTCCTAAAAGCTTACACAAATACCATGTTTCCCTAGCTTACCTACCCCACTTTCATTCATCCTCATTCTCCACTAGAACTTCACAATAAAACATCAAAGAGAACAGACTGCAGACATGAATACCACTATTTGGCCTGTACTCATAGATTCATGTATAGTTGCTGAGACTTTGGTTCTCAAAATGGAACGCAGATTTCAAAAGGATACATAAATATATATACTCAACCATCATCGTAGCTTCCATAAGGGGGATATACCGGGTACAATGATGATGATAAATAATATTGTCAAAATAAATCAATCTTTGCTTGATGTGCTAACTATAAATTCAATTATTGTTAATATTAGATAAATCAACATAATTGTTAGAGTATATAACATATTCGGGGCCTCAACCATCAGCTTATTAAGCTGATGGTTGAGGCCCCAGAATATGTTATATACTCTAACACGCCCCCTCACACGAGAGCCTTTGGGCTAGAAGTGTGGATGCAACACAGGCTCTCCTCATACCTTGTGCTAAATATTTCACTTAAATGAGGGGCGGCCTAATAATAATGAATATATATTCCTGAAAATAAAGGTTGGTTTATTATTGACAATTTGACAAAAAAAAACACAATTTAATTTATGGGTTTGAAGATGTTTTCATCTCTTCCCTTTCTTATGCCCCAAAATCACAAAATCTATCATAAAGTTAGCATCACAACAAAATCAAATTATTTACCAACTTTTTTAGCATACTCCTAAAAGTTACTCCTAACTTAATAGTAATACTATTACACTACCCATCAAAGCAGAATCATACAGAAAATTGATCAAAAAAACAACTTTAAGTTCCAACATTCTTGGAAACACATAAAAACAGAAAATCTTAAACTCAAAACCCTCAACTCCTACATAAAAATATGAGCAATTAAATAAAAAACCCATCCCTAAAATAGAAAGAAAACCCATGAATTGATGAACATATGCAAAAGGGGTTAAGAAAAATAGGTGAAAATAGTACCTGATGATGGATTACTGATTACTGATGCTGCAGAATTTGTGAATGTTGTTCTGGAAGGGAAAATGAAGGTGGTGATGAAAATGTAGGAAGAAATGCAGATTAAAGAGAGTATGGGATGGTCAGTGACGTGTTGGAAGTGGGATGGTACTATACTACTATCCACATATGTGTCGGAAGGGATTGGAAAAGGAATGGACTTTATTGGATAAAATGAGATTACTAGTTATTAGGTGGAAAATATCAAATTTCCTGGCATTTATCTATAGCACAATGGGCAGGGGGGTGTAAAATGAGATCGGATCGTCGGTCTGGATCAAAATCGGTTGAGATCGGATCGGACTGGTTGCATTCGATCCGGTCTTCGGGTTTTACTTATTCATTATTTCGGGTTTCAGGTCCGGTCTAAACTATGAAAAATTCGGGTTGGACCGGATGTACAAAAAAAGTGTTTTGAAGGGGAATAATATTTACGATTATTATGTATATACTTATTTAAAGGGCTTTAAATATTTTATTTCAAAATTTTTTTAATTCAAATATTTTAATTTTATAATAATTAATTTGCTAAATTATTCTAAAGTCTTCCATTTTTTAATTATTTTTAGTATCAAAAATTATTTCCGGTCCAAACTCGGACCGAAAAGAATCCGGGTTAGACCGGACCGGATGGAACCGGTCTGGTCTCAGGTCTTAGCATATTCGAGATTCCGGTCTTTCGGTCCGGGTTTTGACCGGTGAACACTCCTACAATGGGGTGCTTGATAAAGAGTTGTTGCGTTATTGCCTTATTGGTTGTTGGTTGTTAGGTTATTTGACTAGTTAAAAGTATTTATTGTAGTCTCTTGTATGAAATGGTTTTGCTATAAGATGAGTCCATACAAAAGAACTATTGGTAAAAAAATATAAAAAATGAAAATTGAATTCGCATCGTGTAGGAGTAGTTTTTTTAAATAATTTGGGCTGACCCAATTAAAGTCGTCTCACGATGAGACGACAACAATAAAAATATTAGTATTTTGATTTTTCATATTGTCTTTAAGATAGTTGGAAAATAGTTTTAAAGACATGTTTGGTAAGATTATGTATGGGCTAAGTGTTTTATTAGGAAAAAGTGCACCAATAAGCAAAAGCTAATGAAAAATCAAACTAGATTAGCTTTTCTATTTTGATTTAAAAGTCATCTTTTGTAGTTGGAT
Organism: Amaranthus cruentus; assembly: GCA_019425755.1. Taxonomy (NCBI): domain Eukaryota; kingdom Viridiplantae; phylum Streptophyta; class Magnoliopsida; order Caryophyllales; family Amaranthaceae; genus Amaranthus; species Amaranthus cruentus. The sequence goes on from CM033466.1 coordinate 9,195,859, forward strand.
AAAAAGTCATTTACTAAATACCTCAAATTTTCTCAAGAAAAGGATGGAACTTGTTTATTTACTTTTCAGTAAGTCTTAAGAGACCACTTTACCGTGAGATCACTTATAATCGGCCTAATTATAATTTATTACAATACACGATCACTAATTTATCAATTTATGGTCAAAATTAATGTCTTTTAAAAGTTAATTTGATAAAAAATATTCAATTTTCAAAGTGTTATTTCATACTAAAAAACTAATTTGTAATAACTTTTACAAAAGTTAGCAGATTGTTTTAATCTTTTAATTAAATTTGAAATTTTTTTAATTTTATCTTTACACAATTTCTCTATTTCTTTGAGTTTGTACCATATGATTCATTCATGTAAAAACTTTAAAGTAAAAACACTATATGACATAGCGATTCGTTTATTTACCCAAAAATACAAAGTACTAATTTTTTAAAAATATATAGATAAGGACATAACAGCTACATAGCAGTTATCATAAAATAAACTCTTATGTGACTTACTATGTTTTTTTAAAATAAAATATTCACCCCAACATATTTAACTTTTTGCGAAATTAAATTTAGAGGTATTAGAAAAATGCCACTCTTTCATACTTTTAGTGTAATAATAATAAATTTTTATTTTAAGTTCCACTATAAAGTGATTTAGCGATACTTTATTTGGTCTTTAGTGACATATGTAATTATTACTATAGTCTATAATGACATTTGTCATAAATGTCACTAAATCATATGTTGCAAAAAACTTTAATGCGGTTTTTTATTATGCTGCTAAAGGAAATAATAAATGTCACTAAAACTTCAATTTATTCTATATAAAAATTTAAAATAGCGATATTTAAATTAAATGTCGCTAAATATATTCCACTAAAAGCAACTTATGTTGCAGTGATTAACGATATATTTATGACCATTAAGGGGCAAGCATTTTTATTTTTAGCGCCTTGAATTAGCAAAAAGACATGTATTAAAACCAATTATTGTATATTTTGGACAACAGTTTTTTTTTTAGTGAATATTTAAAAAACACTTTAATTCATATGCTTGATAAGTAACATTAAACCATCAATTATCTATAACTAAATTCACAAAATAGGCATGGATAAACAAAAATTTATACACAAATTCTTACTTGAGACTGTCTTTTGTCTCAAAAGTCCAGTCCAATTCTAAATATATATTTTATAACTCTGAATATAGATTTAGACTGGACTTTTGTAAGTCGTCTTTACAAAAAAGATCTCTCAAGAGAGCACCTGAACATTATATTACATGTAACCCAAAAATCAAGTGTTTAGAATTTTATAAAATAATATACATGAACCTATAATCTTAGGTCCACGTCATCTTTTGCTTGGACAAGTAGAGGAGAAGCTTTACATAGATGATAGATCTCTAACGTTGCACCACGTTGCACGAAGTTTACCATAGATGACAAGGAAACAAAAATATTAAACGAATGCATTTATTTGATTGAAAACAAATAAGTTATATTTCCTCTTATTCACCATATATGTTTCATTCGCTTATGAGTCGTGTCAGTTGGGTTAGAAATCAATTGTTCGAATTCAAATTGACGCATGACACGATGCGGGAGGTGAAACTCCACTATGTTTTTGAAGATCATAAGATAAGAGAAAATTAATATTATAACAACAAAAAAATTATACTTATAAAAAGCCCTAAGTAATTCGCATACACAAATTTTAAAATAACACTAGAAATTAAATGTTGTTGAAGAATATAAATGACAAATGATGAAATTGTTCCTTGGATTTTTTTTCCTCCAAGATTAGATTATATTCTTTTATAATGAGAGAAAATGAGGAAGAAAAAGGGTAAAATGGCGAATGAAACATTCTGCCGAGTGCCAACAGTTGCTATTTAGATTTCAAAGTAAATCACTATTTAACTTAGGAGTTTGCTATTTAATGAATTGCTAAGTTACATAGTGGTTCAATTACATCTATTGTTATTGCCTTTTTTCAATTAAATAATACAATATAATAAAGTAAAATTAGGATATAATCAACCATCATGTGACTTGACATTTCATTTATTGCGAGAAGAAATTTTTTAAAAAATAATTAAACATATTATGCTACATGGATAATATTACGCATTATTTCGGCAAAAGGTTGGTTGTTGTAAGAGCCAAAGCGTGTTTAAAGATCCAAAATAAGTGTTGACCGTCTTTAAAGTAGATATTGTAAGACTTAAAGTAGTATTTTAAGATCTAAAGTAAATGTTATATGACCGAAAGTACGTGTTCTAAGACTAATGAGGTGTATTATGATCCAAATGTAGGTGTTTATGATGAAAATAGGCGTTAAAATCTAAAATTTTGTACGTTGTAAGAGTCGAAGCACGTGTTTTAAGATGCAAAGTAAGTGTTTAAATATAGGAAACACTACAAGAAAAAGCGTTTTGGGCGACACAATTAACAGATTATGGGCGTCATATATCTATATGTCGCACAAAGTGTAACATGGGCCAAGCATAAGTAATAGTGTCGCCCACATTCTAAAATGGGCCATGTTTAAGTGATATTTGTCGCGTCAGTTTTGATATTTGTCGCCCCAACTATGGGCGTCATATTTTTTTGATTGGGCGACAAAACTTGGTGACGCCCAAAACGCTTTTTCTTGTAGTAAAAAATTATATAAAACTACCTAATGTATACCCTTTTTTTTAAAAAAACTACCTTATATAAAAAATTTTGCAAAAAAACTACCTTATATAATACAATTCTTTGCAATACACTACCTTGTTATGATTTTCGTCAGTTGACTATAGAGATGTTCATGGGCGGGCGGGCGCGGGTAGCGGACCGGGTATGTGCTACAAAATCTACCCGCGGGCAGAAAAATTCAAATGCCCGCCCGCGATTGCGGGCATATTTTTTTGTCGCTACCCGCCCATTTTTAAAGCGGGCGGGTGCCGCGGGTATTTTCTCATAAATACCAAAAATACAATACAAAGTATAAAATTAAGTTTTGATAATAATTAAAATACAATACATAGTCCAAAATACTACAAATACATAAAACGTCTCAAAATAATTAAAATACAATACATAGTCGAATGTGAATGTAGTCTTGAAGAGAAATGAGAAAGTGGTAGAACTAGAATACTCTAGAAAGTAGAATGGTAATGTAAAAACTAAAAAACTAAAGTTGAAGGAATGAAATGAAATGGAGGAGTGAGGGCGCAGTGTAACGTAAAAACTAAAAAACTAGAATACTCTAACCCTAAATAAGTAAGGAGTATTAAAATGTATTGGACATGGACTCATGGAGTAGTGGACTGACATTGTTGGGTACTAAAAAAAGCCCAAAGAATTTTATTGTCGCTACCCGCCCATTTATCTTGGCGGGCGGGTAATACCCGCCCAAACTTTAAATTTTTTTTAAAAATGCTGTCCATACCCGCCCGTTTTTCGAGCCGGGCGGGCCGGGCCTGGCGGGTAACCCGCCCATGAACAGCTCTACTTGACTAGTAAAAATGACGTTGACCAGCACGCCCCAAGCACGTGCCCCATTAAAGCCCATCCTCCCTCTTTAAAATCGAAATGGAGAAGCTTGCTTGCTTTCTTTCAGAGTCCCATATCAATCGATTCTTCCCCTTCTTCAACTATTGAAACCCTAGACTTTAATTATCTATTACATCTTCTTATTCCCATTCTTCCCCTTCTTCAATAGACAATTCGATGCCCAAGAAATGTGGTTGTGGAGCTCCATTTGCAAGGAGGGTTTTTCTTTTTGTTTTTTATTGGTGTTGATTGTACTAATCACACAGCTACTAGTGTGCAAAATACATTGATTTTTGTTCCATTACACACAGCAACTGATGCAAAATACATGCAACAAACTGATGCTTCATAACATCATTCAAAATACATTACATACAGCAACTGATGCTTCATAACATCACAAAATACATTGGTTCTTGTTCCATTACATTCAACATACTACTACATACTTGCATCCATTACACAAACACGGACGCTGATTCTTGCATTCAACATACATTTGGTTCTTGAAAATAAAAAAACTACATACTACTTTAATGAGCTAAGTACATAAACAAGGATGAGAAGAAATACATACCTGTGTAGGTTGGATCTTTAATGAGTAGCAATTAATATGAAGTGAGGAAGGAAGGTGGAAGAAAGTTAGGGGAGCTTTGATGTTCTGAGATGGGTAGGTAAATATGTCGACAAAGCGGTATAATTGAAGAGGGAGGATGAGTTTTGATGGAGCACGTGCTTGGGGCGTGCTGGGAGATTTGATGGTCAACGTCAGTTTTAACGGTCAACTGACAAAAATTATAACAAGATAGTGTTTTGCAAAGAATTGTATTATATAAGGTAGTTTTTTGCAAAAAATTTTATATAAGGTAGTTTTTTTTAAAAAAGGTATACATTAGGTAGTTTTATATAATTTTTCCTTAAATATATACCAAAATTGGTGCTGTCAGACTCAAAGTAGGTGTTTAACGATCCAAAGTACGTGTTTATTAGATACAAAGTTGCTATTTTTCTAGCATGAAGGTAGATACTTTAAGACTCAAAATATTAGAAAATATAATTATTTTGGGAATGTTGGTTATCATTGTTGAATAATACTCCCTCCTATTCAGCTCAGGTGTCCCATTTCCATTTTGGGTCAAGTCACCCTAAATGTCCCATTTCCTTTTTTGGTATGATTTTTTTTACACTTATGCCCCTAAAAAGTTAACCTATTTACAATTTTATCCTCATTTATCCCTTACTAATTTCCCCCCTTATACTTAATCTAACATTATTAAAACTAATTAAAACATACACCTTAAATCATCCTTTCCCCCTTTTTAACCTTAAAACCCTTCTCTCCCTTACTGATCTTCGACTTTTTTAAGAACCCTATCTCCCTCTTTGCTTCTTCTACCTGTGTTCTTCAAGAACCCTAGTACTGTTCTTCATCTTCCCCATCGAAGACCTTTTCTTCTCTCCCTTCTTCTGTCTGTTCCTTTTCTTGGTTCTGCTCTCATGGAAAACCCTAACTCACCCATTAAGAACCCTAACTCGCCAAAGAACTCATCCCTGAAGAAGATAAAGTCGCCATTCAAGTCACCCCTGAAAAACCCTAACTCGCCTAGTTCTTCAAATCTGGGTATCTCTAAATCCCCTTACAAATCGCCATCTAAGCTTGAGTTTTGGGGTTTTAATGATGGAAACCCTAGATCTGGGTCTTTAAAGTTCGAGTATTATGATGATTCAACCTCTGTTGAGACTGATCCTAAATGGGGAAGAGAGCTTGACTCTGAAGGTGAGCCCATTTACACACCTGAGCCTTATGATTGGGATAATCATGAATATACCTCCGTTGAAGCTGTATTTTCGAATAGTGATTGTGAAGAACAAGAGTGGCTTGATAAGTTTGGTCCTTTCTCAAGTGAGTTTCTGTTCTTGTGGGTGCATGTGGTTTTTTTACTGATGATGATGTTGTTTGAGTCGTTTTTTTAATGCATTTTTAAAATTTGCTCTATGAACTTTTAAGTGAGAGCATGATTCAGCCACCTAAAATCGAATCTATGGGGTTTGGATTAATTTTTGACTTTCAAGTGCAAAGATATGGTTCGATTTTGTCACTCAATGATTTAAAAAAAAATTTCCAACATTTACCTGAGAGCAATGCAAACAACCCAGCTTTTTCATTTATTTGTATATAAATACAAATGTTTCATTTTAAACAACATAAAATTTTTACATTGTTGTTTAGATCTGAAACACCCACAGTTTAAGATCCCAAAAGTTTGTCCAAAAATAAACGGAATGTCATTTGAGATTAGTTGCTGGTATGTGCTGGTTTCTGATTTGCTTGTTTGTTGCTGGTATGTGCTGGTTTGTGAATTGCTGGTTCATTGGTTGCTGGACATTGTATGTTTGATGGTTTCTGAAATGTTGTTTCCTTGGTTGCTGGTTTCTGAAATGTTGTTTCCTTGGTTGCTGGTTTCGTATGGCCCATTAATTGTTGCTCCCTTCCCTCACTGTTGTTGTTCATTTTCTGGTAAAACAGTGCTTGTTGATGCTATGTCAACATTCACATGAATACTGTTACCCCCTTGTTGAATATCTCCTGCATACCCAATCAATTCCACAACTGATTCATTGTATCTGTGCTTATTTTTGAGAATAAAAATTAAAGTGAATCAACAACCAATTGTTTGTCAATGGTCAAGTAATCTGGCAATGTGCCGTCGAAGAATTGAGAAGGCTAGGCGAGATACCGTAATGGATTTATGTAATTTTATTTAGTACTCAGCTCAAGTTGATGTAATTTAAGACAATTATTGTAATTGTAGGATTTATTTATGTAATTTCCGTATTTAATTCGCGGAACGATGTAAAATCGGTGTTGTAATGAAAAATATTCTGACTTTTGGGTTTTAAAATTATCAATTTTAAGTTTTCATAAAAAATTCCTCAAAATTGGTGGGAATCATTAACTATTAATCTCTACAATTAAAAACCCATAATAACACTCTCTCTCCTACCCATAGGGTCCCATTTTGACTCTCCTTAAAAACCGTGAAAAGTCAAATGAGGCTCTTATGGTGAATAGGAGGGAGTATATGATTGTTTGGATGATTAAAAATAAAGAAGAGCTCACATTGTATATAGATGATTAAAAATAATTAGATAGAAGTAATTTCAAATCCTAAAATTAGTTTATGAAGTTCTTCATGTTATTTGAGTCGACGATTTCCAATCAATTGAAAACAAAAAATATCTTCCATTACATAAAAAATTAAACAACTTGTAAGTTTGAAAAGAAAGATGTTTCCGCCGAAATAAAAAAGGCTCAAAAATAACCTATATGTGATCCCGCATTGAAGAATTAGAGAGAGGTAGACCAACATATATATTTGATGTGCTACTCCTAATACTAATTGATTTTAAGATGGAACCTCATCAGACTTGTAGTCAACTCTCCTCTTATGCGGGTCTTGTTGTGTACAAACCCAATAACAAATTTACCATGATTACTGTTTTAAAATTTAAAGTGGGTATATTTTCAAATAATTCTTCCATATTGAATTTTGGGAGATTCCATGTGGTGAACCTAAGGTTTTGGCTTTTCCACGTGGTGGACAAACGTTTTTTTTATAATTTTCGTGGTGACCATAACTTTTTAACCTTTTCACTTTGTAGGCAAAAAGGTTAATTTTTTGCTCAATTTACGTTATTATTGCCATCATAATGACTTTTTTCATAAACCTAAATGTCGCAATCACCTTTGTGGAGCACGCTTTCCAAAAATCTATTCGAAATAAATATTTAATTTAACAAAAAACTTAACCTTTTGGCTACCATATGGAAAAGCTGAAAGCTTGAGGTCACCCTAAATTTTTAAAAAAATGTTTATCTATCACGTGAAAAAGTCAAAAACTCATGGTTACCACGTGAAATTTCCATTGATATTTTGATGGGTAAACATTGAAAATAGGAAAATTATCAAGAATAATACTCCCTCCTATTCAAAATTATTGTCCATTTTCCTTATTTGGTCAAGTCACTCTAATTATCCACTTTCTACTTTTGTTAAATAGTTTTTACCTAAATACACCCAATTACCCCAACTTATATTATTTAAAATACCCCACCTACTACCTTTTCAATTATTATTGTAACCGCCTCGAATTATGAAGGCAAAGACTAAGTGGAATTTAGTATTAATCAAGCGGAAGCTCACATTTGCCAGCATAATTAAGGGGGTTACTTAAAGGTTAAACCAATGTTCAAGTAAAATACTTGAACCAAAACCAAAGCAATATAACGGAAGTCTTAGCTGTCCAAAATAAAGGAAAATTACAACCAAATCGAAATAAGTCTGAAGTTCGAATTACATCCTTAAAATAATCCAAATCTAAACCACTATACTAATGCTTTCTCAAATACAATAAAGAGATCTAAACAAAAGGGAGTCAAACTCCAACTCAAGTTCATCCTTCACTCGCATATCACTTCTCCGTCGAGGTGCCATGGGGGTTCACTCTAAAAACAAAAACCATTCGAAAACATACAAAGTATAGTATCAGCAAAAGGCCGAGTATAACACACTAGTGCATGTCAAACAAGTTGTTAAAACATTTTGGTTTGAGTAAATTCATTTTGAAAGATGCCCTTTTTTTTTATTTGATAAAACATATCATTATTCAAACTCAATTCAATGGTTTCATAATAATTTCAAATTTTCATTTTTCATCATAAATCATAAGATCTCTATGGATCCAAATCAACTTCAAACTCAAATTATAAGTTTACTGTTGAATTTAGACATGGAACATCAAGAACAGAAAGGGAAAGAAGACTTAGAAGCTATGAAAAGTAATATGCAAATTCATTCATTGAATTCTTATTAATTACAAGGGTATACAAGGTCCTTATATAGGGATGAAAGACTAAACAAGACCATAGTTTAATGTTTGATTAAAACAGTAACTATGGTTACAAGAAACAGAAAACTAAACCTAGATAACTAACCCAGCTCTAACAAAGTCCTAACAACCTTATACCCTATGCTGACTTGGATAACAACCTTGGAGAAGCAGCAACTAATCTTGATGTAGGAAGCTTGATGTAGGCAGACTAAGCATGATACTCAACACCCCCCCTCAAACTGGAATGGGTTTAGACATTCCAAGTTTGCATAGGAGCTCTTGAAGTTGAGCAGATGGGAGGACCTTGGTAAGAACATCTGCAAGCTGGTGTTTGGTAGGTAAGTAGGATAGTTGTAGAAGACCCTTTAGGACCTTTTCTCTTGTGAAATAGCAATCTATCTCGATGTGCTTGGTCCTGTCATGGTACACAGGATTTTTGGCTATGTGTATTGCTGACATGTTGTCACAGTTGAGAGTCACAGGTTTGAGGTCAGTGACTCCTAGCTCTTCTAAAAGTCTGACAGTCCACACCACTTCTGCAGAGGTAGCAGCCATAGCTCTGAACTCAGCTTCAGAGCTAGATCTTGATAATGTGCCCTGCTTCTTTGACCTCCATGTGATGGGAGAGTTGCCCAATAATAATATGTAGCCAGTGACTGATCTCCTTGAGTCAACACAAGCAGCCCAATCACAGTCTGTGAAGGCTTGGAGAGTCAGCTTGTTAGAACCATCTAAAATGATACCTTGACCACAGGTACTATGCACATAGTTCAGAGTATGTCTTAAGGCTTTTAAATGTGAGTCTCTAGGTTGTTGCATGAATTGACTCAAAGCCCGTACTGCATAGGAAAGATCTGGTCTAGTGTGTGTTAGAAAATTCAATTTGCCTATCAGGCTTCTGTAGATAGTTGGGTTGTCTAGCAGCTGGCCCTCATGGGCTGTTAACTTGAGGTTTACTGGAAGAGGGGTGACAACATGTCTAAAGGTGGAAAAACCAAAATCATTAAGCAATTCTTTTGTAAATTTGTTCTGATGCAGGATCATGCCAGTAGGGGTATGAACAACCTCAATCCCTAGGAAATAGTGTAGTTTCCCTAAATCTTTAATGCTAAAGACACTATGTAAATAGGCTTTTAGGTTTTGAATTTCATGGGAATCATTCCCTGTGATGAGAATGTCATCAACATATATGGCAAGGAAGGTCATGTGACCATTGTGTTTCTTGATAAAGAGTGAGTAGTCATTTTTAGATTGACTATAACCCTTCTTGATTAATTCTTGAGACAGCTTTGCAAACCACTGTCTTGAGGCTTGCTTCAAGCCATATAGTGACTTGTACAACCTGCACACATGATTTGTAGGGTGAGGGTACCCTGGGGGATATGTCATGTAAACTTCTTCTCTTAATTCACCATGTAAGAATGCATTGTTGACATCGAGTTGGTCAACTATCCATCCTTTATGTGATGAAACAGCAAGAAGACATCTTATGGTGTTCATTTTGACAACTGGGGAGAAAGTCTCTTCATAATCAATGCCAAACTTTTGATTGTATCCCTTAGCTACTAGTCTAGCTTTATACCTCTCTAGGTCACCATTTGCCTTTAACTTGACTTTGAATACCCACTTTGAACCTATTGCCTTCTTACCAGGGGGTAGGGGCACAACTTCCCAAGTTTGGTTCTTTTGTAATGCTTGGATTTCTTGATCCATGGCTGCTTACCAGAGGGGATCAGTTAGAGCTTTCTTGTAGCTGCTAGGTTCTTTGTGAACTGGTGACTGTGAGGCATGTTCCTGTGGTGTGTGTTCTTTGTACTTGACTAAACCACACCAGTGATTTGAAACCTGGGTGCACACATAATCTTTAAGTTAGGCTGGCCCTTTGTGGGCTCTTTGAGTCTTTCTTGGTATGATGGTATTTTCATCAGTGTGCTGAGGGTTATTACTACTAGTAGAGGGCAGATTTTCAGTGTCTTCATGATCATTATCATTAGTGTGCTCATGTTGAGGTTCAGAGTGCTCATGTTCATAGTCACTGTGAGATGGATAATCATCCAAATTCTCAACATTGGTTGAGGACATAGGTAGGAAAAATTGCTTTATGCTTAGATCATTTTTCTTGTTTATACAGTGATAAGGAAAAAAGTGTTCATAAAACACTACATCTTTACTGACAGTCACAACTTTTGTTGTGAGATTAAAAACTTTGTAGCCTTTTTGGCTTGGTGAATATCCAATGAAGACACATTGTTGTGCCCTAGGAAAAAACTTATGTCTCCCCCTTTTTAGGGTGCTCACAAAACAAAGGCACCCAAATACTTTGAGATGGGTGTAATCAGGTTTGTTTCCAAATAAAAGCTCATAAGGTGTTTTACCTTTGAGAATTTGTAGGGGCATCCTATTTATAAGATGCACTGCAGTTTGCACACAATCTCCCCAAAAGCTAAGTGGGAGATTGGCTTGAAAAAGTAAAGTCCTAGCCACTTCTAGGATGTGTTTTTGTTTCCTCTCAACTGTGTCATTTTGTTGAGGGGTTTCAGTGCAACTGGTTTGCAGTTTTATTCCATGGGTTTTATAGAATTGAAGGGCTTCCCCTTTTGTTAGCTCTGGTATCAGCGCGGGAACGATCCTAGCCCACAATTTCGTTCAAATTGTTAATCATCGATTTTTTTTGGAATTAAATTTTTGATTTTTGTTTTTTCCCAAATTTCTAGGGTTCTTCCAATTTAATTCTTGATTGTTCGAATTTGAGAAATCAACCGTAAATTTTAAGAGTGTTGCTTGTTCAACCTTCCAAATTTGAGTATTTTTGGATGATTTTCGGGGGTTCTTGATGGTTTTATGGGTCTTTCTTGAAAAAAAAATAATAATAATAAAAATTGCTCTTTTTTTTTCTGGGTTTCATGTTTTCAATATAGAGGTTCAAGATTGTCTCGAATTCACGCTCCATTTGGTTGAATTGGACACCCGGGATGCCGGAAATTACTATCCGGCCATATCAACTCAAGATTTAGGATATAGATTTCGTCAAGACTCATCATTTTCAAAACCAACCCATCAATTCAGATTGTTCAGTGGTGTGTGTGTTTCATTGCCACAATGGCTTGTAGTTTAAGTTTAGAAGAAGCAATGGCAATATTGAATGCGGCGTTTACGAGAACAAGGAGGGTTATGGAAGGATATCCTGATGTTAAGTTCAGTTCAGAGGAGTATCAAAGATTCTATCAATGTGTTTACTCGTTGTGTGTACAGAGAACTGCACATGAGAATTCCAAGATGCTTTACGATCGGTACAAAATTGGTTTAGAAGAGTGTATCAACTCATTGGTCCTTCCATATTTGGATGATAAGAGCCCTTGATGAATTTTAAGAAGTTTGATTTAGTTCAAGATTTTTCTGATTATCATTTCTTGCGGCAATCTTCTAAAGAAAGGCATTCCGTTTCATGGTCGGAGAAAATTCAAGATGCGATGGCAAGATGAATCATAGACTAAAAAAAAAAAATTGGATGTTCTTTGTTTTTCTTTTCTTTGTTGTTCTGACCCATGAGTGTCTATTTTGTGATTCTAGGTTTTGATTTGTGACCCTTAGATGGATCTTTTGAGAAAAATGCCTCAATGGGCACAACAACTTGACCATCTAAGGACAAAGCCTCGATGGGCAAATAAGCCACTATGGGCAAACAAGACCAACTATGGGTCATAACAAAGCCTCTATGGGCAATCAAAACCACTATGGGCAAATAAGACCATCTATGGGTCAAAAATCAAGGCCACTATGGGCAAACAAAGGTGATCTCAAAGAATCACAAAATAGACACTCATGGGTCAGAACAACAAAGAAAAGAAAAACAAAGAACATCCAATTTTTTTTTTTTTAGTCTATGATTCATCTTGCCATCGCATCTTGAATTTTCTCCGACCATGAAACGGAATGCCTTTCTTTAGAAGATTGCCGCAAGAAATGATAATCAGAAAAATCTTGAACTAAATCAAACTTCTTAAAATTCATCAAGGGATTCCCATATTGTAGAAGATTATACCCAGAACATGAATCGATAATCTTCAAAAAAAAAAACATCCAATATTGTACCACTGAACTGAACTGAACCACTCTTATCATCCAAATATGGAAGGACCAATGAGTTGATACACTCTTCTAAACCAATTTTGTACCGATCGTAAAGCATCTTGGAATTCTCATGTGCAGTTCTCTGTACACACAACGAGTAAACACATTGATAGAATCTTTGATACTCCTCTGAACTGAACTTAACATCAGGATATCCTTCCATAACCCTCCTTGTTCTCGTAAACGCCTCATTCAATATTGCCATTGCTTCTTCTAAACTTAAACTACAAGCCATTGTGGCAATGAAACACACACACCACTGAACAATCTGAATTGAGGGGTTGGTTTTGAAAATGATGAGTCTTGACGAAATCTATATCCTAAATCTTGAGTTGATATGGCCGGATAGTAATTTCCGGCATCCCGGGTGTCCAATTCAACCAAATGGAGCGTGAATTCGAGATAATCTTGAACCTCTATATTGAGAACATGAAACCCAGAAAAAAAAAGAGCAATTTTTATTATTATTATTTTTTTTTTCAAGAAAGACCCATAAAACCATCAAGAACCGCCGAAAATCATCCAAAAATACTCAAATTTGGAAGGTTCACTATGCCAAAAAAGCCTATTTATAGCTGTTATGAACTGCTATAGAAAATACTTCCAACAGCAATAAATCACTAAGGCTATAAATAGTCTTCCATGCTTTCTATAGCGGTTTATGAACCGCTATAAATTACTGTCAATGTTATAGCTTTTATAACAACTATAAATAATGGAATCCACGTAATTGCCACATAGACCCACATCGAGCCACGCAGGCCTACGCTGCCATCCATGCGTGCCAGCTCTTATCTCCACAATCATGCGCCTAGCAGTGTTCGAACTTGAGACCTTAAGTTCCAAAGCACACCACTTCATCCACCAGACCAAGAGGTATTTCGTAATATATTTTGCAAGGCTATTATACTTATTAGCTAATGGCTTGTACCTCAATTCTTTATTTGTAAAATATTATTATATTATTATATTATTATTATTATTATTATTATTATTATTATTATTATTGTTGTTGTTGTTATTATTAATATTATTACTATTATTATTATTATTATTATTATTATTATTATTATTATTATTATTATTATTATTATTATTATTATTATTATTATTATTACCTTAAATTTCTGTTGAAAGTTCCTCTTTCTTGAATTTCACGTCTAGGTGTTCTTGTTAATCTTAATTTGGTGTAGGTGTGTTTGGCATGGATTTTTGATGAAACAAATGAGAATTTTTGTTTCTTGTTGAACAAGAGAGGATGCGCGTTTGATACTGCTTTCTATAACGGTTGAAAGGGCAATAAATGAGAAAACTATATTTAAACCTGTTGGAACCACTATAAATAAGGTTCCTCTTTTACAGCAGTTTCAACGGCTATAGATTGATATTTTTTTATAGCGTTCCGAAAAAAGTGCTATAAATCAAGCGCAATATATAACTCCTTTTGGCGTAGTGGTTGAACAAGCAACACTCTTAAAATTTACGGTTGATTTCTCAAATTCGAACAATCAAGAATTAAATTGGAAGAACCCTAGAAATTTGGGAAAAAACAAAAATCAAAAATTTAATTCCAAAAAAAATCGATGATTAACAATTTGAACGAAATTGTGGGCTAGGATCGTTCCCGCGCTGATACCATGTTAAAGTTGACGATTATAGGGGAAGAAAATGATAGATTGCCATGAATGAAACTTGAGAGGGAAGGGGAAGCTTGAGAGAGAAAGAAAAGAAAGAGATATTGTATTATTGATTATATTGAATTATTACATGAGCATTGTATTTATATACAAATATCTATCTAACTAACTAATTATTTATTACAACTAACTATAATTGGTTGTAACAACCACATATACTAATACAATCATCATATATCTCAACATTGTTAAAGTTGACGAGCATGATACTCAACATTTATATGGGTACTCTGTGAGTCATCCTGTGACTCGGTTGGTAGTCGGTCTACCGTCCGCGACATGTCCGGCAAGTGTAACACAATGGTATTGTGAACAATACGCGCTCAGCATTGGTGAGCCGTTTAATCATGCACACAACATTTGTTGTGGCATATGTACCCGCCATTTAGGCTAAAACATTTTTGTATATGATATATATATCTTGTAATTTCAATAGCATTTGAAAAGTTACAAATACTAACTATTTCCATATGATAAACATCTTTTATTTGCAACATAACAAAACATACTTTATTTGCAACATAGCAAAATCAAATTATGATTTTTCCCACATGGGTAAAACATGATTAGCATAGTCATATCATCAAACATAACATTTGTATTATATTGGGGTATCACTAACATATATGGAAATGAATATTTGAAAACTAGTTAAAATTCAATATGATTTTTCAAGGAAACCACTAAAACGTTTGGTTACAATCCTTCTTATGTAAAGTAAATATAACTTAGACGATTTTTGAAATTCATTCAAAACAACCAGAATATAGTTCATAAGTTTTTAAATTCATTATGATAAAATTTTCATAAAACACTATTTTCTCAAATACTTAGCAATTTTATCGGTAATAAAATCAATAATTGATTTACAAAATACATATTAATTCTCCAACAGGGCCCAAATTAATCAAGTCATTATAATAACTTAATTAAAATGAATTTAAGGTTGTTCCATCAGATTATAATCTATTATGTCAATATATAATGATTTTACGATTATTTTCGACAATTTAGGTATTTACCATTATTTAAGTGATATCTTAAATCCGTAAAATTTATAAACCATCTAAGTTAAACTTATTTTATACTAGAGGCAGTAGGCTATGAATATAATTATAATTTTTTTATAATAGGTCTATTTTTATTCAAATTTAATTCTCAATATTACACCTTTTGATAATTAAACAAGTTTTATTAATTTGATAAATTAGTAAATAATTCATAATTAGCTTAATAAAATTATACCAAAGTTCTAAAAGTCATATAATACTTTTATTAGCCTATTTAAACTTATAAATGTCATGTATAATATTTTATTATTTTATATAGGCATTTTATCGATAGATAAAATAAAATCGGTTTAAAATTATTTAAGTCCGAATAAAATAATATAAAATTTTTATGATATTTAAAAACTATTCTAAAGAATATAAAATCTTAATTAACCATTAAAAACGTGTAGAGTATTTTTAATAATTAATATCGTTATTTTACCGATAAACCGAATAGAATTTATTTAAGTCCATTTCTGGGCAAGAAAATCTATATAAATTTTTGAAAATGTAACTACTGTTAATATAAATGTCTGATAAAATTTGTATGTCCAAAACACATCATTTAGTATTTATTTTATATTTTACCGTTTTCTAACTTACCGATTATTAATAACCGAGTAAATATTCTTAAGGTTCTTAAATGTCAACAAAATATTCCCAAAATTTTAACAATATTAGTTACTGTCCGAATGAGTGTGTGATAAAAATTTCAAGTCTATATGTCTTTATTTGGTAAATATTTTATATTTTACTATTTCATAATTTACCGATAAAGAATTTAACGATTTCTCAAAAATCATGAAAAATTCCAAACTAAATATATTCTGGCCAAATCTTGTTGGAGACATTATAATATGGTTTTAATAATTAATTTTGATGATCAGGAGCTTATCTAATACCATATTTTATATTAAGAGTATTTAACACCGTAAAATCCATTAAAATATCATTTTAACGAATAAATTTCAACAAAAAAATATCCAAGAGATTTTCTTAACATATAGATTCTGAAAATTTCTTTTAAAATGCATTTAAAATATTTTCCAAATCCATATAATCATTTCCATCACAATTACTTTCACAAAGTATTGTTAAACATGCCTTTAAACACACAACATTTCATAAAATCAACATGCATGATGCCCACAATAATAATACATGTAATAAATCATTCCATACTCAAAATTTTCCATAGCATATCATTTTCCAGATTTAAGAACTTCACTTTGGGAATTTTTTTTTTAAAAACAAGTTCATACACAAATTTTCCCAACTTGTTCTTAAATCCTTTAAAAATCACCCCATGTGACATACCTCGATCCTTAACTCTAAAAGTACTCCTTAACCTTTGGTACAACTTCTCAACAACTAAGATCTCACTCCTTTGCTACAATTATTTTTTTAAAGAATTCAAAATATCATTATTTCGGATCTTTCTATGTAAGTTAATGACTTTTGATTTCTAACTAAAAATTATTAGGTTTACTTACTCTTTGATATTTTGTTACTTTGGAGATTGATTAGTGTTGAGCAACACTTGTTGAACAAGTCCCACAACTTGAGAGCTTTTGGCTAGGAAACAAAAATAGGAAATTGTAAGTTAATGGACGAAAAATGTTTTGAAATTTCCTTCTTTTAGCCTAAATTTCTAGGCCATCTTAAGAGATTATTTTTCTTAGTTATTATGATGAAATACCCATTTTATAATAATCTTAGTTTATAGAAAGATTTCACGTAAAAAGAATTTTGCATGAACAAGTTTTAACAAAACAAGTGAAATAAAGGAATAAGTATAACTTACTCTATGCTTGATGGATTTCTTCAAGTTTGGTGTCTATGGAAAGCTCTTGAAATGAAGATTATTTTTATGGGAGATTTGAGTTTATAAACATAAATTTTCAGAAGTTTTAGATGGGTTTTTGAAGAAGATTTGATGAGAAAAGGAGGTGTTTTGGTAGTTGAACTTTGAAGGATTCTAGTGTTTGTTCCTAGATGAATTTGGGAGCAATTTGTTGGGGATTATGGCTGAATAAAATGATCTGAAATTGAAGTGTTTTTGCTTCTAATAATTGCCTCTTGCATGCTTGTAATGATGCATAAGCTTTGGGTAGAACAAAGGGGGTTTTGAATAGAACAATTTGCTTGAGTATGTAAGTGTACAAAGACTAAAAAGAGGGGTAGGGGTACAGCAATGGGGCTGCTGTTTGGGGCTGGTTTGGAGGTGATTTTTGTCTCATTTTGGTGTATTATGGGGTAAGAAAGATTTATCTAAGATAGTTTAAAGTTTGGATAAATATTGTTGTACATGTAACAAGTTATCTAACTTATACTTCATCTTTAAAAATCACTTGTATATGTGTATGAAATATTTAATTTATTCTCAACATGGGTAAATAAATTTTTCGGGTAAGTATTATAATTAACCCGAAACGTTATGAGTAGTTGCTCAACTTTAAGTTTTTACCTCCAAAGTTTACGTTATTTGTTACACTTCATAACTACATTACGAGTTGACAAGTTTCTAATCATTGTAGAATTTTTTTTTAATTACTAATATCACTAATTAAAATATTTAAACGTTAACTTCGTGATTAAAATGAGATTAATTTCTGCGACTGTTTCAATTATATACTTAAATACTCCAACTACCACCTTTACAATTATTATAATCGCTTAAAATACCACAACTATCATTTTTTTAAAATCCGTGTCCAACCCAAAGTGGAAAATAATTTTGAATAGGAGAGAGTACAATCTTTTGCTTATTTCATTTGATAATACCAATTTTTGATTAACCATGAATAACAAATAGGGGGTGTTTCACTATAATATTCCTAAAAATCAAACTACAAGAGATTATATGACCAAGAAAAATTGGTAAGTTAATTACTAAACTAAAGTTGATATTATTCTAGAAAATTTTGTTTTATGTTTGTATTATTCATGATTAATTAAAAATTAGTATTATGATTATGAAATTAACAAAAAATTGCATTATTCACAATAATTTTCCTTGAAAATATAATATTTCTGTTTGTTTTTTTTTTTTTTTTGCATTTTCTACTCACTAGGGTACTTGGAAATAAAAATTCATGGACCAGCAAAAACCTTAGCAACCTTTCACATTTTGGAGTTTTAACCAAGAGACAAAACAATCCTTGGAAGATCTGAATTTTCCAACAATTTTTATGACCAATTATTCAATTTTTAAAAATTACTACCTTTGTTTTTTTTTCTTTCTATTTACTTTTTGCACAATTATCAATGAAAATTTTAAACCTTATGAATAATAAATATATACAATAAAAAATTATCAAAATACATATTAAAAAATATATATTAATTAAATTATTATGAATCTAAACATCAATTAAATTTCTCTCCTCGTGATGAAATATTTTAAACGACAACAATATTATATTCCAGGAGAATATTGAAAAATAAGTAGAATATAAAAAGTTTCATTTTAGCATTTCATTGCTTAATTGCTTGAATACCCAACATTCAACGTTCAACAACAGAGAAAATCAACTGGGTCTCTCAAATTTTCTCTTCTAACCCTCTTAAAAATTCTTGAATCCTTGTTTCGACATCAGGGAAAAATGTTGAGATTATGGAGATGGTATCAAAATTGTTTAGCAGTTCACCCAGTCAAAACCCAAATGATTAGCTCTGGTGTTCTTTGGGGAGTTGGGGATATTGCTGCTCAAAGTATTACCTACTCCATGGCTAAGAAAAAACTCCAAGTTTCTGTAAGGATTTTTTGCTCTTTTCTTGCAAAATTTTAATGGGTTATTGATGTTATTGTTGTTGAATTAGAATATGTTTTATTTCTTTGAGGAAGATTATAATTTGGGTTTTGGAATAATTTTTTGGACTTGTTTCTCATTGATTTAGGGTTTCTTGGTAGTTCGAAAAATTGGGTATTTTGTATTATGGAGCCGTATTATGTACTGAAAAATGAAGTGTTTAATTCCTGTTAATTTAAAAAAGAACATGGATTCCCAATTTAAAGGCAGCTATAAGTTGTTCAATCTTCAATGTTGGTTGATAATTGATTAGTGGTGGCTATTGTGTGTTTTTGTTTGTGGGGTTGCCTTATTATATCCCTTTTGCTTGCAAATCTGTTGCATTTGTACCTGCAAAATTTATTGTCTGCTGTTACATTGATCAAGTATGAGCTCCTAAGGGTTTGTTTGGATAAAATAGAAGGAAATGAAGGGGAGGGAGAGAGGGGAAGGGGAGGGAGATAGATGAAAGTTTTCTTCCAAATGTCTGCATTGTGGGAAACATTTGATGTTTACAAATCATAAAAATGTGTTCCCTTCATTTGTTATTATTATGCAAAAATATGGTTCCTGTCACGGTCGCAGTAATGGTCGCAAAACGAATGTCATGGCTAATACGGATGATCTTGTGGTAATGCGACCTATATTTCAATCGTGTTAAACTCAAAAACCTTCACGATACGGTCGTAATACGATGATGCAGCCTTGTTTGTGCTCTATGTTTGGTATTAAAATTGAAGAAAACCTGCCCCCATTTCTGTTCATTTTCTTTAATCCAAACAAACTATAAGTGTTAATAGAGTATGAGGTTATTTGTGATTGAACTGGCGTGAGCTTTCTCATTGCCGAAGCTTCCTTTGATTTTTAGTTACTAACAAACAGCTGTCTATATTCTCTTTTTTCTGAAATGGGTGCTAATTCTTTCTGAGCAAGGTTATGTTTGATATATAATTCGTTGTTCTTTAGCTTTCAAGGGTTTGTGTGTTGAGCATATCAATGGCTAATATATTTAGCTTAGGTTTGTGAGCTGTTATATAAGTTTTATATATACGGGCATATGACTTATATCCTTCTAATCGTGTGTTGGGAGCCTGGGACGGTGTCACATGATTTGCTAATCACCTTGCGAATTGTGAATCGAAAAAAGTGAATTATAGTCGGTTTTATGCTATTTTTGAACCATTTTGAGGCAATTGCGAATTCAAAAGGCAAACGAATAACGAATTATGTATCACTGCTTGGGACCAATATTGTAGCTAGATTGCATGTTCAGTTCATTTACATAAAATTTTGCATGATCTTGTGTTTGGTTTGCTGGTTTAAGTTGATTATTTTGCATACAATAGG
Organism: Amaranthus cruentus; assembly: GCA_019425755.1. Classification (NCBI taxonomy): domain Eukaryota; kingdom Viridiplantae; phylum Streptophyta; class Magnoliopsida; order Caryophyllales; family Amaranthaceae; genus Amaranthus; species Amaranthus cruentus. Next base: position 9,216,314 of record CM033466.1, read on the forward strand.
AAAAGGGCAAGCAATTGCAAATTAACTGGAAAAGGGTTGCTGCCACAAGCTTATTTGGCCTTGGGTTTGTTGGACCAGTTGGTCACTTCTGGTTAGTATTTGCCCTTTAAGTTTTTTTTGTTTTTTTTTTTTTTCCAATTTAGGGCATATTCCGTATGCTTGTTTTGCTTGGACGGAAACTTGTTTATTTTAATCATCTTGGAGATGCCAGGATATCAAGAAGACACTAGATAATTTGAAACTATAAAAATTCAGCATATTGACATTTGACCATTAGACGAAGTCATCCTTGTATATAGTTGTTTTCGTTTTACTTTGTTCTTTGATGAGAACATCATGCACCATATATCGGAGGGGTATAATTGTTTGTCTCAATGGGCGTATCCAAAATAGAATCAAATGATGTCAATGTATTAAGCATTGCTTTTAAAAAAATGTTGATATTAAGGCTTGAACCTGGAACAATGTTATCACACACTTATATTTTAACCAACTTAACCAATACACATATTAGTTATTAGCATAGCTAGAGATATAACTTATTAAATACTGTTAGTTGACAACATTGAACTGGGCTAGATCCTCCCTTGTGCCTGATAATGTGATTGTAAATCTTAATTGCTAATGTTTTCAAGTCGTCAACCTTAGTTGGTGAATTCAAAGGCTTAGGACTTTACCTTTAATGTTTGTACTATAAATGTGAGAAAAGATTGATGGAATCTATAAGCTTAATTCTTGTAATCTTTTTAGTTACGACGCTCATGCTGTGTCCAAATAAAGAATTACTTTTCCTGTATGTGCATTAAGAATGACAAGAATGCAGTCTGTTGGGTCTATGACGTTCCATTACCCTAATCCCAATAACTGTCTCTAGCTAGGCAGGATTTAAGGGGTTTGATGTACGCAACCTTACTCTTATTAGTAATAAAAAGAGTTTGTTTCGCATAATAAGTACATATAATTAAATGAGTCATTTTAGTATAGTCCATATAATGTCTTTAACTTGTTTTTTTAGTTATGTTTGCTAACCTCCGATGCTATGGTGATTACAAGCGTAGTAGAGATAAATTGATATTATTCAACCACCGAAAGGTTCTGTTCTACGCAGGCATTGTCGATATTTTGCATGCTAATGTTGTCTGATTGGAATTAATTTGAACGAGTTATGGATTTCTCATTTTCTCGTTCTCTTGGTATTTTAGGTATGAAGGTTTAGACCGTTTCTTGAAATTACGAATGAGGATGCAACAAAATTCCGCCCGGTTTGTTGGCTCTAAAGTTGCACTTGACGGGATTATCTTCGGGCCTCTGGATTTACTAGTGTTCTTTACTTATATGGGCTTTTGTAACGGGAAAAGCGCTCCTCAAGTCAAGGAAGATGTGAAACGAGACTTCATCCCAGCCTTAGCCTTAGAAGGTGGCATATGGCCAATCCTTCAGGTTGCTAACTTTCGATATGTACCCGTGAGGTATCAACTTCTTTACGTCAATCTCTTCTGCTTAATCGATAGCTGTTTCCTGTCGTGGATTGAACAACAAGAGGACGCAGCATGGAAACATTGGTTCAAACAAATTCTTCATCTCGAGGGGCAAAAGGACAAAGGCGGATGATTGATTTGTTTCTTCGAGAAGTTTATCGAAGAGTCTTGGAACGCCCGTATGCGGGTTTTTGGTATCCGAATCCCTTCCATTCAGACCGAAACGATTGCAATCGGTCTTTATACGAATGAAACAAAACTGTTAATGATTCTTTGTCTCGCTGACATGAAACCGTAGCTTGTTGTAAACTGTATGCTGAAGTTGTTTTTGAACCTACATTGCCAATATATAGAATGAATTTGTTTCACAATCTAGATTGTGATTATCAAGTGTGATTTTTGCTAGGAATGAAGATATTATTAAGTTGACTATATATATTCTCGATTATTTATAGTTTTTTGATTTTGAATTATAATATTTCACTGTTCTTTTTTATTCTTTTTATTTTTTCTCAACTTTCAACATAAATGTTTAATCCAATGACTTAAATTGTGGGTTCCTAAAAAAATATTTGTAAAATATAATTGAGATGAATTATTAGTTAAACTAGTAGTTAAATGCTCTCTCTTTTACTCTTATGGCTCGATTCTCATCACCGACAAAAAATGATTATTTTTCTCTCCTCCGTTCTCTAGAACAAAAATAATTTATATGCTATAGAATTACGTAAATTAAAAGTATTGTATGACTTTAGTCCACAGAAAAATACCATACACTAAAAGAAGTGTGATATTTTAGTATGAATTAAGTCCCTTTATGCTTACTCGAGAATCACTACATAAGTGAGATACCTCGTGGGACAAAGCTCAAAGAAATAAAAAGAAAGTGAAAATTTTAGTTTAAAACTCTCGTATTTATCGCAAATAAAACTCTTTCCTTTTTGATTAATATATAATAAAGTTTTGCTTTTCGATTATGGATAATATCTATTTATTATGATCCTCTATTGATATAGTCATATAGATACATCGAGTAAAAATGAAACAATATTCTAAAAAAGGTATTTTACAAAAAATTAATTGACAATATAGAAAAATATAAATTAACCCTTCTAAGTAGAGGTGTTTAAAATAGACCCGATGACCCGATAGACACACGACTTTATAACCGAATCCGATTTGACCCGACTTAAAAATCGATCTACAATTATGTAAAAACCAATGCGAACACAAAACCCGATTTTGAACCGACCCGAAACACCTGACCCGAAATCAACCCGATGACTCGAATGAACACCTCTACTTCTAAGACACGTATAGAAGATAAAATATATTAATGTCAGATCTCATTGAATGAGCCTTAATATATATTTTTATTATATATTTTTTTTATATTACATATTTAGACTTAAAATTTATTTTGAAAAACTATATCAAGAATAAACGAGGATAAAAAACAAAAAATTACATAATATAAATATATTAATACTAAGTAAACTTTTTGTTAATTATGTGAGATTTTTTAATTTTAATTTTTCCGACACTAAACCCTAACCTAGGTAAAATTGTTAAGCTAAATTACTTTCTTAACTATAATTGTTACGATTTTGATTGTTTGTTTCCATGTTTGCCGCCCCAATTAAAAGCTAGCTTTGTTTTAGGGTTTTGAAATTTCCTTTTCTTTGATTGGAGTCATTTTCATTCTGGATATTTAATTCTTCTAAGATTGTATAAGAATTATGTTATATACTATAATCATAGGTAAAATTCAAGATTATGGTAGTATCATTGTTTGATTTCCATTGATTAGAGTGATTATGTTGATTTTCAATTATTCTGTCATTGTGTAACCTAGATTACCGCGCTATTTGTGATCGTGTGTAAAATATTTTGGATAATGGATCATTATTGTGGCTTGTTAATGATAAACTAGATAGATTCCCGTGCTAAGTACGGTTTATTAATTGTTTAAATAAATAATTATTAATATTATATATGTAATTAATTATTATATGAATTTTAAATTATTAGTTTATAGATATTGTATAATTTTCGGTAATATAAAATTAAAAAATATAAAATAAAAAAACATTCTAATCAAAATAAATAGATAAAATAAATCATGTAATAATTAATAAAATTTAATTAGTTAACAAAATTATTTGATCTTATAAGTATTCCTACCACCATTAACGTATCAATAGTCAATCTAAAATTAAAATTAAATAACATAACTAGTATAATTGAGATAAAAAAAATTTCTTATTACGACAGTTACCACTGACACGTGTTTAAATCTTTGATTGTTCTAAAATATAGTATATTTATAAGAATTTTAACTCAGTGTTTTATTACAATGATATAATGCTCGGTAATATAAAAAATAAAAGCAAAAAAATATTATAATAAAAATAAGTAGATAAAATAAATAACAAAATTATCATTAAAAAATATATTTCACCTTGCACGTGTTCCCATCGCCATCAACGTATAAATATCCAATCTGAAATTAAAATTAACTGAAATAATCTAAGTAGTAAAATTGGGAGAGAAATTTTTTTTTGTTGTAGTGATATGTGTCCAAATCTTTTATTGCTTCTATAATATCCGGTTAATTTTCGATTAATTTTTTTCGGTTATTATATGAGTATGTCATATAATAATATTTTATGCCTTATGAGCATTTGATATTCAAAAATCGTAGAACAAAATTACATGTCAATTATAGTTATTTACATAAATAGTATTAACGTGAAGTTCATATTATAGTTAAAATCGATTGTTGCTCCTTAATTTCTATTAGGATAAAATTTATATAATAATAATAATAATAATAATAATAATAATAATAATAATAATAATAATAATAATAATAATAATAATAATAATAATAATAATAGTATCTTGTCGATCTTTTTTATGGCCCGATGATTTTACAAAGAGCTCTGAAAGTAACGTCAGTTGGTCTAAGGTCTGCCAACTAAAGAGCAGTGACCTAGGGATCCGAAACCTTGATGTATGGAATCTAGTGTTTGTAGGCAAGCTTATCTGGCATATCAGTTCAATGCAAGAGTCCTTATGGATCAAATGAGTGCATGAAGTTTACACGAAAGGTATTAATTGAATTCTCTTCAACTCTCCCATAACGGTTAGTTGGGCTTTGAAGAGGCTCTGCTCTGTAAAACTTCAATTTAGTGAGTGGATGCGTAGACAGAACCAGGGATAAATTGGTTCAAATGGGTGTCCTTAAAGATAACGTTTGCCCTATGTGCAATGCTGCTAGGGGTGTGCAAAATGAGACTGAACCAACGGTCCGGACCGGAACCGAGTGAGACCGGACTGGAACCGAACCAAACCGTTTGCATCCGGTCCGGTATAAACCCGGAAAAATCCAGGTTGGACAGGATGAGATCGGATGCACATAAAAGTGATTTCGAAAGTGAAAAATATTTACGATCATTATGTATATACTTATTTAAAGGGCTTTAAATATTTTATTTTCAACACAAAATAATTTTTTAATTCAAATATTTTAATTTTATAATAATTAATTTATTAAATTATTTTTAAATCTACCATTTTAAAATTTATTTTTGGTATAAAAAATTATTGCTGGTCTAACCGGTCCAAACCCGGACCGGACCAGATGGAATCCGGGTTAGACCGGGACTGGATTGGATGGAACCGGTCCGGTCTCCGGTCTTAGCATATTCATGATTCCGGTCTTCTGGTTCGGGTTTGGACCGGTGAACACTCCTAAATGCTGCATCCGAATCTATTGATCATATCTTTTTTCAATGTGCTTTCAGTATACATTGTTTGCAGTTTATGGAGCAATGACTAGCTATTCGAATCCCTCATGGTCTACACAGACTTGCTTTCAAGAAATGAAAGGGTCCTAGATTCCGTAGATCTCTGATCCTCACCAGTATCTGTAGCCTTACCTATATGGTCAGGCAAACCTGGAATGAAGCTATTTGAATGATGAGTATGAGCACTGTTGTTGTCACTAAAAGGATTCTCTAGGGAGTGAGATGTCAAACTTGGTTTAAGAGACTCTTTCAAGTCTAATTTTCTTGTTTTGTTCCATGAGATGTTTCCTTCTCCTTTATGCACACAAAGAGTGACGTGGTTCAACCTTTCCTAGAAGGTGGATTCCACTTTCATACCGATGCAACTTGTAAAAAGGAGTTGGTTACCTTGGGCTCTGTGTTTGTACCTGTTTGAGTTTGATTAATGAATATTTTTCTTGTTCAAAATAATAATAATAATAATAATAATAATAATAATAATAATAATAATAATAATAATAATAATATTCATACTGATAACCTTTGTGTTCCTTTTTGTTTGGAACAACCCTTCCTCGAAGGTGGGTTCCTTTTTCATACTGATGCAGTATAAAGTAGTTTGACCTTGTCGTTGTGTTTGACTTGGTTTTGTTTGGTGCAATGACATAGTGAGGAAGCTTGGGGGTGTGAGATATATTCCTAAGATGATGATGAATCTAATCTCATTGAGGAGATTAGAGAAGATTGGGTACACCATGAAAACTCAAGGTGATAGGTCTTTCTAAATAGTCTTGGGGCTATATAAGGGTCCTTAGAACTTTATTAGAGAGAGTGTGGAGAGACTACACAAGAGAGAAAGCTAGGGTTAGAAACCAAATGAGTCTCCTTCTTCTTTGTGTTAGTTTAGGGGTGAAATCCATTGTTGAATGGATTCACTATATAAGGGCTCAATAAGGGCCGAAAACAGACCTTTGTAAATAGTATAATTAATGTATAGTTTAAATATTATAAATGAAAATGTCAATTATTTACATTTTTTCTATCTTATTATTATAAATGATAATTTAATAGTTATAAGTTGATAAATGGGGATTAAAATAATTTTTAGTAGTAAAAATGGGTCGAGTTGGGCCGAACCGGGTTTTAAAGCCCGGCCCATTTAAAGCCGATATTAATTTCAAAAGGCCCTTATCCGACCCAACTCATATTTACTTAAGCTCGGTCAGGCCCTTATCCGACCCATTGAACATCCCTAGTCACAACCTAACAATTAAACTAAAGATCGTAGAGATATCGAAACTACACTTGTCAAATGAGCTTCATTATTTGATTCAAATCTATTGTCATTTACCTATTTATGAAAATAATTGATGTTTTAAATGAAATGAATATAAATTAAGTTAGATTTAAACTATTCTTAAAGATTCTTAGATCAAACATACGTTGAAACACAAAGGAAAATCAAAATAAAATAATTTACATGTTTATCGCAATGAAATTAGGTTAAAACCAAATTAGAAATTGAAAAAAATTGAGAGAATTTTTTTTTTTGAAGTTATTGAGAGAAATAATTGAGTGAAAAGAAGTGGAATGATGAACCCATGCATTTGAGAAGATCCAAAGAAGATTAATAATGAGGGGTTAGTTTTTATAATAAATACTCCCTGTCCAAGGATAACGTCCGATCTTTTAGATACTACCCGGTCCGTTACCTGCTCAAGTCCGCCCATAAACACTTCTAATTCTAATTTAACTTTTTTTTTGGAACCTAATACTTTATTTATGTCGATTTATCTTTTTTTTTTCAAAAAGTTGAATATATCCAAGTTTCCTAAAGTATAAAGTATGTTTTTGTTTTTTTTTAATCGGTAAAATATATCATGCATAGTATCTAATAATATCTATATATATTTTATTTCAAAAAAAACTAATATCTATATATATGTTTCGTTGTAACTTAATTTTAGGACGTACATATTTGAGAAGGCTTTTTCAAAAAAAATAATAAGTTTATTTTTAGTAAATGAAACAATTTTGTTAGTTTTAAAATTTGTATTTCATTTATCAAATTTTTTTTACTTGGTTTCCAAGAAAGGTATGTAACAAAAGTTTCCTAAATTTTAATTTCCAATTTTTTTTTAAAAAACATATATTTTTGACTTTTTCAACTAAAAATTATATTTTCTTAAATTTTTGTTTCCTAATTTTTTAAAATCTGTTTTTTGTTTTTCCCTAGAATATTTTCTACATTTGTTTCCTAAAATATTGGTTTTCGGTTAATCTTTTTTTAATGACAAGCTCTATCTAGATATATATAAATAGGAATTCATGGTAAGTTTTTCTCCCACAATTTCATTTATTACTCTAAGTGTAGAGTTAAATTAATAAATTTTTTTAGTGAATATTTTTGTTATTCGATTAAATTCAATTATGTCTTCCATCTCCAATACTAGTAAGATCATAAGGAAAAAAACAACAAAAAAGAATGTTAAAAAAAAATCTAAAGGAAATAAGGAGGGAGATTGTGAACAACAATTAGCTACATTTGACGGCCTTCCGTTGGAGGTCAAAGATGAAATTCTTATTCGTCTTGCTATGTCATCTCCAGTCGATTTATGTCGTTGTAGACTAAGGTATAATAAATTTTATTATTTATTTATGTTGTTGTAGACTAAGTTATAATATTGTTCTTCATGTTGTAGACTAAGGTATAATAAATATACTCATCATTGATTTGTTCTACTTTATGTCCATTATTTACTCAATCCGTGTTGTATAAGATCGTTTCACTTTGAGAAAAATTTATATAATCAGTTCATTTACCTAATTAATCATTTTAAAATTATAAATAATCACTTAAATATATTAAATAATAAATATATATGGGTCAATCCCGTTTCATTTAAAATAATAAAATTGGAAGAAAATATTTACCAAATCAAAATTTGTAGTCCGTGTCACAATTGGATAGTCATCAAGTTAGAATATATTGTGCTACTATTCAAATATTATTTAAAAATTTTATTGTTCTTTTAATTTTTTTTCTTGTATCACGGCGTATTATTAAATAAATTTGGCATAAATTTAGGAGTAAAAAACTAACATTCTCTCTTATTAATTTTTATTCAATAAATTGATCAAAATTACAAATTTTGATCTTGTATAGAGCGATTTGTGATTTGCTCACCATAGAACAACATTAATCGTGGATTAATTAAAAAATAAATGTATGCAATATCTATAACTAATTTAATAGGTTAGCTGATCACTATTTTTGTTTATAGTTTAATAATATTTTTCTTTCTTATTAATCATTATTATGTATTTTTACTTACTTTGTCCTATATAACAAAGTTGCAAGACCTTAATGGAGATTTCTAAGGAGAAGTTCGTATTGCAAAAAGCATCCATACAAAGCCTAATTTGCCAAAATTCATGGGTAGAACACGAGTCGAGGACGTCCTTTCTAAAAAGTTGTTTAGAGAGTAACAACCCACAAGCTCTTTTACATTTCGGAATGGTACGTATATTTTTCCAATTCTAATTCCTTTATGCGCCAAATAAAAAATGTTAGAACGCGTACGTTATAGTTTCTTGTTTTCAGTTTTTAGTTTTTATAAAATTGAAAATGAAAAATAAGTGATTTTATCTTTTTAGTTGTCATTTTTTTCAAAATCACAATGTTTATAATAAATTGACTTATTTTTATCCATTATAAGTATATAACTATATATCATGTGACTTTGAAATAAACAAATAAACTGTCGAGCCTTAAGTAACAATATGGAAATACTAACTTTTTATATTTTTGTATAATGTAGATGCAATATTTTGCTCAAATGAAGCTGGAGAAAGGTTTGATCAAAATAGAAAATGCAGCAAAACACAAAATTAAGGAAGCTAGTTATGTTTTGGGCCTTACTTTACTTTGTAGTGGTGAAGAAAATGACGTAAACAGGGGAAAGACTTTGCTCACAAGTATAATAAAGGAGTTAAAAGGAAAAGGAATTGTGAAATGTAGAAAGAAATTGCGAGATTTCTTACATTCAATATGGTTCAATAATAATCTTATTTCTAATAATAAACCACATATCACGTGCCCTTTACAACACCAACAGGAAATTTTGAATAATTGGGATGATAGTTATTATTACGATGAAGATTACGAAGATAATATAGTTTGTGATTATTGTAAGTGTGCACGTGAAATTGAGTTCTTTTACCAAATGTTGCCTATTGTAGTTTGACATATCATCAAACTTGCGTCGTTAATCTTGTAACTATTATTCCAACTTTATTATATATAACATTAATATGATTTAGTTCAATTGTGTTTTTTTTCTTTTGATTAATTTATAGAGAACATGCCCTCAAACAATTCATTTTCAATCGCTTGATTATATATACATATATTATTAATTCATACATGACAACTCTAATCTTTTAACTTGTTAATTAAGGCTTGTCTACACAAATATTCTATTATCAAATTAGTATAGTATAATTATATTTTAAAAACTAAATATAAATAATAATAATAATAATAATAATAATAATAATAATAATAATAATAATAATAATAATAATAATAATAATAATAATAATAAAAAAGAAATAGAGAATTGAAACTTGATAGCAATGCATATGAAACGACTGATATTACTAAGGAAAAATAAAAGAATAAAGATTAAGAGTCATGAATACAACCTTGTTGATATAAAAACGAAATGGTTACAAAACGGTTGTGATGATTTTCAGACGGCATGATTAGCTTGAGGTTGCAGTTTTATTTTCCCTCATCAATATCTAGACCTCTTATATTCCCCATTTTCTTCTATAAATACCCATTTAGTGGCAAGCCAATACTCATTAAATACTACTCTTTCCTCCTTAAATTGGGTTATTTTTTTAATTCCTTCTAATATAGGAAAATTTGCTCAAAACAATCTCAACTATCACCTGTTGGCCAAAAATAATCCCAACTATTAATTTTTTTTAATAATCCCAACTATTCTCATAATTTGTTGAAAACATATCCACCTCCTTTTTAACCGGCTACAACATGTAACTTTTCCACTTTTTTCTTTCTTTTTTGATTAATAAATGAATGTGAAGGGTTATTTTGAACAGTTAAATAAAAAAGAAATGAAAAAAAGTGAAAAAGTTACATGTTCTAGCCGGTAACAAAGGGGTGGGTATGTTTTCAACAAATTATGAGAATAGCTGAATGTGGGATTAGATGCTATGAGACAAATTGGGTATTCTATTAATTTAGTGTTTAAGGTTATTTATTGGGTATTTGAGATCAATTTATGGTTATTATTATTTCTTTATTGATCGGTATTGTTGACTTATGGTTCTTATTTGATTAATAAGGGTGTTTGGTTCAAGTATAAATTTGAAGACATAAGTATCAATTGAGTTTTAGATTAGATGATATTATTTGGTTATGATATAAGTTGGGTATTTGGGATTTATGATTGGTGTAAAATTGGTTAAACTTCTTTGATGGTCACTCAAGCTTTTACATGTTGATGGTTGATGATGAATTGATTGGTATTTTAATTATCGATTGCTATTCATGGCGTAGGAAGGTAATCTTACAAACACTATTATCTTTTAAATTTAATTTAATTATTTCAAAGTTTAAGTTATGTTTTTTAAAGTGTGGTATTACTGTATATTTGAGCAAAATCGTATAAATTTTGGTGTTCGAAGCTTTGGAATTTGACTATGTTTGACTTTGCTTTGAATCCTTGATCAAAATTATGTTTTTTATGTTCATAACTTTATAAATATGAGCTTTTAAATATTGTACTATGAAAATGAGTTATGATTATTGATTTTAAAGAAAATCAAGTGATTTATTAATTCGTTTTATATTGAAATGTTCGACATTGAAAAAATGTCCGTTTTTGGGAATTGGCAACGGATATTCATATTCGGATTATTATGAAATCCTATAGCTTGATAATAGGTAATGTTTTTCGGATCGGTCCATATATTCCCACGTTTTAAAGTATTGTTATATTATTGTTTTAATATGAGTTTTGAATAAATACGTTTGGTATATAAAGTTTTGTTTGTTTCGCAAATAAATTCATATGTTTCATTTGTCGTATTTTGACTTTCGCTATTTACTTGTAAAGTAATAGCTAGCCGCATCTTGATTTCGCTATTAACTTGTAAAGTTATAGCCGTGTTTTAAATCACTATGAACCAAAGGTTCTTAGTCATATTTACGTCGATACCAAATGGTCTTTTAAAAGAGTTTGAGTTTTGACAAGCTAGTGTTTTATAAGGAGTTACCGAATAAGCAAAGATTGAAGTGGAGATGTTTAATGACTTGTATATAAATGTACTAGTCTGTTTGATTACTCAACAATTCAATTGTTGACAGTCCTTGATGGGGCCTATCCCTTACGGGGTTAGATCCACTTTCAGGTTAGCTCTGCTGTGGAGACAATGCCTACTTCTGTTATGTGTTAAGTGCGCGGCGAGGACTTCTTTAGGAAAGTCATAATGTAAATTAGACATTTGTATATTAAATTGTAATATTTTATAACGTTTTGTGAATAGTATTCACTTATTTAATGTAAAAAGTTTTAAATACTCTCATATTAGTTTATCGTGACAATCGAGCCACAGGTCGGATTCAGCCCAGAATTTTATAAGTCTTCCGCTGTGCTTTGTAGACAGTATTATAATATTGTTTACGCCGGTTTGTGCTGTTTCATATAACGTGTACACATATTTTGTGAAGAAAAAAGTTCATATTATTTACAAAAATGTCATCTGATTATGTACCCCTTTTAAGCGTATATGTACTCTTTTAAGCAAATGTTTAATTATTTACAGAATTCCATTATTTTAAAATTGTAAGTGATTACTTTAAATTTATAATTAATCACTTTAAAACTTTAAATGTACATTCAATCGGTTCAATAAAAAATGTCTCACCATAACTATTATCATTTTAATTTTTTTTTAATTTTCGATACACAATTATTATATTTTAATTGTCTACCTTTTCAATTTTTTAGGATGGGCTAAATGAAGTATGGAAAACTTGGCCCATCATATAATAGACGCAATGAAAATTGAAAACCCTACTTTAACAAATCTATTTGGGATAACTCAATCAAATCTTCATCTCTATGCCAATTCCCAGCCGTTTTTGACATAATCCCTAAATTTCTTATTCTATGGTTTTGTCTTTAGTTTGATTCTAATCGCTTAATTCAAACCAATTTCTTTGATTCTCTTTCGCTTTAATTTGATTCTAATCGGTTAATTGAAACCAATTCCTAGTAGCTAATTTTCTCTTGCGATCTTGAATTACATCATCTGCTTTTCTGGATTGTATTTTGTTGAGAAAGTTATGGTAATATTTTCAGGAACACAGCTTATAGAAGAAACTACATATTTGTAGGCCGCAGCCCCTCATTCAGCTTGCTGCACTGCTATTTCCCTGTGTTTCAGCCTTGATCAATTTTGTTTATCCTGTCAAAGCTTGACATTTTCTTTTGTCCAAATGTCGGAAAATAATCCGTTGATTGGCTTGACATGGGAACCTAAGCTCCCATCATTTGCACCTGCCTCATCTTCTACATCGGGGTCTAGTAAGTCCCGTTTTGCAATTGAAAACAGCATGTTGTATAAACCTGCCTCCCAACTTATTGAGGGTTTGTATGTTCCCCCAAATGATCCTACAAAACTCAATAAATTGCTTAGAAAACAAAAGAAAGACACTGCTGGCTCACAGTGGTATGTTATGTGCTCAATTTATTGGTTTTTCGGATTTTGTTATCTTTTGGTGAATTTTTGTTTGATTATTTTTTTGTGGGAAATAGGTTTGATATGCCTGCCCCAGTTGTAACTCCGGAGCTGAAAAAGGATCTCCAATTACTAAAGGTATTTTTAAAAATTTTTGGAATACGATTGTTTTGATGCACCACATGTATTGATAGTTATTATGTAAATTTTGCAAGTAAAACTCAAGCATTGTGCAAAAACTAGGCTGTTGTTTCGTTTTGTATCATGTTGGCCACGTTGTACTTGTTTTCAATTCTACCGAACCAATACCCCATATCGTATAGGTGTGAAAAAAACAATTAATAGGTCATCTAAGTTATATTTATCACACGGTCTTCGATAATATTTGGAGGCATGACCACCACATCATCCCTAACACATCACCACTATCTTTACTACATTGGCGACCAAATCGATTTTTTTGCACCTTAATGTCCTTTTAATAGGTTTGAATAGATTAAATGGACTCTAAATAGCTTCATTGTCTTATTTATGCATTTATTTAATGGATGAATGTTTATATTGTTACAATACTTTTTTTATTATTGATCTGAGCTTAAGAACGAAGTAGTGAGATGGTTCAACTTCTTGTGGGTAGGTACTCTCCTTTGTCCCTGATTTATTGACGCATAGGTGGTGTTGATTTCAATGGTGTCTTTTGTTAGTGGGTAAGGAAGCAAGGGTATCAAAGGGAAAAAAGCCTCACGTTGCCCTTTGATTGTGTATGATGAAGATGTTGTGTAAAGTCGTCAACTACACAATATGGATGATGTAAGTGTAGGTGAAGTATTTACCAAATAAGGAATGGCAGTAGAATTATGACGACCTAAAGAAAAGTTTTTCAATGAAGAATGTTGGGAGTTGTAATTTTCTTTGTAGAGTTTATACCTTTGAGATTTTGGACTATATGCCGAATGCAAATATATGTGCCTAGGTAAAAAGTAAAAACGAATGTTTAATGTTGGTTGATATTAGTATTTGACAACTAAATTGGACTTTGATGTCATTTGGATCTTATAACTAAATGGGAAAAATGATGCGAGAGATGCGGTTATTGTACCACCATCAAATATCGGCCTAAACCATGAAATATCGCTTGATGCGGCTTAAAATACAGTTTTTCTACATCTTTACAATACAAATAATACCGGTTTGGGAAATTTGAAAACCTTTATGATACGGCCGATATGATAAGATACAACCTGGTTTTTACACTATGGTGATGATTTTGTTATGAAATACAAGAGCTAGAAGTTTTAAATGAATGATTAAATGGAAAGAAAGGAGATTTTGGGATTTCTATCATTTATTACATTTAATTGAGTTGATAAACTTGTATTATTTCAAATAAATTTTCTTGATTCAAGATAACTTCAATAGGGGATTAGAAAAATACACCTTTTCTAATTTTTAATTTTTAGATTTGAATTAGAGTATGCTTGACCCGGAGAGGAGTTAGAGAAGACAAAAGTGTTGCAATTAGTTTGTCTTTGGAGGTTTTCTCCACAGAGTTCTGTTAGATCTTTCCTTTCCTGCGTTATTTCAAAGATTTTTCTGGGCTTTGAGATAGCGCAAACTTGTTGAACTAAAGTAAGCTTGGATACATGGAGTTCGGATTGGTCCTGAGATATGGATGGTTCACATTTTGTAAGTCGAGGTTTAGAAATTAGAATGTTGGAAGGAATAACATACCATAATAATTGGATTTACTTTTAGCTAAATTGGGTGGTATGATATGAAAACGAGCAACAAGAGAAGGAAACAAACTTGATTCTGCTACAGTTACAGCCTTACAGGAGAGACATGGCAACTCATAGGTTTCTGTATATGGAAGGAGGGAGCTCAAGTGGCTTTGATGCTTGCAAGTGGGATCGGCATATTAATGTCTATAAATTGAGGAGATTGAATGTAAAATGAAGGTAAAATGGCAGGGACAAATGATAGAGTAAGTGGGGCAAGTTTTCTTTTTAAAGGATATGTGATATATTGAGAATTGAGATGGATGTCCCAAAGTGGCAGTCGGCAAAATGAGGTGAACATAATGAGTATAACCTTACTTGTTTTGCAGGGTTTATTTCGGCTTGAGCTGATAGATTGCGTAGAGCAGACTGGGGGATGTATTCTTTTATAGAACTCTTTTAATAATGTTTTTTGCTCTCGTAGTAACGTTTATAGATTGAACTATACATCTTAAGTAAGCTATAAGCGCTTTGGGAAACTCGTTTATTATTAATTGACATAGCCGTGGGAGGATGAAAATGAGCAAAACTGTATGGAAACTTCTTCGATTTCATTGACGGTTAAAAGAATAAAAATACAAAAGACAGATTAAGATGAAATTCTTCACTCTTTAGTCCTTATGTACCCCCCTTTCCAGTTCCCCACAAGTCAGTTCCTACTAGCATTCTTGATTAGTGCATTAGTGATATGTAGGGGGTGTTTGATCTGGATGGTGGAAATAAAACGAAAAGGAAATAGATAAGGAGAGGTAAGGGAAATATTAAGGGGTGACATCATGAGTTGTTTGGCGTCAAAAATAGAAACGGAATCACTTGCTTAATGATTTAATCCATAGCATAAATTAAGGAAGAATCAAATGGTTCCTGCAGCCTTCCTTAACTAGGATTAAACAAAAAAACCCTCTCCAGAAACTATCAACGTTGCAAAGAACCATAAGACACTTCTTTGAACACCAAGCACCGAAACCCTATAACAGAGAATTAGAACTGATACAAATTTTACTGATTGAACAGAAAAAGATCCAAGTGCAACTTTTAGGCCTACAAATTCAAATCAATTGTAATAAGAAAGATCGTAAACGTTGAAATTAGAAATTACAAGTAAAAAGTAAAAAAAAACTATATTTAAATGAAATAATTGGAATAATATGCGAACAAAAATTAGCGTGAATTTCTTCAAGTTAGGTTGGTATAATTGGGGAAAGCTCCACGAATTAGGGCTCCATAGAATTTTAAACGAGGAAGATGAAGATTGAAGACACATTGTAGGAGAAGACAAAGACTCGCACAAGTTACACAACAGAGAGAGAATGTTGGGAGAGGAGATGAGGGAGGTGAAGTCACATAGCAGAGAGAGAATGTTGTGAGAAGTATCTGTTATCGTATCTATAGCAGTTGTAACAAAGAAAAAAATCACTTACGGTAAAGTAATGTAAACGGTTACCATACAGCTAAAAAACAAAGGTTATACTTGTTTAATTCCATTTCCATCCCTCCAAAAACAGATACCAAACACCTCCGTAATCTGGGGCAAATATCATTGAATAAAAGTGAAGTTTTTTGGCACATACTATGGGTGTATGTTCAGGAAACTTCCCAATGCTTATGTTTCCCAAATTTCTTCCATTGAAAACTCATATCTGCATAGAAGTTGCAAATTTTCTTCATTTAAGTCGATTCTTATCATATCTATGCAAAGGTATAATGTAAGGAAACACTTCTTGTATGTCAGAATTGGATTTGTTTTAGAACAAATTCTGTCACCACTCTGAAGTCTGAATGCTTGCACTATGCATTTTTTTTTCTTGTTGTTTTTCGATACTGATGGCTTTATTCGTATTCGTATTTGTTGCAGTTGAGGAGTGTCATTGATCCAAAAAGACATTACAAGAAGAGTGATGCAAAATCAAAGTCATTGCCAAAGTATTTCCAGGTAACTGTCGTATTTTGTTTAAACATTGCGTCTGAATGCTTGCACCATCTCAAAAGTTTTCATTATTCATCAGCCAATCTTGTGTTAGATTTTTTTGTTGCTAATGTATAAGTAGTCGTATGAGATCTTTTATATGTGCTATCACATTTTGTCATATATCAACTGCTTTACAATTTTGTTATAAGTAACTTGAAATATGAAGGATTGAAATATTGCGTCGGATAGTGTAGGTTTATAATTGTGCAAGTATGAATATACAAAGGCAGTATATTTTAATGTCTTTTATCTCATGATTTTGCTATATTATTCCGCCACAGGTGGGCACTATAGTGGAGTCAGCATCAGATTTTTTCTCTGCCAGGCTCACTAAAAAGGAGAGGAAGAGCAGCATTGCTGACGAGCTGCTTTCTGATGGATCCCTTGCACATTACAGGTAAATCGTGAAAATTTTACTCTATTGTGTTAAGTCTGAAGGTCCGTAAAACTTCAGAATCCTTGCCTTTTTGGCTTTTTTGCTGATATGCCCCGTGGTATCTTTTGCCCAGGAAACGCAAGGTAAGAGAAATTGAAGATCAACGCCAACCTGGAGGAAATGCAAATTGGAAAATAAGGGGCAAATCTACTCTAAAACGAGCCAAGGAAAAGAGGCATCTCCCAGAAAAGAGGCTTGCGCCTTCCAGAAATGATAAAAAGCGATTCAAAAGAATCTAAACTCTGTTTTGAGACATAAAACACTTCAACCAAATTCGTCCAGACACCCGGTAACTAATTGAAACTTATGCTGCATTAGCCAGGTCATCCAGATCTGTATTGGTTAGAGCAATTGCTGTTCAATACCTTAGTACTTTGTACTTTGTAGTCATAGAAGTTGAAGCCTCTATTAGGTGCATTTGAGTTTTTGTTTCCTTTGATTAGTTTAGTAGCTTACTTTGAACTTTGCTTTCGCAAACGGGAAAAGTTTTGATGCCCAAGTCGTGGTAATTTTATCTCACGCTCTGAGTAGCACATTTTTGTTGGCAACAAGAGAAGCTGTTAGCTGTAGCCTGTTGCTAAATGTCCGTGATCACTGACAGCTCAGTCAAGGCTATCCGACGACCTGCCACCATACACCACTGCAACGTGCCACTCTATTCAGTATCACAATTCAGAGCCTACAAAAGCGAGCACAACCAACATGATCTGTCTGCAATGTTGGCACCTGGATCACACTCGAGTCGAATGCCCCTCTGGAGCTGCCTACTCAACGAAGGCATATGTAGACGATATAGGTGCTTTTTCCTTTTTCACATTTCTCTACATCCTCGGCTTTAGCAACATGTTCTTTTGTAATTCCATTGTTAATGGCAGTTCTGCTTTTGATGTCTTCTAAGGTCCAACGTTTGTCAATGAGTTTGCCCTACCAGTGTCCACAACGAAATCTTGGACGACAATGTCCATCACATATTTCCACAATCGTGCTTGTGATGGAACAAATTTAGTGTTGAAGGATATGACGATAAATCAATTTCCGTTAAGACATTTAGCAATGAAAATAGCGGAGATATCTTTATCGTACGGACGTAAGTAATTCATTAGAAAAATTAATATAATTGAACACTTGGGTTTAATAACAAGAGGGAATCTTAATATTGTTACATTATAAATTGGGCTCACAATTATTTATTCTTAATAAAATAATTCTAACAAATATGTGGTAGACAATTAAAGTAAAATCATCCCTAACATATTTATCTTATTACTCAAACAATTTCAAAACATAAATTATTATTATTATTACTACTAAATCCATGATCAATTAATCAAGCACGTTGGGATAGCAAGTTGAGAATGGACCTTCCATATTCTAAAGAGGTAGTCGTGCCATTATTGAATTGGGATTGTAGCTGTTGAATATCCTTAACACCCACTTGAAAAGCCTTAGTAAGAACATCAGTAAATGCAATGGGGGGATTACTTCCGAACACAGTATTCGCCACTTCAACTCGGCCAGGATTTTGGGTACCAAAAGCAGCAATTGCGTACGCATTCGTATCGCCAAGGTTGAGCTGAAAGTGCATCAGAGCCTGTGGGAATACGATTACATCGCCCTTGTTAATCACCGTATCCCAAAGCTTATTATCTGTTGTCACGAAACCTGCGTAAAGACTTCCTTCCATCACCGCGAATATTTCTGACCCACGGGGATGCCAATGAGGCGTGTTTAGGCCGAATGGACCGAAATCTACACGAGCGAATGAGACTCCTAATGTGTTTAGGCCCGGGAAATGGTTGATGTCTACCAGAGTTGCATTTGCTTGCTGTGGGTTGTCGTTTGTATTTCCGGGTATGTTGAAGCCCTTGTATACGAAGTCCGACATTTCTACCTCATTTGGATTCTTGCACACTTTTCCGTTGATGAACACTAGGAATATATTTCATAAACAAATTAATTAACAGGGTCGTTCTTGAGGGTAGTTTTGAGGTGCTATTTCCTAGGGCCCAACTTATAAAAGGGTCCAAATTGAGTTAATGCTTATTACTAAAAATTGTATTTGCATAAATAACTTCTAAGATGGATCGAACTTACAACATTGAGTTTCTTAATTAAGCACATGACCACTGAAGTACATAGAAAAACGAACCAAAACTTTACTTATATAAGAGTATTAATTAAGCGCATGACCACTGAACTATATAGAAAAATTGTATTTGCATAAACAAATTTTACTTAATTAAGCACATGACCACTGAACTATAGAATGAGACATTTGGGTTTCGCACCAAAACTAAGGAGGGATGGGGGACACTTAAAAGTGAGTGGAAAACTCTCTTTTTACATAAAGGTATTGATAATGTGTTGTTGTGTTGTTTTAGTAAGGATAAAAAGGTAAAAAAGAATGACAAAAATAGAAATGGATAGAAATGGGACATTTTCGATGAATTGGCCCAAATAGGAAATGTCTGATTTTCTATGATTAGAGGGAGTACTATATTATAAATTAAAAATATTCATCATATTTATGACATGGTATCTATTTTATGTAACATTGTGACTTATACAATTAGGTGCTTCTAGCTCACTTGCGACGTTAAATTTTTTTGTTTTTCTTATTGAAATCAAGGGTGTAGCATGCTTTTTATACTTCTTATTTTGAACATTTTTCTTATTGCATTGGATATCATATATGTACTAGGTATAAACAAAAAAATAAACACAAATTTTAAGATGAAACAGTTTCTACTCTCTATTGGGCTGAGTCATGTAAATTACATATGCATTATTTTCCAACATGTCTCATGGTGAGACAGTCTGATACTACGATAAGTTGAAAAATAAAATTACCTGGGGAGTGAGAGGGATGAGTTAGAGCAACACAAAAATCCTGAAGAAGAGAAGGATCACCAGCATTTCCCACATAAAAACACATGCTCATGCATAACATTGCAACAATGCAGGCTCTAATACTATTTTTCTCCATTCCTAATAATAATTAAATTAAGAAGTAATATAATTTTACTTACTAAATATTTTGTAATAATAATGTAATTAAGTGTTTTAATACCTCTATTTGTATGTATGAATGATAATGAGTTTGTGCATGGTATATGTGTCTATTTATAGCTAAATTTGATGCAATAATAGTGTTTTTATTTGGAACGATAATATTGACTTTATTAATTAAGTTGACTTTGTATTTCCTACTGTTGTGAGTTGTGACCTGCATGATATACAGGGGCGGATGTAGAGGCACTTAATGCTGTGAATTGACAGTATTTGACTTATATACATGTTCATTTCTCATTATTCATCAGTTGATAGGAGGTTTTGCATTTGACAGTATCCACCCAGTATCAAACCCTCCTAACAACATATTTTAATTTTTTTAATAACTCATTACTGCATCCTACCCATTTCCCATTATGTAATTTTTTTATTATTATCGTTATCGACATCATTTGATTTTTTTCTAGATCCGCCCCTGATGATATATGTATCTTATTCCTACGTGCATCCCCCAGAAGGCCACAAGTAAAATGCTTTTTTAATACCTAATTAACAGTTTAATTATCGTTATAATGACAATTATATTCAATAATCAATATATGCGTGCCAATCACACTATTGTAAATAAAAACTATATTTTTTGAGAAGTATTTAAGCTTTTTCAATTGTATAATTTGTATACATTATTTTAATTATATATCTAAGAGGATGAAGCATTCATATATATATATATATATATATATATATAGATTTAGGATCTAATAGGAAGGGATTTGAAAATGAGAAGGATACGAAGGAATTTCATCCATTAGATCTTAGATCAATGGTCCATTTTGCACGCGTTTAAAAATAGAAAAAAAATTGCGATGCTTTCTTAATTAATATGTGATACTTTCTGTATAAACATGTGTCACTTGAAAGTGTGATAGTTTCTAAATTAATGGGTGATGCTTTCTTTATAAAGATGTGCTACTAGATCTACTGTTATGAAAATTTTTTTTAGACCGTTAGATCTTAATCAATCAACGGTAACTACTCCTTCCTATCCTTCCTATTTTCACACCCCTTCTTATTGAATCTCTACCCTATTTAAGTAAGAATATTCTAAAAAAAAAAAGGGTTTTATTTGATTTTTTTTGTTATATGTATAAAAAAAATTTATGTCATAGTTACTTTTCTACGTAACATAGTTACTTTTACAATTATGTGTTTTTGGCTCAATCGTGACCTTAGGTGTTTTTATTCTAGTGAAATCAGGGTGTAGAGTTCTGTTTACCCTTTTCATTTTCAACACCCTTCTCATTGGATCTGTAGGAAATCATAATGCGGAATTCGGTTTGGGTTTAATCTGATTAATACTTGATTTGTATTAAATTGAAATGAAGAAAACAACCCTATAAATACAAGAGGATTAATCTATCTAAGGTAAAAGAATAATCTAGGAAATAAAATAAAATCAGCCTAATCACTAATTATGGTAACTAAATAAATAGAGAATAATTACAATATATCCATATATTCCTACACCCCCTCAAGGTTACCCCCAATGAAGTAATTTTATTTATATATAAATTTAAATTGAGCATCTGTATGTTAAGCAAAAGGTTTGGGGTTCAATTCCTACTGCGATCAGATAACAGATAGCGTTTTTTCACTGAGCGCATCCTCTTTACTCCCTCCTTAGGAGGAACAAGTGCGATTTATCCGTATTTTTCAGGAAAAAAAAAGAAAGAAAAAGAAAACCATTCAGCTACTGAAAGTGTCCATTACTTATTTTCCTTTTATATAAACTTAAATTGAATTTTGTAAAATAAGTTAGCATTAATATATGAAAGAAAATAGAATAATTAAAAGTAAAATAAAACTAAGTACCGCATCAAATTATAAGATGTTATTACATGATTAATTGAAACTTCGTAGCAATCATATATTGTTTTGGAACATTAATAACAAAGACTTTTAAGCAAATAAATTTATGAGCATGACCTAAGCTATGAATTCTAACATACATGCTGCATGTATATCATGATGTATACCCCACAAATCATTGGAAATTCAATTTTGATACATAAAATTTATAAATAAAGATGTCATTTTTGACAAAAAGGAAAAAATTATTTGAATTATTGAAAATCAAGTCATTAATTATGGGTATATTAGGGGAAGGCATTTTTATTCAAAGGTCAATTATTTACTATACCTTATCTATTTTGTGGTAGCTCATTGGAAGACTTTGATGCACATGTTTGTAATAGATCAAGATATGGAAGTTAAAGGACATTTTCAAAAAAGTTTTTAAAATTCAATGAATAATTATAATGATGATAAAGATGTACAAAAGTCATAATTATCTGAAATTAATTATATTGACTTAGGATGGATTTTCAAGAATAATAGACCAACGAACCAAAAAGTGGAAAGAAAGCTATCTATCACGTCACATATGTTTCGTTTTTTACTTACGCAGCAACGAACCAAAAAGTGGAAAGAAAACTATCTATCTGCTAAGATGCGCGAAAATAGACTAAGATGGTTTGGACATTTGCAAAGAAAGTCAATTGAGGCTCACGTTAGAAGGATAGAAACCATTATAATGGAGGGTAAGAGGAGTAGAGGAAGACCTAAGAAAACGTGGGTTGAGCAAATTAAGGACGACTTGAGTGATCTGCACCTCTCTGAGGACCTGATTAGGGATAAGAATAATTGGAGACGTCAGATTCACATTCTAGACTAGTAAAAGTCTACCTAGTTGTCTTTTTTGCCCTGATGCCTAGTTGTTTACTATCCTACCCCTTTTTATCCCAACCTTTTTACCCATCGGGTCTATTATTTTATCACAACCTTTGTTTTGGCTTTTGTAGTTTTTTTTGCAGGTAATTTTTGATCTTCAAGCAACAGTGCTAACCATTTTCTTTCTATGCAGGGTTCTCACCTTCTGAGGGTAAAATTGACCGCTTTTCTCTAGTATTCCCTCTCAAGGGAGTACAAATATGGATTGTCCGTCACATTCCCTCACCCATGCCCTGTTTTCGAGCGGGATATTGAATTGATGATGATGATGATATAAATGATTAGAAAAAATTAGGCGAAAAAAAAATAAGAAGTATATGTTGCGATTCAAGAACAAATCTAATGAACATAAACTTATTTGGACTATGGTGCAACTAAATCACTTTGTGAAGGAATGTCCTCAAAAGAAAAAAGATTATCACAACAAGATATGAGAAAAAGTGGTGGTAAATGGAGCAATTCAAATGTATGTAATAAATATTATTTAAATTTTAAACAAGCTTAACAGCAACGCATTAAAAGAGATATCCAATCCCTAAAAGAAGTTCTAGTTGATATGTTGATACTCAAATCTTTTTGAATGATGAAATTCAACTAAATATTAAAAGAATATTTTAATATTTTTCAAATTGATTATTTATTTGTTTATTCATTCTAATACATATTTGATTCAGGTTATATTAGAGATACTTATTTTAAAAAATAAGTTTTTCGAAAGCTTTAAGCTTATTTTGTTCTATTTTTGGAAGAGAAACACACCACTAATGCCTTTCATATTGGTACCTACATATTATATTTTAATTTTTATGCGTTTTTAGTGTAATACTCTTTTTTTTTTTGGAGATATTAAAAATTAACTTTCGTAGGTAGAGGGGAAAACTGTTTAGGTCAAAATATATAGTATACCTAAACTGTTTAGGTCAAAATTAAAATTTCAATTGACTACTATTTGTGGGGGCATGCATGCAGCAAGATAGGCAGATAGCAGAAATCATAGCTTAAGTCATGCTGATGAAATTATTTGCTTAAAGTCTTTGTTGGTGTCCTCAAACAAAATCTTATTTACAAATACTAGCTCCTATTCTGCCTAAATGTCCTATTGTTTTACTCTTAGATAGTGTTTGGTGAATTAGCTGGTTGAAACAGCTTATTGATACGAATAAGCTGTTTTTGAAGAAGCTGCTTATAGCAGCGGGTTCAAAATCAGCTGGTCAAACCAGTTAATAAACTCAGCTGGTCAAATCAGCCACTATAATCAACTATCAGCTACCAGCTATCAGCTATTTGCCAAACACCCTCTTAATCTATAAGTTAAAACATAGTCATGTGGGATCTTGTTTGATTCGTCTCAATACAAGGATTTTTATATTTCAAATTTTTATAATTTTTAATTAAAAATAATTTGAGATATTAAGGGTTAAAATGTTGTCTCGGCAAGTGTGAAAAACTAAATGGGACATTTAGGCTGAATAGGAGGGAGTAGAAAATTACAAATTAATTATTGTATAGTTTCAATTTCAATTAATCATGTAACACCTTATTTTACAATTATTTATTGTCTATGTTCTTTTATTAATTAATTAATACAACTACCAATTACAAAAATCAATTTGAGTTTATATATAAAATAAATTATTTCATAAATTAATAAAATTGTTTTAATATTAGTTTCATAAATAACTAAACTTAAACTACTTCATCTGTTTCTTGTTTATAGTTCACATTCATACGACGGAGAATTTCAGAAATATGTTCACCTTAAATTATTTCTATTTATACATAGTTTTGGCTAGACCCAAACAACCTCACAAAGTTTATAAAATATCATAATATCCTTAAAATTATTTCCTATTTGTTTCGTATAATTATTAGTTAAATAATATCTCAATAATCTACGTATATGGGTCGTTGATTGTCGATCAATTCTAAGATAATATCAATTATCTACGTATGTAGGTCATTGATTGTCGATCAATTCTATGATCAACTTTAGTCAGTGATATCGACTATTTTTTGACCAAAAACTAACTATAAATACTCTTATTATCGAACACACAATTCATTTGAAGTAACATACTATTTTTCGCCTATTTAGGTTTTTAAATTGGTATATTGATGCGTACGTATATATGAATGCTCATTCTCTTAGATGACGTAAAATAATGTATGCAAATACAATGAAATTAAAGTATTTAAAAAAAAACTTAATACTTCATAGATAATATTTTCAAAGGTTATATGTATCTACAATATTGATATTTATATGCAGTGGTGAAACTTGAACAAATTTTAAGGGAGGGCGAAGTTAAAAATAAAAGTTGATGCTCTTTAGCCATAAAATATTTAAATTATTTATAATCTCATTGACACTATATGTTTTTGCTATTTGTCTCTAAAGGTATATTACTAAACTATTAGTAAGAAAATTATCGCTCATTTTGTTACGAAGTCATTTCTTTACTATCTTCATAATTGATTTGTATGAGTTTTCAAGATTCAAGTATTCACTTATTCAAAGTAATTATTAAAATAAAGATAAGAAAATTCAATTAAAAATATAAAACAAACCTTTATTCTTCAATTGAGGATAGACGATAGTAACCTTAATTTTTTATTTTATGGATTTCTCCCGATCGCTTTTTTTTTTATATCCAGTTGTTAAATGATAATTTCATTCCTAATTTGATATTCTATTAATAACTTATTAGTTTTTTTTTTTTATTTTGTTCAATTATTCTCTTTCTTTAACAGTGTTGTTTTTATTTGTTGGGATAAAATTATAAAAATATAAAATGACAATTGTATATTAAATAAAAATTGCCAAAAATCTCGGAGGGGCGAAGCCCCTACCCGCCCTAACAATGTTTCGCCATTGTTTATATGTGAATGATATTGTTATAACAATAATTAAACTGTTAATTATGCATTAAAAAAAAAGCATTTTACTTGTGGCCTAGTGGGGGATGCATGTAGTAATAAGATGTTAGAACTCAAATTTTATTTGTAGTTCACAACACCAGGAAATAACAAAGTCAAATTAATTGATAAATAATCAAGTCAATATTATTGTTCCAATTCAAAACACTATTATTGCATCAAATTTAGCTATAAATAGACATATGCCATGCACAAACTCATCATCATTCATACAACACTTAATTACATTATTACAAAAAAATTTATTAAGTAAAATTATATTACTTCTTAATTTTGTTATTATTGATAATGGAGAAAAATAGTATAAGAGTTTGCATCGTTGCAATTTTATGCATGGGCATGTGTTTTTATGTGGGAAATGCTGGTGATCCTTCTCTTCTTCAAGATTTTTGTGTTGCTCTAACTCATCCTTCTCACTCCCCAGGTATTTTTATTTTTCAACTCGTTTATTATATATATGAGACCAGACCGTCTCTCCTTGAGACATATTGGAAAATAATCCACATATAATCCCCTCTAGTCCTCCCTTAAAAGAAGTACTGGTATGAATTGTTTATCAACTTACCTCACCCAGACCCTGCCCTGAACAGGATATTGGGTATGATGATGATGATGAACCCACATCTAATCCCATATTGAAGAATTAGGAAAAAGTTAACTAATAAAAAATACTTGATGGGCTACTCCTCGTAATACTAATTGGTTTTAGGATGGAACCTCATCGGCTTTATGTGTAGCCAATTTTCCTCATTTGTGGGTCTTATTATGTACAAGTTCAATAACAAATTTATGATGATAGCTGATGGTGTACATACTTTATATATAAACCATCCTAACAAGATTGACCCATATAATTAACTATTTTTCTAATTGATTATTTTAAAATTATAAGTTATCATTTTAATACTAAATGCACATGACTACATGACTCAGCTCAATAAAGTTAGTTTCACCATCAAATTGTTTTGTTTAAGAATTTGCATTAATTTTTTTCTATATACTTACTTTCTAGTTAGTTATTTAACAGTGTCGTTCCTAATAACTTTTAGGAACTAGGCGGAAAATAGAAAAAGACTCTTATATAAGTAAAGTTTTGGTTCGTTTTTCTATGTACTTCAGTGGTCATGTGCTTAATTAAGAAACTCAATGTTGTAAGTTCGATCCATCTTAAAAGTTATTTATGCAAATACAATTTTTAATAATAAGCATTAACTCAATTTGGACCCTTTTATAAGTTGGGCCCTAGGAAATAGCACCTCAAAACTACCCACAAGAACGACCCTGTTAATTAATTTGTTTATGAAATATATTCCTAGTGTTCATCAACGGAAAAGTGTGCAAGAATCCAAATGAGGTAGAAATGTCGGACTTCGTATACAAGGGCTTCAACATACCCGGAAATACAAACGACAACCCACAGCAAGCAAATGCAACTCTGGTAGACATCAACCATTTCCCGGGCCTAAACACATTAGGAGTCTCATTCGCTCGTGTAGATTTCGGTCCATTCGGCCTAAACACGCCTCATTGGCATCCCCGTGGGTCAGAAATATTCGCGGTGATGGAAGGAAGTCTTTACGCAGGTTTCGTGACAACAGATAATAAGCTTTGGGATACGGTGATTAACAAGGGCGATGTAATCGTATTCCCACAGGCTCTGATGCACTTTCAGCTCAACCTTGGTGACACGAATGCGTACGCAATTGCTGCTTTTGGTACCCAAAATCCTGGCCGAGTTGAAGTGGCGAATACTGTGTTCGGAAGTAATCCTCCCATTGCATTTACTGATGTTCTTACTAAGGCTTTTCAAGTGGGTGTTAAGGATATTCAACAGCTACAATCCCAATTCAATAATGGCACGACTACTTCTCTAGAATATGGAAGGTCCATTCTCAACTTGCTATCCCAACGTGCTTGATTAATTGATCATGGATTTAGTAGTAATAATATTAATTTATGTTTTGAAATTGTTTGAGTAATAAGATAAATATGTTGGGGATGATTTTACTTTAATTGTCTACCACATATTTGTTAGAATTATTTTATTAAGAATAAATAATTGTGAGCCCAAATTATAATGGGACTATTTAATGTAAGGATAACTAATGTATCAATATTAAGATTTCCTCTTGTTGTTAAACCCAGGTGTTCGATTATATTAATTTTTCTAATGAATTACTCACGTCCGTACAATAAAGATATCCCCGCTATTTTCATTGCTAGACGTCCAACGGAAATTGATTTATCGTCATATCCTTCAACACTAAATTTGTTCCATCACAAGCCACGATTGTGGAAATATGTGATGGACATTATCATCCAAGACATCAAAAGCAGAACTGCCATCAACAATGGAATTACAAAAGAACATGTTGCTAAAGCAAAGGATGTAGAGAAATGTGAAAAAAGGAAAAAGCACCTATATCGTCTACATATGCCTTCGTTGAGTAGGCAGCTCCAGAGGGACATTCGACTCGAGTGTGATCCAGGTGCCAACATTGCAGACAGGTCATGTTGGTTGTGCTCGCTTTTGTAGGCTCTGAATTGTGATACTGAATAGAGTGGCACGTTGCAGTGGTGTATGGTGGCAGGTCGTCGGATTGCCTTCACTGAGCTGTCCTGATCACGAACATTTAGCAACAGGCTACAGCTAACAGCTAAAAGCTTCTCTTGTTGCCAACAAAAATGTGCTACTCAGAGAGTAAGATAAAATTACCACGACTTAGGCATCAAAACTTTTCCCGTTTGCGAAAGCAAAGTCCAAAGGGAGCTATCTAAACTAATCAAAGGAAACAAAAACTCAAATGCACCTAATAGAGGCTTCAACTTCTATGACTACAAAGTACAAAGTACTAAGGTATTGAACAGCTATTGCTCTAACCAATACAGATCTGGATGACCTGGCTTATGCAGCATAAATTTTTCGCATAATACAAATCAGATTCTTATCACTATGTTAAATGAATATTTACTAGAAAATTCAACTAATTCTAATCTTCACATAATACAAACCTTTTCGTCCCCTGCCCATTCCCAAACAAAACAAATTATAAGAACATAACAAGAAGAAATTGCCATCAAAATTTGAGAACTAGATGGAAATTTCTTCAGCCATTTGCATAATTTTTCGCGTTCTTTTACTTCCGTGACTATGTATTCATACTGCGCAAACGTAGCCTCGAAAGATCAGTCTCTTAAAACACTAGGATGGCTAGTATTAGAGCTTGAGTCAGAGGGAATAAGACCATATTCACTAGTATTGTCACTATATCTACTAGTAGTAGTTGTGTAACCATTATAGCTTGTTAGTGCCATTTTCTTTAGATCTTCCATGTAGTTTCGTGCATCGAAATCTAAGCTTTCGTAAGGAAAATGCATTCCGCTTTGTCCTGGTCTTGTTCCATCGTCGAGCTCTGATGTTGGGAGGTTCCCCTCCAATGCGCGTACTACCTGCATTTGTATACACATCCATGCTCAATGCAACAATTTTCGCCTCTAAAAACCGATTTTTCATGCCAATTTGATTATTTCACTAAACCCTCCTTAAAAACCTACTAAAACTGTATTGTGTAACGCAACACACAAAAAACTGGCAGTCAGTTTGGTTCAGTACACTTGCAGAGATGTTTACCTGGCTCATTCTAGGCCTGCGCCATGCTGAAAGACGAACACAAGCAGCAGCACAAGCGACCATACTAGCCATTTCATCAACATTGTAGTTGTTTTGCAATTTCGGATCAGCTAGACCATCGAATTTTCCGTCACCTATAGCTTGTGCTAGCAGGGGGCGAGCCTATGAACATCCAAACACAAAATATCAGTTTTCTTCATAAAGATTTCAGTTGCTGAAGCTAAAATAACTTGAATTTGAGTTAATATTTACCCAATTAACCAAGCTCCCATTTGTGCCAGATCCAAAGTTGCTGATGGGTGGTCGGCCCGTAATAAGCTCAAGGAGCATAACCCCATAAGAATACACATCTGTTTTATCTGTAACTTTACCACTTGATGCATATTCTGGAGCTAGATACCTACAAAATATGTATGATTACAAAAGATTATGGATGTATGGTGTGTTGGGCTGTGAAAATTCGTCACATAATCACCCCGTGAGCCCACTCGTGTGGATACATCCACTGGGTTTGGGCTCAAAAACCCACTGGCAATGAGAGTTAACTTGCATACACACTTGATGATGTTCACTTTGTCCTAAAACCATATGGTATTAGGAAGATTACCCACCAAGTATTATATGCAAGTCCACAACCCAGTATTTTAGTGATGTAGGATCTTATTCACATGTGAAGTATTTCTGACAGATTGCAGATAACAAGCATGTTGTTTAGGGCTTAAAAAACTATAGGTGTTGGAAAAGGATCATGTAAGTTTGAATCTAGAAAGAATGCTTACCCAAAAGTTCCTACAACTCGAGTTGTCATGTGGGTGACTGAGGGGTTAGTACTCGACAAAATTTTTGCCAGTCCAAAGTCAGAAACCTAAATAAGAAAGCTTTAGTTCATCAAGAAAACATAGCCAAGAAATCAACCAAAAACACACATTTCAATACTCGCCTTGTAGCAACCGTCTTGGAAAATGTGGAGGCCCTATGCAATACTTTTATTTTGCGCCTTACTTATAGTGAATATATTTATTTTATTAACAAACTTAACATATATTTTTTTTAATTAACCTTTTCATATACGGGAGAAAAATGGGGCTTTGTGCGGTAGATTACCTCGCACACACTCAAAGACCCCCTTCCTTCTAGTAGCTCCCACCTAGATTGGGCTTTGGGGTATCCGATACGCACGATCTTACCCTTGTTAGTGATAACAAAGAGGCTGTTTCCAACAGATTCTATCAAAAGAATCTAATAAAGGGTTTGTTTGGTAAGCGGCATTTTCGTTAACTTTTAGGTTGGCTTTTAATATTTTTTTTTGTCATACAGTCAAAAATGTGCCAAAGAATTCATAGTCAACAATTAACTTTTTCTAAATATTTCCAAATCAGTTAATACTTTTAAGAAGTCGAAATAAATTCGGCTAATAATCATTTGTCAAACAGGCCAAAAAACATAGTAATATGTTAAATCATGAAAAAGAAACCAACATGGAAGAACATATGAATTTTGAGATGTTAAAGAAATACAAAATATGACAATAATGGATTAATCCTCACTTTTGCTTCAAAATTAAAATCTAGAAGGATATTAGCTGCTTTGATATCTCGATGAATGATTGTAGGACTACCTGCAACAAATTACAGATGTTCCACAATAAGATTATGCTATGTTTGATAACGTTGATTTCATTTGAAAATGTGAATTTAACTCAAATTTAGGGTTTGGCAAATAAAAAACTTTCAAATTTTGATTTGAGTCAAATCCACCAATGTTTTAAAAATAGTTAAAGATAATGATTTGAAAATGACTCCCCTTAGCTTGTCATTCTCAAATTCTTTAATAAATTCATAATTTAAATCTACAATTTAAAATGTTTGTTGCCGAACGCAACCTTAAGACTTCTAGTGAATCTTTAGTATCTATTAAGGAAAGTAACACTTACAGTCTTCATGTAGATATGCTAATCCTTTTGCAGAGCCTATGGCAATCTTCAATCTAGTAGGCCAATCCATTACTACGTTCTCTTTTCCTGTAATTTTTATCATATCCCAACTATTTTTAGATAAAATTGGATCATTTATAGACTATATGTTTTATGAATTTCTTCATATAGAGAGTTGTGGTGTTACTATAAGATTAGTGATAATGTGTTTAATAAATCATATTTATCGGGTAATTTGATTTTTGAATTTATAATTTGCTCAAATTTACCTCAAAATAGCTAAAAATAACTGTAATTCACTTTTTTTATTCATGATTCTATTGACGATAATCAAATCATATGACTGTTAACAACGAAGAAGTTGTTTTCAATGTCAAACATTATGTGTAGGAATGGTCATGGCTTGGGTTTGGTCGAGTCCAATTGGACCCAGAATCGGACTCAAACCCTGATTTTTTGGTGGACTCATACTCGGACCCATTTAATTTTTCATTCTTAAACATTTTTACAATTTTAAAGGTTTCATTAGTACTCAAATGGGCCTATGGGTTGTACTTGTATAGAAGTCTAAATCAAGTCCAAATAATTATACAAATAGGTTTAAAACAAACTTAAAATTAATTTTAAATTATATAATAGATCGGGTCTTAAGCGGGTCTAACGGGTTTAGCAGGTCTAAGTACCTTAAATATGTGTAGAGAGAAGGTTTAGGTCAGGTGTGGGCCTGAAGACCCTAGATACAGACCCAAACTATTTATTTTTTTCGACTGGACCCAGACCCTTTTTTTTCTGGACTGAAAACCGAACTCGATCTGCAAGGTCTCCAGACCCTAATAATAGGAGTGGCTCTGGGGGCGGATCCAATATTGGATCCATGCCATCCCTAATCATGTTACAATATCATGGGCTACAAATAGTTACATCATGAGTCAAAATATGATAGATGAACTTACCATGTAAGTGAAAGTCCATAGTATTGTTAGGCACAAACTCATAAACAAGCAATCTTTCAGCACCAGCAATACAATACCCAACCAAGGAAACAAGATGTTTATGATGAACTTGGCTGATTGTTTCAACTTCTGCCCTAAACTCTCTTTCTCCTTGATGTCCACCCATTTTCAACTGTTTCACTGCAACTTCCTTCCCATTTGGAAGTACTCCTTTGTGCACGTACCCAAAACCGCCCTGTCCCAAAAGGTTCTGCTCCGAGAACCCATTGGTCGCACACATTAACTCATTGTACGTGAACGTCCCGCTTGAGAAACTGGGCCTTTTCCCTGGGGAGGGACAGGGACCCACAAATGTTGGTGAGGTCTCATTGGCTGCACCCATGATTGAACTCTTAGGAGTGGCTATATGGTTTATATTGTGCAGCATTTGGGTGTTATTAGAACCCTGTTTTGTGTATTGGGGTAGTGAACTTTTCTCTGATTCATGGAATACATTTGCACATTATCAATATCATACTCAAAATTTTTAGAATTATGCAAGACCCAAAAAAAAAACATACTTTATCTGTTTCAAATTATTTACAGGTACTATTTGTTCATCACGTTTAATTTGTTATCAGTTTTTAATCGAAGTTAAAACATAGTTAAGTAAGATTTTGTTTTCATTTGTTTTAAACTTTTAATACATAATACTCCCTCCTATTCTTTTAAATTGTCCAATTTAGTTTTTGTCACTATTGATTGATCACTTTTAATTTGTATTTTATTCTTAATCTAAACGTCAAAATATAGTTAAATGAGATTTTGTTTGATTCGTCTCAATGTAAAATTTTATTAATATCAAACTTTTAGGAGTATAATTTTTGATAATGCAATATTAGAGATTTAATTGAATTAATGCATTAAATAATGTGTTGAAACTAAATGGGACAACTTAAAAGAATTAGGAGTATTATTAATATTAAATTATTTTATGCATTTTTAGAGATCTTTAAGAATTAAATTAGTGCATTGAATTTCATAACTACCTTCACAATAAGAGTTTTACCAATATATGAAAGTTTAAGAATCGTGTTATCTTCAAAAAAAAAAAGGATCGTGTTGATGGTTAAAAATACTCCCTCCGTTCCTTAAAAAAAGTTTCCACTTTCCTGTTTTTGGTGTTTCAATTGTTGTTCTCATAACGAATCTTTCCATTTATATCATAAATTTTGGACAAAAATAACCTCATTTATCCTCATTTGAATATTTTAATAATGATTATATGGTCTCACACATCTTCCACTAACTCTATTTTAACATTTTATTATTCCTTTGGAGCCCACATATTTCCCACTAACTTCATAAAAACATTTTTTAATGAGTTGTGGTTCTCATATTTTTTCTAGTAACTTTCTTTTAATATTTTTTAATATTTGTGGTTTCCATCTTTCCTTCGTCAAATATATTATTTAATAAAATAAAATCTTTACTATTTAAAAGATTTCATTTTTCTTAAATGTCGTGAGCATTTCCCATATGAGAAACTCATTAAGAAGGAAGGGAGTAACTTTTACGAACGATTTTACTACAAATTGAGCCTATACCCTGGTCGCAGATCCATAATTTGGACCAGAACCATAATTTGCACTAGATATTTAAGACTCATTTTACTATTGTAAACTAAATATATATTGCTTAAAACTTAAATTAATAATATAAAGGTCATTCTCATTAATAAAACAATTTTAAAGTTTAAAACTTAAATTGAGGAATAAATAAGTAAGTAAATTACCTTCAAATCCAGTAAATATAGTGGCATGTTTCCTTCCTGATCCATAATCATCAATCTTTTTCTTGTCTCTTTTCTTGCAAAACGCAAACAAAATCCCAAAAACAGCTCCAAGAAGAATAAGCAAAACACCACCAACTGCCAACCCCACAACAAATCCACTTGCTCCATTATTAGACCCTTTTGGTGATACTGCAGCTGCTTGGATATTCTGATGATCACCTGATGATGGTAAGGATCCACTGTTACTACCATGCACGTGATCTACAGGGGAACTCAATGTTTTCCCTGGTGGGCCCGGAACTATAGGAAGTGGGGTTGGTGATTCTGTAGAGAATGGAATCCACGCGCCGCCTCCTGGAGATTGTGGAACTGGAAGTGGAACTGGTGGTGTTGGAAGTACAGCAGATGTTGGAAGTGGAGTTTTTCGCCTTAATGGGCCTGTTTGAGATGGTGGGT
This sequence comes from Amaranthus cruentus, assembly GCA_019425755.1. NCBI lineage: Eukaryota > Viridiplantae > Streptophyta > Magnoliopsida > Caryophyllales > Amaranthaceae > Amaranthus > Amaranthus cruentus. Next base: position 9,251,028 of record CM033466.1, read on the forward strand.
TTGTTTTGGGCTTTATTGGGCCTCTTTTAGATGGGCCTATATGGGTTGCAGGATGGGTTTTGGGCCTCCAGGAGGATCCCGGTGGTGATGGTGGTGAAAATGGAATAATTGGGTCACTACTAGAAATGGGTGATGGGCCTTTTACTTCGAGTGGTGGGCCTATCGGGCTTGTCAATGGTGGTTGTGGTTGTGGTTGTGGTTGTGGATGCGGATGTGATTCGGGCTTGGGTTCGGGCTCGGGTTGAAAAGTAGGGGGCAATGTAGGAGGGGGAAGAATAGGAGGGAAAAAAGGTGGAGGACTAGGAGTATGTCCTACAACAATTGGTAATGTAGGAGCAAAAGATGGTGCTATTGTAGGAATAGATATTGGTAATGTAAAAGAAGGAGCTGGAGGAGAGACAACTTCACTACCGGGTGACGGTGCCGGAGAGATTAGAAGTCCGGCATCGGTTTCCGGTGCCGGAGAAGACATAATTGGGTGTAGGAATATGGATAATGGTGATGATTATAATTTATATGGGTGTTTGTTAGCATAGAGTGGTAAAGAAAGAGGAAATAAAGAGAGTTTGCAGTTATAACTAAAATTTGTCAGTTAATTCTCACAAGAGTGTGGGAAATGGAACATAAATTTGTCAAGGAAGCCCGTGATTGACGAATTTTGATACTCCTATATTTGCTCTATTTGTTTGTCCTCAAAGTAAGTGATTGAAAATTAGAGACTAGGTGGGTCCACATATTTTCTTATTAGGATATAATTTGTATTAAGATAGGAAAAAGATAAAGACTATTGCTCTTGTGAGGTGTTAGATGAGGGTAATCATTGAGATTTCACTATAGAAAAAATTGTATGAGAATGGCTAAATTTTAGTAAAAATAGCCCAATTCTTAAACAACGCCACCCTTTTTCATTTTATCGCTACCTTTTTTAATAAAATTACTAAAATGCCCTTAATTTTAATTTTAATTATAAAATCAACCATTATTATTTCTAAACTAAATTTCTTAATAATAATTAAATTAAAATAAAAATATAAATTTTAGTAAAGAAAATAATTTTAAAATTGAAAAATAAATTTGATCAGACGTTTTGTATTGAAATTTGATACATAATCACTCCTTTGGCCGAAACTTTTGATACGAAAATCACATTACTGCAATATTTGTAGCATTAGAACCTAGGCTTCAAGATCTTTCCAATGATATATTATATGCCCAATTCCGATAACCGAGCGAGAAATAACGATCGTTTGAAGTTTATTTGTGCTGAAATTTGATACATGTTCATTCTTTTGGTCATAACTTTTTATAGAAAAATCGTATTAGTGAAAAGTTTACGGCATTGGAAACTAGACTTCAAGTGCTTTCCAACGACATATTATATGCCCATGTCTGACAATCGAGCAAGAAATGACAACCATTTAAAGTTTGCAGTAATTTCTAACGACCAGGCTATAGTTGAATCGCAGAAAATGTGCGATCGGACCATGGTTGAATCGCACAAAATGTGTCAAAAATAGTCTAGGAATTGCAGTCCATGTCTTGACCTTGTTTTCTTTGTGTTTTCACCTCGATTTGCTCGAGGACGAGCAAAGGTTAAGCATGGGGGAGTTTGATAAGTGCAATTATTTGCGCTTATCCGTGTTATTTCTACGATTCTTGTATGAAGTTTTAGTGGGATTTTGGATCTACAATAGTGAATTGTTATAATTTTATCTCATGTGCTTAATTTTATATTCTTATGATATATGAGGCGAATTTGAAGCTTTTGCTAGACCATGGGGTTGATAAGAGGGTGAAGGTTTGGAGAAATAGCCTAAGACCCCTTAAATAAGTGAAGAGATCGTTGCTCACTTGAAGATGTTTTACAATGAATATGGGCAAAAGAGAAATGAGTAGAAAAGTGCTTAAAAGACAAAAGTTTTGAGAAGAAATTTAATACATGCTCACTCTTTTAGCCATAACTTTTGATATAGAGATCACATTGATGCAAGGTTTGTAGCATTGGAAAGTGGACTTCAAGAGCTTTTCAACGGTATATTATATGTCTATATCCGACAACCGAGCGGGAAATGAAGACCATTCAAAGTTTGCTAGTCAGACCCAGAGCGACGACTCGTTGCTTCTATGCGACGACTCGTCGCTCCTATGTAACGACTCGTCGCTTCTTCTCTAAACTCTCTTTTACAGGCCAGTACATATGTAACGACTCGTCGCACCCGATGTGGCGAGTCGTCGCTTTTCGTCTGATGGAATTTAAACGGTCTTTTCTCCTAATATTTGGAATCACTATTTAAGTGGAGGTTAAACCCTAGTTTAGAGATTCAGTTTTCTTTTCTTCAAAAACTTTAGAGTACCTTTGTATTTCATACATTTATCTTTAAGCTTTCCTTTAAGAATTTCAATATTGTAATCTTAGATCATTAGCAATTTACTTTTCCTTCTTCATCTCCATTGTCAAGGTATTTCTTCTATACTCAAATTTTTAAATTATGTCTTATTTTGTAATTTATGATAGTTTATTTGTCCTAGAAATCTCTGTAACCATGATTAGTGAGTAGTTTTGTATGCTAGGACATTGGATTTTAACCATAATATGTATGTGATTGCTAGATGAGGATTGGTGATTGTGATGTTGAATTGATTTGATTAAATTGTTATGTATGATCATTCAAGTTAAAGTCTTTTAATTTCTCTTAATACCAAAATCACGAAAGTGGAGGGATGAGAATATTATTAGTCTTGGAGGATAAATCAAGTTAATATGTCTTCTTAATCAAAATTACGAAAGTTGAGATTGAGTAGTATGTTATCTTGTGATGTTAATCGATCAAAATACGAAAGTTGAGATTAAGAGAACCCATTTAATTTGATTAAATTTGGTTACCATCCCGAAAAAGAGTGATTAAGTTAGATCGGTAAATCAATTCAACAGAATTAATTGCAATCCTTATCGACATAATCACATGCTATTAGTGGGGAATTCCTATGTCTTAGTCCTTTTATTATCTTGATAGCATTATATTACTTAAGCATTTTCACATAGTTCATAGAAACAACCAAAATCTTTTGTTCTTAAAAGTGATTGATTTGAACGACTCTTATATTGATCTTGCCTCCCTGTGATCCGACCCGTAATTGTGCTACGACACTTGTACACTTGCGGTATTAAAATAAAACCTTAACAAGTTTTTGGCGCCGTTGCCGGGGAGGCATCGGTTAATTTAGTGTAGTTTAGTTAATTGCTTGTATTTAATAATTTAGTTCAATAATTTTGCTTTATTTTCATTTAATTATGTGGTCTTCTTTGTGATCTGGCAAGTTTTTATCTTCCTCAATTTGAACATGAAATATTTTGGAGGTATTTACATAGGATTGGTGAGTTAATTGGTCCCAATTATGGGATATGTGTCGATGTGTGTATAATGGTTTAAATATTGAAACTAGGGAAATAGTAGAGTCTACTCAACCCTGTTATGAGTTGCAGACCATGGCCTGGTCGCGCGCGACTAATATTAGAAATTACTGCAAACTTTAAACGGTCGTCATTTCTCGCTCGGTTATCGGAATTGAGCATATAATATATCATTGGAAAGATTTTGAAGTTTAGGTTATAATGCCGCAAATATTACAATTATATGATTTTTCTATTTAAAGTTATAGCCATTAGAGTGAATGTCTCAAGTTTTAACGCAATCATATTGATTCCGCAATCATATTGATGCTCATTTTCGTTTGTCATTGTAATTCAATTTTTAGTTTTAGCTTGTTTTAGTTCAATGAGCTAGTGTTTGGAGAAAGTTTTTAAAAAAATGTTATAGATTGAAGGTTTGAAAAGTAATTAGGGGCAATTTTGGAATTTAAATATATAAGGGGTGGCAATAAAATGAAAAGGGTGGCGAAGTTTAATAATGCCCAAAAAATAGTTTATTAGGTTGAGTTTTAAGTATAAACTTTATTTGTTTCATTATATATATCTGTTATTGATTGATGGTGACATTTTTTCAGAACATGTCATCATCAGTAGCAAGTATTTTAAAACGGATGAAGCATTAGGTATTCATGTCATCAATAGGTAAAACTTATTAGATTAAAATTATATAAGTTCAAAGTTTGTTCGAACAAATACATTATTTGAAGTTCGATCTGATAAACTATTTGAGCCAATTCCAAATCAAAGTTCTAAATGAAATAATTAACCCAAACATGACATCATTTGATTCTCAATTTCAATACTTACACGAAGATTAATTTTTTCTTTTCCTCTAACATGTAGGAGATTATCCTTATCCTGATATATAAAATAAAATGAGTATTTCAAGATAAAATTATCAATCTTCACTACGTTTAAAATATTGTTACAACGTTGAAGAAATTTATTTTTTCTAAATTACAAAATTGAGTAATATGATATGGGTATGTAGTGGGTGATTACGAGTTAGTAGGGCGAGCAAATATGTAGTGGAAAATCTTATATATTCACAATATATTCACTATTTGTGGCAGATACAAATTTTCATATTTGTATCAACTCACTATCGATTAAACTCATTCATACGTGCCTCAATTGGAAAAGATAGAATGTATAATTAGGAATGGCAATTTAGTCCAAGTCTAATCCTAATCCGAGGAAAATAATCCAATTTGAGTCCGAGGAAAAAGTCATCCGACTCCGACTCTGACTTTACGATCCGATTCCGAGTTAGAGACGGACCGGATTTAGACCTTATTAAAGACCCGACACTCCGACCCTGAAGGAAATCCGACTTTGAATTTGACTTTTACAACAATATTTTGTTTCCTTTAAAGCTCTAGACGTTAACTAATTCAAGTTTTCTCTCATACTAATTGTATTTTCGATTTTGAAAAACTACTTGGTATTTTTAGATTAATCAACCAGAATACGACAAATCAGATCAAGAGAAATAGAATACGGCAAATCAAAATACGAGAAAATTTTGTTAAATTGTAGTAGTAGGACTATTTCTTTTGTTAAACTTGAATTCAAAGTACATATTTTTTTAAAACAGTTAAATTGTATTTGAAAATATATTTTGTTAATTATATATGCTTTAAAATCATTAGTACAATATCACAATGATACTGTTTGATAATAATCCGACTCCATTGGAGGTCCGAGAGTCCGAGTCGGGGCAAACTTGGAGTATGCATAATCCGACTCCGAGTTGAGGTGGACTGAAAAAAAGTCTGAGTATTATCTAGAGCAAAGTCAGAGTATGTATAATCCGAGCCGAGTCCGACCCATTGCCATCCCTATGTATAACAAAGAAAAATATATATCATCCCTAATTGTTAATTAACAATAGAACATTAGAACAAGATTAGGAGTCATTATTACTTTATTAGTGGAGTACCATATTAGTTGAGGTGTTATAATCCTAATCATATGATAGTATTTTCCACTTTGATGATTCTAGATCTGTGTCCACTTACATGATGAATTACCAAGTTACCTTTAATTCATATCATTATTGAAAATTTTTATTAATAAATAAATTATCCAATACCAATAAGAAGTTATTTGTGAAGTTAAATAATTATGTTGTTAGAGAAACTAAACTAGATTGAGACATTGATTCAATTCTCAATGGAATATATATCATTGAAACAAAGTTCCCAAACACCAAAATCGCTTGTGGTTCAATGGATAGATATCAATGGATAGAGCATCTGCATGTGGAGTAAAAAGTTTGGAGTTCGACTCCTACTAGGAGCAGGTATTAGTTGGGGGATTTCTTGGCTACGCGCATCTCTCTTTACTCCTTCCTTAAAGGTACGGGTATGATTTATCCGCTTCTTACAAGAATAAACAAAAGCCCCCCTATCCGAATCCTACCTTGCGCGGAGTACTGGGAGTGTATCGAAACACAATGCTCATTTATATCTATATACTTAATATTGTTACATATGTTTACAAAACTATAATAGTGAACATTTATTTTGCCAAAATAAAAGCTAAAACCTTATATTTGCTCCATGTTATGACTGAATTAAATTAAAGTACTAAATTTTAAGTCAAAAAATTGAGTGTAAATATACTTGAATGTTGCTTGGTTGCATTTAAATTCTACAGAAATTTGAATTCTTAAGAAGTTCCTATTTTAGAGTTTTATTTATTTGACGGAATTATTAAAAACAAAAAAAATTAGAAATGTCCCAAAATGTAAACATTCTTATCTTGCATGTATCCATTTACCATACCTGCCATTAGTTATTCTAAATTCTTAATTTTAGTAAATTTTACAAGAAAATAATTTTGAAATTAGAACTTTTCAAAAGAATTTATTTAATTAAATAAACATTATCTCAAAGTCCAAAATAAAATATTACTATTACTACTCCCTTTTAGAATGACAACCTTTTTACTTTTAGTTTAATTTATTCCTATCCTCTTTTTCACTTCCTCTTTTTGTCACACTATGGTATTGTATTCATTTTCATAATTTTTCCGCCACCCAATCATATTAGTATAAAAACTCATGCAATGCACGAATTTTTAATTATTGACATATATAAATTTAGATTTATAAATAAAGATTAAATTATATATTATCTTTATTAAATTTCAAATTTCAATAGTACAACAATTATTATCAAATTTACATTTATAATTTATTTAAACAGGTGCTCAATTTAGGATAGTATCAAAATTTGAAGTTTGAAATAATTTTTTATGTTGAATAGGCCTTAAAAATGTGAATATCTCTAAATAGACTGTTAACCCAATGTCAAATTATATGCTTGTCAGTTATTTGAAATAATATTAATTGAGAACTGAATGACCAAAGTTGCCAAAATCGTAAAATCACATGTTAACGCAATATCAATTTAATAACCTGTTAGTTTTTGAAAAAAATATTAATTCAAAACTGAATTGCCAAAGTTGCCAAAACTTGTAGAAACACATATAATTGTCAAATAACACCTAGAGAGTAATGCACCACTTAAATACTGACATATGTCAAATTGATTAAAAGAGTGTCATGTGAAATTTGGCAACTCTTTTAATTAGTCTTATGATGTTTATCCAAATATTACTCTTAATTTTTAGCTTAAAATTTTTGTATCCTAATTTTTTTTGAAATTTGTTTATTTTCAACAATAGAAATTATACGATTTCATGTCTAAAATCATCATATACTCCCTATACCGCACTATCATCTAGCTATTTATTTTTTATATGTCACTAACACTAATATATCAACTCTGACATAATTTAAAATTATAAAATTTAATATTACTAAATATACATCGATAGTAACTAAACGAACTCACTAGACAATGTTAAACTTGTAAATTAAATAAAAAATACAAACTAAAAGTAATTAATTATTAGAGACAAAAAATAAAAGATATCAATAACACGGATCGAGTATGATTCTAATAATGGCACATATCAGTCATTGCTTTTAATTTGTTTCAAGGAACTCTTCATATTATCTACTATTATGTCCTGTTTAGATTGAATCAGGGAGAAAATTAATATTCTTTTAAAAAAAATGTGAAAAATAGTAATAAATGCAGAGAAAAAAATAAATTGTGTGTATGAAATTAAAATACAGCTAAAATATATGGATGGGATTTAAAGGAAGTGATTGGTTATTGTTCAAAAATAGAAATAATGCAAATTAAGTGGACGAACCAAAATGATAAATGCTGCAAACTCAATGGGATGGAGGGAGTACACCCTAGGTCTCTATATTTGCTAGCTATTATAACATTTTCCATCACAACATATCGGTATCGTTATCGCGAACAAATTAACAGTGACAGAGGGTGTTGATGGCCGGTGTTCTGAGTGGGGTGAAGCATGGAGTGAGTACTTTACAAGCTATAAGCTTTAGGTAGGCACTTAGGCAGTGCATATAGTCAATGATGCATACTTTTATATCCATTAATTATAGCAAAGAGAGATATAATGTTTTTAAGAAAACAAAAATCATGTAGTTTTACTGTCATCAGAATCTGGAGAGAAAAGAAGGCGTAATTTAAATTCATTAAGGAGAACGTGGCTAAAAAGTTTCTCATATCGAGAAAGAATAAGAAAAGTTTCTGCAATGAATATGACCGAGTGAAACTGACCCTTAAACTTAAAATAAAGAAAATAAAATGCACATAAATAAAATAGAATAATAATGTAAAAATAACAAGAAATAATAATAATAATAATAATAGAAACGAGTAGAAGCTAGGGAACAAGAACATCAACACATTAATTGGAGAAATTAATAGTCTAAAACATGAATAAGACGTCTCCAACTACCTCTATTGCCAAAGGGATGTAAATTATATCGATATAAATAGAAGAAAATTAAAATATATAAGATTTAAAAAGTGAGGAGCTATTTAATTAAAATGAAAAAAAAGATTAAAATAAAAATAATGTCAAAGAGTAGTATGGTAATGAAAAAAGTGAAATTATATGGACCTACAAGAGTCACATGCACCCATTATAAAGAGTACTACCACTATCCCACTAACTACTAACCAGATAACTTTAGGACAAAGGGTTTAGTTGTTTCATTCTTCCCCATTTTTTAATTATAATTTTTAACTTAGATTAGATTAATCTAAGTATATGGCTTCTTCTGAATCAAGAATTTTCCTACTCAACATTACTAGTCCTTTCAACCTTACAATCTGTCTTTTTGTGTTGTAGGAAAACTTTAGGTGTCCTCAAGAATACCCCATTAAACATAGCGTAGCACATAGTGTAAAAATAATGCCGCATTGCATTGTATTGTATTGATCGCATTCTTAAGGTTTTCCAGAACACCAAATCAATATTTCTTTCATTGTAAAGGTGTGTAAAACTTACATTTTCGACCATTTCGAGGTAGATATCATGCTTTCGACCGATATTTGACGTTATAATAACCACATCATTGTTACATTAATGCAACGATTATTGTATTTTTGCACACTTGGCATCACCTTTTTATAAAAATAATACATATAAAGAGCGATTTTATTTGGTTCACCTATACTTATTAGTGATCATTATAATAATTCTTCGAAGACATCTAATAAAATTGAAACAATTATGTTTCAATCTGAATTTACTTTTTCTAAAATGAGCCAAAATAAATAAAACTTAAATATAGAAAGGCAAGACAGCTCATTAGGATATTTTTTGTTTACTGACCAAGAGGGGCAAAAAGGAAGTAGTAGTAGATCTGTAACCACCACCAAATTGAGAATTTTGTGCCTTGTCCTTAAGTCTTTCAATTCTTTTTGTATCCTCTTAAGAAGGACCTACATATAGCTGGGAATATAGCGTCAAAAAATGGGTAGCTTTCGGTACAGAAGATAAAGGGCTGGACATTCAACCTATATGAACCAGGCCAATTCAATCAGCAACAGAAACATAGGATGGTCCGAACATTATCTGTGCGACTTGCCGACTTGTGCGCTTGTTAACTCGACCCCACAAAAGTTCGTCCTAGTAGCTCATATAGCAGCCATCTCGACTCAAAGAACTCTGCAGTTGCGTTTGATCAGCTCTAGAGGTGTTCAACGGGGCGGGTTGACCCAACGGGTCAAGGGGTGGTCACATTTTAACGAGTCAGTAGTGGGTCGGGTCAACAACGGGTTGGGTCACTAACAGGCCCTGGTGTAAAGGGTAAAGGGTAAAGGGTCGGGCTGGGTCGGATAATTATAGGAATTGGTGCGGAAAATTTTTTACCGCTTTTTAAAAATATTTTTATATGATATTATTATATATATAGGTGGGTTGACTCAACGGACCATAAAATAGAATAAAAAACTATTTAATTATTATATATATAGGTGGGTTGACTCAACGGACCATAAAATAGAATAAAAAACTATTTTATGAACTTTTAAAGAACGAGTCAAAGTGGGTCGACTTAAACGGGCTTTGACCCGTCCCGGCCCGTTTAACTTTTGACATGACCAACCCCAACCCAACTCATTTTAATTTTGACCCAACCCGCCCTGACTCGGCCCGTTGAACACCTCTAATCAGCTCTTAGAAGTTTTAACCATCCATTTTCTTTTCTCTTGCCCAACTCTCAAGCGTCTGGGCCAGACCGACTCATTGCAATCCACAGAAGAAAAACTATGGACACAAGCAATACCTACAGCATAACACAAATTTTTGTGAGAGACGGTCTTTATGAGAGACCATCTCTCATTGAACTGACCCATAAAGAAAATTTGGAGTAAATGTAGATATTAAGCTTTAATGGATTGGACCTGAAAGACGTCTTTTAGAAAGACGGTCTCTCAGGAGACGCTAACAACATAATGTTCAACATAGGATAGTTTATGCAACCAGTATTACTCTAGACAATTCGAAAAACAATAGATTAAAGTTATGTTTTAAAATTTTAAGTATATTAACCAGTCACAAGAAGTTACAGCAGTCAGGAATGAATAATCCTAACATGGGATTCTGGGAAACAATCCTATGGTATGAGCCGATTTGACCGCACTCTCCTCTTGGGTATGAGTTGCCTTCGTTCTTCCCTCCTCAGACCCTAATCATAGTTTTCTATGAGTGGGATACACTAGGTATGATGATCATGAATCCTAACATGGGAAAGGAAACAACGCTAATATGCTTGGTAATAACCGAGAAGCGTTGAGTGGGCCAGCAGCAGCTGCCTTAGCACAACGAGTTAACGGCGTACCTCAACAAAATCGACCATTGCATCAGCAAGCATCACAAGGCGGCCAGGCTTTGAAGCAACATACGATCCAGCAGCTATTACACGATTATTCTGGAAATAAATCAACGGGACAGCAGAAAACCTTTGGTGGGCAAAATATGAATCCAAATGTAACCATTACCGGTTTGGGATATGGAAAGAACGACACACCAGCTACACCTGCTGCTGGAGGCAGGGGTCCAATAGTGGATTCAATCATGAAGCACCGGAAATGCCACCAAATTTGCATTTGACGGAGGATATAGTTCCGGAATTTACACATGATTATTTATTCCGAGAATGAGTTTTTCAGCAGTGATGTTGACGACAATATGGGATTCGGATGGAAATGAGATTATTGCAGAGCAGACAACTAACTGGACGATTATAGATTCAATCAAAGCTTTGTTTAAAAATCAACAACTATTCCAATCATCTTCCCACGAACGGAGTTCAATATGTAACCATACATGTTTTTTTTTTGAATATATGTAACCATACATGTTATTAACCTGAAATGTATGACATTTAGTCCTGACTCAGCCCCGGTCACTGATTAGGCGACAAAATGAAATGACTGTCGATTTGTGTGGTATTAGAAAGATGAACTCATTTGATCCAGCCTCTATGTACAACCCCAAAACGCCCATATTTGATAGTAGTATCACAAAAAAGAAACATATACCATCGACATAGGACAATCAAAGATAAATTTGTCATTGCTCATACTAGAAACAATATTCGTTGATGTAAAAGAACTCACGAAATACCCTCCAAAGCCAACTCCTTGAGCAACATTTCCAATTCGTCAGATAACCCAGCTAAACGATATCCAGTGATCAACAAATCAAGAGTTGATTTTTTGAACTCATATGAGCCCTTTATATGCTCCAAAAACAACTCCAGTCTGTCATAAGCGCCTCGCCTGAAGTATGATCGAATCACGGAATTGACATCCTTATCCGATTTGAACGATAACCCGTGTTTCAACATCCTTCCAACAGCATATTCCATATCATCTAACCTATCTGTCTTTGCGTGCATATCTATGATCCCAAAATGCAATCGGGATAAAACTTCTGGGCTTCCATTTGAAGCCGTTACTAGTTGAAGAAGCTCCTCAATCATTTCAGTTTTGCCTAATTTTGAATACAGATCTGAGAGCCTGTCTGCCATATATACACTGATTTCCCATTTATTATCAATCATGTAGAGCAAAAACGCCTTAACTCTACCAAGATCCTGCTGTTCACATAAACTACAAACCATATTGTCCAAAATGCTCATGTTCGGAATAAACCCGGATGACATCATTTCTTTAAAATATGATTCAGCAATATCGAAATTTTTTGTCCTAACACAGCCTAAAATTAGTGATTCATATGATTGCAAATCAGCTGCAAAACCAGCAGCTTTTTTCGCTGACGCCCATGCTTTCATAGCGTTAACGTTACCTGCCTTTGAATACACTACAATGAAAGCATTATAAGTTTTAGAATTCGGTTTATAGTCTTCTGACCTCTCCATCACCTCAAACAAGCTGAGGGCAGTCATTTCATTTCCTACCGACATTGAAACTGAAATCAATGAGTTAAAGATATCTGAGGTAGGTTTCAACCCAACAGACTCCATTGCCACAAATATACGAGTCGCTAGCTCAAAATTGCTAGTTTCTCTACAAAGAGAGATAAGCTCATCATATATCCCCTGATCTTTCTCCTTGTGTTCCAACAATTTCTCTAATCTCCATTCAAGTACCTATGAAAACCATAACTAGGTACAAATTAAAGCTAATAATAGTTAAAAGTCCATAAAAACCGCCTAAATTATAAATTGAAAACAAAGATAGAGGATACAACAATTCTATACCAACATCAAAAAGCCAAAAAGCTACTCTTTGCAGAATATTCAGAATCAACAATAGAGGCCAAGTTAGTTAATGAATATGGATCATAAGTGGCGGAGTTGGGCCACAGTCCCTCTCAAAAATCTGTAAAAAATTACTATCTTAGCTTTTTTTTCAATTATTACACTTCTCCTTTTATTCGAGAGCTTTTTGAAAGAAGTTTAACATTTAAAATACAGGCTCTATGTAATGAGTCACAATACTTAATGGGTATGTTTGTTAAATGGTATGATTAAACAGCTAACAAAAGTGTGATATATTACTTTTAAGTCAACTGAAAAGCTGATATTCAAGCCAAAATCAAAAGGCTACTATGACCAGTTCTTTCATTGGTTTTTCGTGTCTTGACACACTTTTCTCCACTAAACTGCTAGCAACCGAACAACTAGTTTTTACGAAGCATCTCCATAACAAAACAACTCTCTTGGCAGTCAATACTTCCAGTTTGGTCACACCGGCAAATAGCTCCTTCCAAAAGCCGTTTACACTGTTAGCATAACATAGATCAAAAACCCTAAACTCCTTATGGTCAATTTTTTTTATGATTTTAATATGAAATGAGAGACACTCTCACTCACCAAAGATCACAACTTAGAGTTTAAGTGGGTGTTTATGGTGGATGTTCGTTGTAGGAACTAGGAACTAGATATGCAAGTAACGAAAAACAATAATGAACAAACAAATAAGACAAGATTTAAGGTGGTTTACCAATCTTGGACTATATCCATCATTCGCTTAGTATGATATTAATATGTGTTTAAAGGAGATATACAAAACTTGAACGAATTACAATGAAAGTTTAGTGTAGGAAGAGAGGAGCTAATGAGCGAGTTAATCTAAGCAATAAGAAGCTCTATACAAATGAGACTTTGGCACACCAAACAAAGACCTACAACTAGTGTATATAAAAGGAAAAATAGGGAATAGAAGTATCAAGAGAGTAGGGCATCAGCACAAGGCAACAAACGAAGCAGAACGTGGTTTGTAGCCTGTGCTCGTTCAAGCACACTGCCGCTCGTCCCAGCACAGGGGGCAGCCTGCTTCTGACTTCTTCTCTTGTGTACAACGTGTACCATGGTCCTCATTTGGCCCCCTCACACTCATTGCACTTGTCCTATGTCTGATGGGATTCATCATTAATGTTTGCCAAGGTTATGCGGTGCCTTGCTCTCCAAAGCTTCACACATCCAAAGAGTACAATGTACAAATGTACTAATCTGATACTCCATCAACCAATCCCAAAGGTGTACTATGTCCTCTTCTAATTTACACTAACATACTTGATTAATTCTCGTAATCTTGTCCTGATTAGTTGGTGAGCCAAGTCACCCATAATCATATACTTCCTCTGTTCCGTTTTGGTGCACATATACTTCCTCTGTTCCGTTTTAGTTGCACCATTGGGTTTGACACATTTTTTAAAGGCTGTCAAATCAGTATGGTAAAAGTAGGGATAATGTATGATTGATGGTGATATGTGGGATAGAAATAAAAAAAATTATTATAAGTAGATAGTGGTTGTGACTTGTGGGTATATTAAATAATTAATGGGATGATGTATGATTGATGGTGATAGGGGTTGGAATAAACTGAGGATAAAATAAGTAGATTATTTTTGCCAAAAACAGTAATGTTGCAACTAATATGAACATCCAAAAATGGTAAGTGTTAGCAAGTAAAATGCAACGGGTAATATGAAAGCATTTGACCTCTCCTAGTCCCTTCTATAGTCCTAAGCTTCACCTCTCAAACCATATAGAACAATACTAAAGTATATAGCAAAAAATGTTGATCTAGGATAATCCCAATTCCCAGTTAGCAAGAATATATTGATTAAGAGCCAAATTCTATAAAATTCCCACTTATACAAATAGGATTTGTAGTTTCAGACAACTTCAATAAATGGGGTATTCAAAATCCAAACCTTCCAATCATGATAATGCCCATAAACATTAAAAATCATTAAAAAAAATGACAAAAAAGACTTTAATTCAAGAAGAAAATAACTATACCAGGTTAGCCTTGTATGTGGAACAAGATTTGAGGGCAGCAAGAAACGCATCCCATGAAAAGCCAAAGGATTTAAAGGTTGAATTTTCTTCGGAATTAAGAATGGATTTGATTTGTGAAACTGGCTCTTTAATCAATCTCTGCAATAAATTGGTGGGAATTGAATGGTATCTGCAAAAGGGTAGATTTTGGGTTGAAATTTGAGGGGTTAAAGATGATGAACATAAACCCTTTTGGGTTGATGCTAAAACCCTTTGAAATACATTCATTTCTCCTGCATTCGCTGTCGTCTTGCCTAATTTTTGGTCTAACTCATACTCTTTTTAGTCTTTGCTCATCTCCCAAAAAATTGAATCTATTCCCACAATAATGTAATTTCGAAATTTATTTTCAAGATCGCATTAAAAGGAAATTTAATTTCTAGTTTACTGTTTACGTAGGATAGTTTGAAAACTTTTTTTTTTTAAATTCTTTTTGCAAATCGCCACTTAAGATAACGGTTTGGTATGAATTCTTTCAACAAACCGCTTTCTAAAAACACGATTTCACAATAAATAATGAAAAAAAAAAATACCAAACCACTATCTAAGATGGCGATTTGCTTTGGTATAATTTTTTTGCTTCTTATAACAATTTTGACATTTATTTCATCTTAAAATATATATTGAACAAATATAATTATGTCACATAACTCTCATGTCCTAGTTGGTTGGCGCTCCACACATTTAAGTGGGAGGTCGTGAGATCAAACCCTAAGATGGCGATTTCCATTGAATTTTTTGAAAAAAAAAAATGTTGTCTAACATGGACGGTAAAGAGGGGATTAGTTTTCCTTACAATATAAATTAGGAATTATTTTTTGATTTTGCAATATTTTGGGAATAGGCTCCCAAAAAAATAGGCAATTAGCCCTACTCCCTCTGTTCTTTTTTCCTTCTCGTTAATTTTTTGACAGTTTTCAAAGCAAATTTTAAATCTCAATATTTCTAAATAGACATACTAAAAAGGAAAAATTATCTTGAATAATACGAATTTTCACTCATTTCCCTACAATAATACGAACTTTCGATTAACCTTGAATAATACCAACTTTAGTGTGGATTTTCCTATAACATCTTTAACTTGTTAGTAACCTACAATTGTAGGTCAACTTGGCAAAAAAAAAGGAAAATACAAAAATAATAAATATGCAATAAAAAAATAATAAAAATAAAAATACACTAAAAAAATAGGAGAGAGTGGGGAATTAAATTTCTTACTTTTTTTTTATTGCATTTTTTTTTTTTTGCATTTTCCTTTTTTTTTGGGCAAGTTGACCTACAATTGTAGGTTACCAACAAGTTAAGGATGCTAGAGGGAAATCCACATCAAAATTGGTATTATTCAAGGTTAATCAAAAGTTCATATTATTATAGGGAAATCAATGAAAGTTCGTATTATTCACGGTAATTTTTCTTAATAAAAATTATAAAACATACATAAAAAAAATGTATGCATTAAGACGAATATAACGAGATTCACATCAATATATTTTATTTTCTAAATATGTGTCAAAATATTACTCAAATTTCTCTCTTCGTAAGGTGAAATGTTTCAAATGGGAAGAACATTAGAGAACAGATAGAGTATTTTCTATAGGAAATTCTTAAACAATCACCGTGATTATAAAAACAAAAGAGATAATAATAAGATAAGTAAAATAAGAAAAAGAAGAAATAAATTACTAAAAACCCCCAATAAAATTAGAGCACGTAGTGTAATTTGATTCTCTAACAAATAACCGTGATTTACCCAAATTTCCTCATTTGTTTGTTAGACGAAAATTAGAAAGTTAGTACTTCATTAGTTCTTTAATGTTATTTTAATATTTCAATAATGTTTATGATCTTCTCATATTTTTTACTAATTTTATTTAAATATTTTTTATTTATTATGGTTCCAACATGTTTCCAACTAGTTTTTTAAACATATTTTTTTATTAGTCGGGGTCTCATATTCTTTCTACTAACTTTCTTTTAATATTTTTTTAATGTTTATGATTCTAATTTTTCCTCCATCAAATTTATTATTCAATAAAAGAATATATTTAGTATCTAAAAGTAACTATTTTTCTTAATTCTCCGTGAACATTCCTTGTAGAAACTTCATTACGAAAGAGAGGGAGTATAATATGCGAAATTAGAAGTGTATTCAAAAATAAAACAGAATATAGTGAGACATAAAACAAAGTCATAATTATAAATAGAAATGGAATGAATTAATTAAAAATGGTCTAAAATAAAAATAAGGTAAATTATTAGTATAATATCGATAAAATAAAGTTTGATAATAATCTAAGCTCCGTTAAAGGTTCGGGTGTCTGAGTCAGGGCAAAGCGACGGTGGGTAAAAAAAATAATTTGAATTTTATTTTTGAAGTAAAATAAAAAAATAGATGATTTAAGCAGACAACCGATTACCATCCGTATGCCCAAGTGCCCATGGAGGTTATCATAGTCATAAGACTCATAACCAGAGGTGTTCAACGAGGCGGGGCGGGTTAAAAAATAAACAGGACGGGTCATGTCCATTGTTAAAATCCGACCCTCTTTGACCCGATTTTTAAAAGTTCATAAAATAGTTTTTTTATTATACTTTATGGCTCGTAAAATTTTTTTTCGCAATTAATTCGATTAATTATCCGACCCGACCCTTTACATCAAGGCCTTAATGACCAGCCCCATTATTAATCCGACCCACTAATAACCCGTTAAAATATGACCTGACCCTTAACCCGTTGGATTGACCCGCCCTGTTGAACACCTCTACTCATAACTCATACCCGATCAAAGCCTAAGGGTTACTTTTGTTCTCATCTTCATCCCACAATATACCAGAAATCCCAAAAGAGAAAAGGATGATACTTTCTCACCTTCCCAAACTTCAAACCCATTTCCTCCTTCCTCTAAAACCCAAAACCTTAACAACCCATCTCAAACCATCATTTCTTCTTCCATTTAACCATTTACCCATTTCCTCTCTGTTCTCCTCTTTATCCCCAACTCTTCCTACCCACAACCCCAAATCCCCAAATTTGGTTCTTGATGATGAAGATGAAGAACCCCAAATTGATGTTTCTATTGATAAGCTATTTGTACCACCTGAAACTGATATTTCATCACTACAATCATTACCCAATTCAAAGAATTCAGCTTTTGGTGCAAGGATTTTGAAGGGTTCTAACATTGTACTTAGCAAGTATGCTAGTAATGCTCAAGTTGTTAATGCTGAATTTGTTAAGAGTAGTGTTAAAACTGAGGAGTGTCCTTCTGATGGGTTGCCTGAGTTTGCTCTTGTTGGTAGGTCTAATGTTGGTAAATCTTCACTTCTTAATTCACTTGTTAGGAGAAAGAAGCTTGCCCTTACTTCTAAAAAACCTGGTGAGTTGTTCTTATTTGAAGTCTTATAATGCTCCTATTATTGACACTTGTTATGAATTTGGTAATTATTGCATTGCTATTTGAAATGGGATTTGAAAAGTTGTTAGTGACTTGAAATGGAGGTGCATATGGTTTATGATTCTTGTGCAAATATGAAACAAAGTAATGATACCCTAAAAATTTTCCCTTTACTTAATATAATGTTCATTTTTACAATAATCGTTGAATTTTAACCAAATTTCACCAATTAAATTGTTTGTCATTGTCAGTCATAAGATATAACCTTAAGCTTTCCTTGACACGTATCAAAAAGCTTAGGGGTTCTAATTTCAACCCCATCATTTAAGGTGGAATATTCAGTCCTATATATGAGGAACTCATGTGTTGCATCCACGATTTTGGCCAAGGACTTTTGCGTGAGGGAGCGTGTTAGACTCAACCTTCGGCATAAGTTTTTGGTTGAGTTCAGTGAAATATAATTCACTAGTTAAGTTTGCCTTTTGAATTCTCTATTCGCTCAAAATGGTTTAAAAATAGCCTAAAATCGACAGTCATGTCGATGATTGTTGTTTTGTAGATAAATTAGAATGATAAATGACTTCTGGATAGTAACCTTGGGGTTGCGTACATCTAGGGATGGCAATGGGTCGGACTCGGCTCGAATTATACATACTCCGACTTTGCTCCGGATAATAGTCAGAGTTTTTTTAGTCCACCTCCACTCGGAGTCGGACTATGCATACTCCAAATTTGCCCCGACTCTCGGACCTCCAACGGAGTCGGATTATTATCAAACGGTATCGTTGTGATATTGTACTAATGATTGTAAAGCATACAAAATTAACAAAATATATTTTTCAAATACAATTTAACAAAAAATATGTACTTTGAATTCAAGTTTAATGAGAGAAATAGTCCTACTACTACAATTTAACAAAATTTTCTCGCATTTTGATTTGGCGTATATTATTTCTCTTGATAAGATTTGTCGTATTCTGATTTATTAATCTAAATAAAAATACCAAGTAGTTTTTCAAAATCGAAAATTACAATTAGTATGAGAGGGAGCTTGAAATAGTCACGTCTAGAGTTTTAAAGGAAACAAAATATTTGTGTAAAAGTCAAATTCAAAGTCAGGTTCCCTTCAGGGTCGAAGTCGGGTCTGAGTATCGGATTTTTATTAAGGTCCAACTCCGGTCCGTCTCTAACTCGGACTCGTATTGTAAAGTCATAGCTGGAGTCGGATGACTTTTTCCTCGGACTCGAATCGAATTATTTTCCTCGGATCGAGTCGGACTAGGGTCGGATTCAGACTGAATTGCCATCCCTACGTACATCTAACCTTCCAAACCTCGTATAGCCGGGAGCCACTTAATTTTGGGGTATCAAAATGTTCTCTTTGATTCAAGACAATCTTGTTTTGCCATGATAAATAAATTGACTTGTTGGGATATAAAATTATGCTTAGGAATTGCAAAGGATTTGTTTACTGGTCAAGTTATTGTTGTCTGGATTTGGAATATGTCATGTAATTTGTTGCAACTTGCAAAGGATGGATTATACGGGGCTATCTTATTATGATAAATCTAGCTCTTTTTGAGTGTACAATTTTATTGCTTGTTAGTTGTTAGATGTTACTGCATTTAGATTTTAGCATGTTGTGTAATGTGCCTCAAAATGCTTTACCAGCTACATGGTCCCAGGCTAAAAGTTTGTTTTAGGAGTTCCTTCTCCATTAGAATGATATAAGAGATGTCAAATGTGAGCACTGAGCTGTATATCACATATATCATGCTAATATCCTAAGAACTATAGTTTGAAGAATGTAAACTCCATTCTGAGCTCTTTATCCAAGGGGGTGTTTGGCTTATGGCTTTTTGCTTAGCTTTTTGATTGGCTTTTGGCTTGTTGGTTAGTTAAATAGCAATAGAAGATGTTTGGTAAATGGCTTAACCAAAATAAAAAAAGCTACTCCATTTAGCGTTTTTAGTTGGCTTTTGCCTTATTGACCCACTTGGGATGTTTTTTGTTTGATTCTTAAGGCGGAAATTTTGTTTAGAACAAAGTTATGCGTATTTATACTTGCGTATTAGCCGGATAAAAAATGGGGGTGTTGAATGCAATAACAAAAAACATATGTAAAGGTAAATATGAGGTTAACAATTAAGGACAAAAAGGGGTAGGGTTAACTCACTCATGATGACTTTTCAATGACAATACACTAGCTTCTTAAGGGTCTTTAAAGAGTAACGAATCGCACTAAGAAGAGCAATCCGATCCTTGATCGGGCTTGGAATTGCCTCCAAGCTCTTCACCGTCCTCATGAGTGAAGGTAAAGATCTCGCGCTATAAATCATCCACTACTTACTCATCCTTCCCTACTCTCGCAGGTGAAGGATAAAGCCCTTAGATGAGAGGGTGGATGCAAGGTTCAATCCTCATTGATCCCTCACATCCGATTCCATCCATTGAGCAAGTATTAGACTACCCAAAATCCAACTCTCGTTAGTATATTAGAAACAACCATGACAATCCTTGACCAATGGGTAGAATAACCCCTCATTTAAGCATTGATTTTCCCCAAATCAACTAGGGTTTCATCATCATCATACAAGCAAGGACAAGAGTAATAGGAGACATAGTGAGACAAAACTTAAAGACCAAGAATTCACATACACAAAAATTATAGGGACTAAAGAAATATGTACCCTCCCTCCAAGCAAGTCTAAGCATCGTCTCAAATGCTTTGGGCTAGGGAAAAGGTACAAGAAATTTCAACTCACTCAGACTCTTCATCTAAGTAGATATCGGGACTATAGTAGTCCCAACACCTACGAACTGTAGCATCGGTATCCTCACTCCCCTCCCCGAACTCCCTACAAGACCCAGCACCCTGATAATACCCCGAGGGTCGTACGTGGCACTTCCATCCGAAGCGGAGGCGTCAAAGAATCCCTGCCTAGTGTAGTTATAGTGTTATACACTGGTGGCGGGGTGGGTGCCGTGAACCAAGTAGGGTAGATGGTTTCTGGAGACGAGCATAATAGTCAGCGTACATGATTTGTAAGGCCCGGGAGTTATCCTCATGCTCGGCCTCAATGCGTCTTTCAAGTGCATCAAACCTTACATTGATATTGAGGGTTAATGCACTGAACGCTGATTCAATGCTGAAGGGTGGTGGTGATGGTAGTGGGTGAAACTCTTGCTGTTGTGGCGGTGATGGAGCTTGTGGAGGATAGTGGGGAATGGGGTTTTATTGTGGGGTTGCGAGTGTTGGAAGTACATTGCGTTCAAAGAGATAGTGCCGAGCATGATCGACCAAAGGAGGCAAGCGAGAAGCAAAAAGAGGGATGACGGGAAAATCTCTAATATGCTAATCAACATAGGTAGTGAGATCAGTCACCTACTTTTCCCTATCCATATGTGGGATGTTTATAAGACAATCCCGTCTTCTAAGCGTTGAAATTTCGGGTTCAACAAACCCGACAATAGCAATGGCAATGTGGGTGATAATCCCACCACTGTTGATATGGCCATACCCGTTTTGAGAAGAGATCTCTTGGAAGGAGTTAACGATAGTCTTAGTAAGGTTGATGGGGAAGTAGAGGTCTCTAGAGCGGAGGGCTCGAGCAAGGATGTACATGTCCAGAGTTGACACCTTGTTTGCCTCCGCTTTCTGGCAAAAAGTGGCGGCCAAATAAGCCAAGGCAAATCCTGATGGAAGGATTATGTACTCTGGACGTTACCATTTTACGAACATTGCGAGCCCGAATGCCACTAATTGCCCAAAAAAGGGTAGCAGCCTCCATATTCTGGTTGAGATTATAATTTCCAATATTTTGCACATCAAGAATATGAGCAAGCTGTGATTCGGTCAAGCTTCTTTGAGATCCAAATTCAAAGACTTGATGGCCCTAAAGGCCTTATGCTCTATCTCCCCTAGAAGATGGCATGGCTTTCCAAAAACAAGTCGAAATGGCGCCGATGCCGGGGAAGTGAGTTTTGTAAGGCTTAGGTTGATTTCATTAGGTGTTGATTGTATATAAAAAAATTCCAAAAATATTTGTTTCACACTTGAGTTCTTGAGTTCTTTAGTCCTTGTTGATGAGGAAGACGCTGGGGATTCAGTCATTCCACAATTTCGACTTTAAACAATGACTATAGTTTGACTGAATCACAGCTTGCTCATATTCTTGATGTGGTAAACATTGGAAATTATGATCTCAACCAGAATATGGAGGTCGCTACTCTTTTTTGGGCAATTAATGGCATTTGGGCTCGCAATGTTCGTGAAATGATAACGTCCGAAGTACATTATCCTTCCATCAGGATTTGCCTTCGCTTATTGGCCGACTCTTTTTGCCACAAAGCGGAAGCAAACAAGGTGTCAACTCTGGACATGTACATCCTTGGTCGAGCCCTCCGCTCTAGAGACCTCCCCTTCCCCATCAACCTTACTAAGGCTATCGTTGACTCCTTCCAAGAAATATCTTCTCAAAACGGGTTTGGCCAGATCAACATAGGTGGGATTATCACCCACATTTCCATTCCTATTGCCGGGTTTGTTGAACCCGAAATTTCTGCGCTTAGAAGACGGGATTGTCTTACAAACAACCTACATATGGATAGGAAAAAGTGGGTGACTAATCTCACCACCCATGTTGATTGGTACATTAGAGATTTTCCCGTCATCTGTC
Organism: Amaranthus cruentus; assembly: GCA_019425755.1. Taxonomy (NCBI): domain Eukaryota; kingdom Viridiplantae; phylum Streptophyta; class Magnoliopsida; order Caryophyllales; family Amaranthaceae; genus Amaranthus; species Amaranthus cruentus. The sequence goes on from CM033466.1 coordinate 9,273,750, forward strand.
TACTTGCTTCTCGCTTGCCTCCTTTGGTCGATCATGCTCGACACTATCTCTCTAGGCGCAATGCATTTCCCAGCCGCCCCACAGCAAAACCCCATTCCCCACTATCCACCACCAGTTCCATCACCACCACAAAAACAAGAGTTTCATCCACCACCACCCTTCGGTATTGAATCAGCGTTCAGTGCATCAACTCTCAATATCGACGCGAGCTTTGATGCACTTGAAAGACGCATTGAGGCCGAGCATGAGGATAACTCTCTGGCCTTACAACCCATGTACGCTGACTATTACGCTCATGGATGCGTCCCTCCAGAAACCATCCACCTGACTTAGTTCACGACACCCACCACGCCACCAGTGTATAACTACATTAGGCAGGGATTCTTTGACGCCTCCGCTCCGGATGGTAGTGCCACGTACTACCCCCAGGGTATTATCTAGGTGCTGGGTCTTCTAGAGAGTTTGGGGAGGGGAGTGAGCAACCGATGCTACAATTCGTAGGTGTCGGGACCACTATAGTCCCGATATCTACTTAGATGAAAGTTTGGCTGAGTTGAGTTCCCATGTACCTTTTCCCTAGTCCAAAACATTCGGGACGATGCTTAGACTTGCTTGGGAGGAGGGTACATAATTTTATAGTCCCTATAATTTTTGTGTATGTGAATTCTTGGTCTTTAAGTTTTGTTTCACTATATCTCCTATTGCTCTTGGTCCTTGCTTGTTTGATGATGATGACACCCTAGTTGGTTTTAGGTTGATTAGTGCTTAGATGAGGGATTATTCTACTCATTGGTCAAGGATTGTCCTGGTTGCTTTTAATATACCAACGAGAGTTGGATTTTGGGTAGTCTAATCCTTACTCAATGGATGAAATCGGATGTGAGGGATCAATGAGGATTGAACCTTGCATCTACCCTCTCATCTAAGGGCTTTATCCTTCACCTACGAGAGTAGGGAAAGATGAGCGAGTAGTGGATAATTTATAGCCCAAGATCTTCATCTTCACCCACGAGAGTGGGGACGGTGAAGAGCTTGGAGGCAATTCAAGCCCGATCAAGGATTGGATTGCTCTTCTTAGTGCGACTCGTTACTCTTCAAAGACCTTTAAGAAGCTAGTGTATTGTCATTGAAAAGTCATCATGAGTGAGTTAACCCTACGCCCTATGTGTCACTTATTGTTAACCTCTTATGTATTTTCACATATCTTTTTTATTATTGTATTCAACAATGAACACCCCCCTCTTTTATCTGGCTAATACGCAAGTATAAATGCACATAACCTTGTCTCCGTGAACACAAGTGTAGTGGCAAGTAGGGGGTCGATTCACAGGGAGACGAGTTGTGAGACTTAGGGCCTCTTTAGGTGTTGGAGGATCATGTATTGGAAGATTGGATACGGGTTAGATTACTACAACTACGAAAATAACTAACAAAGAAGAACCGGGATGCGGTTAACCAATTGTGACGGCTATCCAATGGTTGAGGTTTTGATTTCATTTGGTTTGATCGGAGAGAAGTGGAACACAATACAAATAGTGATCCGATCCTGGATCGGGATTGGGATCACCTCCGATAATATGATCCTCCTCACTCTCATGAGTAAAGACAAGAGAATCGGGCAACAAAAGTCCACTATCCGTCAATCCTTCTCTACTCTCGTAGGCAGAGGAGAAAACTTCTAGTTGAAGGGGCAATTGCAAAATTCAACTCTTGATCCCTTGCATCCGACTCCATTCATTGATGTAGCAACTATGGCAACCCTCAATCAATGGATGTAGCAACCCTTCAAGTCTCCATTCAAACCAATATCAACCAATATTCCACCATTATAAAGCCATCAACAAAGGTTGAGCTAACCCCAAACCATAACTAACTACTCACTACTCATAATCATAACCAACAAAATCATAAACAACATACAACATAAGCATTCAAAGTTTCAAACACCAATAACATAAATATGGATAAGACGAGTACAAACAAACAAAAATAAATCAATATCATGAGATAGCTAAAATGAACAATTACATAATAATGAAATAAATACTAAAAATAAATAGAATTAGAAATTACCAAAAAAAAGGAGAGAGATTCAAGAACAATAAAAACCTATAAAAATCCAAACTTAAAGCTCCATGAAAATGGTTTGCAAGCTTCAAATAATCACCAACAAAAGCTAATGAAAGTAGTTAAAGATGAAGAATAACAGTAAAAACTAAGCTTTGATTAATTTAATTAAGACTAGAATAAAGAGAAAAATGAAAATGAGAAAACTAGGGTTTATAAAAGGGAGAAAAAGATGAAAAAAATCTGAAAAAGAAAATTGCTAAAATACTACTTAGTTCTAAGCTATTACAAATACCCTCTATTTATACCCCTTACCCAATAAAATATTTCATCCCTCATAATAATAATAATGAGGAAAAATGTCTCACAAAATGTTAGAAAAATCAGTTAAAATGTTTAGGAGCAATTTCTGATATAATCGCTGCTTTTTAAGAATAGATTCGTTGAAGTTGGGACTAGAACGTGTAGTTAAAATGAATAAGCGCTGAGATGAAGCTTCAAATAAGTGGTAGCTCAGTTGGTTGGAGCTCCTTTGCTGTGCGTGTGTGGTCGCAGGTTTCGCTCCATGTAGTAGCGTTTTGCTGCTCCAACCAGCGTTTCTGCTTTACTTGCTAGGCACGCTGCACACATAGGGTATTGTTGCTGGTTGCGATTTCCAATCGGTCGGTCGATCTCCTATGTAAATTTTTTGTACATTCTAGAACATCACCCAAAATAAGATTGATCGATTGATTGGTCGATCCTCCTTGACTTGCTCAGTAACATTCTAGAACTATTTGTTTATAAGATCGATTGGTCAATCCAAATAGATGGATCGATCGATCTCCTTCTTTTTTGGCATGCCATTTTGGAAATGCTCTATCGCCTTCGTTATAACTTCGAATTCGACGTGTGACACGTCTATTCGAAGCTAACGAATCCAACTTTTGTCTTCCATCTAGATATCAACCAAAATTTGAGTGCTTGACCTTCATCGGCACTTAAGTTGTCTTTTCATGAATAATGCTTCTTGCTTTGCTCGGGTTGGACTTTTTTCCACCTCTCTACGACTCTGCCTCATTTCTTCCTCAGTTTTGATCCATGCCTCCTCCAAGCTAGCATGCTTTAAAGCTTGAAAATAGATGATCATTCTGCAAAAATGAGCAATAAATATGCTACCCTACAAAAGGGCATAAAACCAACCAAACGCAATGGAAATGCACGGAAACCAAAGGATAATCAATAAATATTATGCCCAAATAACATGTAAAATGCCATTTACTAGATAAGTAGCTCACGCAATTAGATTTTACTTTGTGCTTTAGTTTGTCCCACTTAGTGAAAGTAAAACTTGAATTTTTTCAGCATTTGATTTAGATATGGAAAGATTTAATATTGTTGTTTGATGGTCATTATTTGCAGGTAAGACTCAATGCATTAACCATTTTCGAATCAATGATAGCTGGTACCTTGTGGATTTGCCTGGATATGGGTATGAAACTATCAATTGCAAATTTAATTTTTTGCCATTGGTGTCATGTGGATCTTTTGAGTTTTGACCATGTTTGTTCCAGCAAAATATATTTCAGCCACCAAATTTCACATATTTGGTAGTTGGCTTTTACATTGGCTTTTTGGTTGGCTTTTGGCTTTTGGTTTGTTGGTTAATCAAATTGCCAAAAAAAAGTGTTTGGTAAATAGCTTGTAAGCTAACTGAAGCCGACTTTCAAGCCAAAATAAAAAAGCTACTCAAGTTAGCTTTTTTTGTTGCCTTTTGGCTTGTTGACTCTTGTTCTTTAATAAACAACAAATAGCCAATACCTAAATTCACCAAACAACTTCATGAACAATTGATTTTTTCAGGTAGCTTAAAAGCCAACAAAAACAGCCAACATTTTCAGCTGGTTAAACCAGCTAACTAAAAAAGCCAACGGCCAATAGCCAATTACCAATTGCCAAACACCTCCATAATTTTTTATGCAACATTAAAGTAAAATTTTGTATTTTGAAAACTCCAAAGCTTGGTAAACAGTATCTATTAAACAAAGACACCCTAGGCCATAACTGTTATGTTGTCTGCCCCAAAATTTTTGTATCTGGATGAAAGTCAAGTTTATCTGATACATATGACATTTACACAAGAGATAGTATAATTTTTGATGGGGTGTCAATTGACCAAATGTAACAGGTGGGCTATTCATATATATAGTTCCGTAGGTAAAAATGTAATTTTATAAATAATTAAAGCGATATTTGGCTCACTTTATAGTGATTGAACTGGACTAAATTCGATTTTGTAGTACTGAATTTTTATACTACAAAAACTGTTTTTTTTTTTTTCTTTTTTTTTTGTTTTTTACTGATTTTATAGAAACTGAATTCTTATTTGACAAGTGAAACTTCTTCTCAATGTTGTGTTACAAAATGTTAATCAAGTTTTGTGAATTAACCTTTGCAGCAACGTTAATGGAAATTCTGAGATCATTGTTAACTTGAAATGAAGCTTAGATGCCACTTTTATGCTACAACTCTCATCGATTAACTCGTTTCTCATGGTCTATGTTAACAGGATGACTATGAAGTGTCGTCTTTTTTCTTTCTTTTCTGGTCTCTGTTACTGATTTGTCTAATTATACTATTATATAGTACAGTAATATGTTCTCTTACCTCGATTGAGCCCAGGAATTCATTTTTGGCTTGTCCTCTATATGATAACCCCCTATGGTGATCTGTATGCTTCCATTCCATGTGTGTTGATACTATATGCCATAGTGCAAAAATGCGGTAACAGTTGCGATTGCGGTAACGAACATGGGGATGCAGTGACGGGAGTAATGCTTAACGCTAAATATCGGGCAAAAGCATGAAATATCGTTCGAAACAGCCCATAACACATTTTTACATGTTTACAACGCGGGATATATCGGCTCGATTTTTTTGGAAAACTTTACAACGTGGCCGATTTGATGTGAATAAGCCTTGTTTTTTCTTCATGTGCTGATTATAGTAAATATTTGCTTTTCTTGTGAATTTGATAAAATGCTGGTAAACACCACAAAATTTTCAAATCAATTACAAATAGCAATCAAGTATTTCCTAGAAGTAGACATTACATTGTTCGTGGATTTGCTTTTGTCCCGTTTATTTATTAACTATGATGGCTGTTGTAATTGTGCATGTGAACTAGGCTGCTTATAACTTTTGTATTCTGAACAGTTTTGCAGCTGCACCTGGAGAAGTGAGAACAGAATGGGATAAGTTCACCAAGACCTACTTTCTGCAAAGATCGACCTTGGTCTCAGTATTCCTTCTTATAGACGCAAGCATTCCTGCCAAGAAAATTGACCTTGAATATGCTAGTTGGTTGGGTCAAAATAAGGTTTGCCTTCTTATCTTTACCTTGAAAAAAAACGGTGTTGTTTTTGTTTCTCGTAGATAACTTTGATTGATAATCCCTCTTCTCTCTGTTGACCTCGTTAAAATATTTGGTTGGATATTTCGTTATCATGTGTACATGCTAGGAAGATATTCTAACTTCCAATGTTCAGTTTTTGGCCACATGATTGTTTTCTAATTGTTTGATGATTTCCCACGTTGATTTGTTTTGGTTCATGTAGCTGCCTGTATGTTGGGATTAAGACTTTGCCATTATTGTTGTTTGATGATTTAGTGTCGTTTGGGTGTCATTCTTCCACGTTTTTGCATTCAGAACAGTGTCACATGATTCGTTAATCGCCTTGCAGATCGCGAATCGAAAAAAATAAATTATGGTCGGTTTTAGGCTATTTTTAATCAATTTTTAAGCAAATCGCAAATCCAAAAGGCGACCTAACTTGCGAATTATGTTACACTGATTCAGAACCTTGTTTTCGTTTTGAAAAAGTAAAATACCTTGCACGGTCCTCATCATCAAATAAATGCAACAAATTTTTGAGGCAGAGACATCTGGAAGGGATGGCGTAAACAAATATACAGTCCATTGCCCCGGCCTTGTTCCACTCCGTTCAACTTATATAGTCTTTTTTTAAATCCAGATTCCGATGACATTAGTGTTCACCAAATGCGACAAAAGAAAAAAGAAGAAGAATGGAGGTAAAAGACCCGAAGAAAACGTGCAAGACTTTCAAGAGCTGATACGTGAGTTCTTCGACGCAGTTCCCCCTTGGATAATGACTAGTAGTGTAACCAATCAAGGCCGAGATGAAATACTATTGCACATGGCTCAACTACGGAATTATTGGCTCAAGCACTAGTAGACTAAAGATGCATCGTCATTCCTCAACGATTTGGCACAGGTTACCGTGCTCAGCAAAGATCCATCAAAGGTTAAAATCTCATATAAATAGCATTAACCCATTTGAGTAATTACTTTGCTCTCGGATTGTGTTCCACTCAAGCTTGGTGCTTGTCGATTCCAGATGCTTAAAATTGCGTAGAAGCAGCCATGCTCCTGATGCATAACCTTTTTCGACTGACCATTGTAGGGTAATGCTCTAGCTAGTAATATTCTATTTTTCTGCCAGTAGTATACTCATGTATTAGTACTGTAAATGCACGCTTTTATAGTTCAAAATGAATTGTATGTTGCAGGCTTGCAGCCATGGCATTGGATAGTTTTATCAATGAAACTAGGCCTAGGGCCCCAAGTCAAAAATCTTTCCATATTTGATCTTTTTGTTGCTGGGAATCCTTTTTAAGGGTTGAATGGAGGTCGAAAACAACTTTGTTGTTATCACTAACATGTGTCATGTATCTTACCTTCGCAAATCTTATTTAGTTGTGAATCACGTAAGGTTGTGTTTGAAAATGAGTATTTTATTTCAAATTGTAGATTTTAATTATAAAATATTATTGAGATTGACAAAATTTGAAAAATCATTCTTAAATCCTCAACTTTAATTACTTTTTAGACAATTGTGGGATTAACTCAAATTTAAATTTGATTTTTCTATTTGCTAAACAATAAATTTAAGCCAATTTTAAATTACCAATTGAAATCAACTTCAAATCCACAATTTATGTAGTTACATTATGAAAGTTCATCCGGTATCATTTACATTGGTACCAAAATTAATCATCAATCATCATCTCTCGGTAGCTTTGCCTCGTATGCACTCTTGCAACTCTCCGTTACTTAGAGCAATCAAAAACCACACATTTTGATCTGTTACTTAGACTTGTACATCTATGATCGACACAAAAACGCATCAAATATCATACTTAATTACATTTTATGTTTTTTTTAATGTAATTTGTTGAACCAAAATAACGTATCAAAGTGTCCTACCCAATGTTCAAGACTTCAAGTCTTATGGGTCCAAGACCAAATAACAATGGCAATATCACAATCCACATCCTTCAATCATATCCAAAAACACAAATTCTTGTAAAAGACGGTTTTTTTGAGAGACCATCTCTAATTGAATTGGCCCATTAGAAAAAATAAAGTAAATATAGACAATAAACTTTAATGAATTGGGCCTGAGAGACGTCTCTCAAAAAGACGGTCTCTCAAGAAGACGGTCTCTCAAGAAATTAGCTGGAAAACAAATAGAAGGGCAAACATAGGGTAATTCAAACCTAATTCTTAATTTACCCAATAATACTCTGTTACAAGGTAAATCCACATTGGGAGATGTGGTATTAAGCGGTGATGAAAATTCGTAACAAACCAACCTTTTTATGATTGAATTTTCATCAACATAGGAATGACATAGAACTTTTGATTAAAATTTAACACAATATATCATTCTCATTGCCGTTATGTAGTACCACTAACCAAACGAGCCGTAAGAGTATTTTACTATTTTTTATGTAAAAGCTTATACTTCCTCTGAATTTTATTAGTTGCTACAGATAATGACATCTTATGAGGAGAAATGTCACTCACTATTTGTAGCAACTAATAAAAACCAGAGGAAGTATATTATCATAAGAAACTTTCTAGTAACATAAATAAAACTACGTTGAAAATGAAGTAAATTGCACTATTACGTCAACAATTATCTAAAACATAAAACACGACTCAAAACCTTCAGAGTTGTGCAGATCTCACTACTACAAACTCTGCAGTTCTACAACAAATATCCAAATTCAAAAAATAACACAAACACAACTATCAGCCCAGCCAAATTTCTGCGACTGTATTAAGATGCAGCTGCAGCTTGCTTCCTTGGAGCGGCTTGAGTACCTGGTATCAACAAGACAATTATGTCTCCATTTTAAGAAGTTGCAAAATAAACAACAGGATCCACGAGAGTCGGATGCTAAGGTAAAAACTGAAAACAATACCTTCTCTGAAACCAGTCTTGAACCTCCTTGGAACGTTACGAAGGTACCTCATCCTACCTGTTCCGGTTGTCTTCCTCCTAATTGCCTTCACACTCCAATTGTCTGCAGTACAACAAAAAGGATAGAGCAGAGATGTAAAGGTCTTCACGAAACAGATGACATAGGGTTAAAAACAAAGTGCAAGAAACAAACTATTGTCAACGAGGTCGTAAAGCTTTTTCTAATCCATCAAACCAACGACGCTAGCATCCTAAAGGTGTTAAAATCTTGAATTTCCCAATATTTGACGGCACATCGCCGTGATCGAACACAATGCCTAACATTAAACTTCATGCACATAAATTTAAAGCGCTCTTGTGCTAAATAATTCTCAATTAAGATCATTCATTTTTCTGACTTTTATGTTAGAAACCAAAAAGATCTGTTGAAGCAGCCAAAAAAGCCATGCATACAGACCAATGAAAAACGAACAGTGTTATCACCATCACACTTCAAAATTGACATGAGATCAATATCTAGGAAATGATATCTTCAATATGTAACATCTATATACTTGTATATGCTATAAATGGTATATACTAGGCTCCGGCACACACGGCATTGGTGACAAGAGTATAGCTAATCAAACAAGTCAATCTAAGCAGAAACTACAAATTATAACAATTGAGATGTAATGGCTAATATTCCCAAAAGCAACTGCACATCTACATGTTTCCAATATTTACCACAAGAAACATAAATCAAAAACCCATATACATATAATCTCTTCCATTTAACTAAAAAGATACAAAGTACAGCAATTTAATGCAGATAACCAAATGCAAAGCAGTCTAATTTGTATTGGAGCAAAACACAGGGCCAAAGAGCAATACCTATTTCCTAGTCACATAAACACAACATTGAAAACCAAGATAGCAGATTATTAGCAACAAAAGATTGACAAACAGCAACAACAAAGACGTAATGGCACAAATTCCCAAAGCTGAATGCAAATTTTACGCTACATAGTATAACAAACCATTTCACTCATTTCCTTCTCCTTAATTCCATGGGCGAAAGACAAAAAATTACTTCATATGCATGAACTTTCCAACATATTGAAACTAGTTATGCACAATACATTACTTCAAATATCCAAATTTGAAGCACCATCATGGAGCAAATAATGATGTAAGAAAGCAGAAATTGCCATCATCATGTAAACTAAAAGCTATAAAACACAAAACAATTCTCGAAATACACAAATAAAAAGCACACTCCATACTAATCACTTATCGTAATGGAGTAAAACATAGTGTCAGAAAGCAGTTCCCATTTCCTAGTTGTAAACGCACAACAAACGAATCTGACAACCAGCAACAACAAAAAATGCAACTTTCCAAATTCCCAAAGCTAAAATGCATGTTTTCCATTACACAGCGGAATAAACCATTTCCGAAACACAAAAGATCACTTTTGGATGCTTATGAGTTCTTCAATATACCCAAAGAAAACTGAAGCACAACACATTTCTTCAAATGCCCAAATTTAAAGCACAAATAGCGCTTAGCAATTAATAACATAGAGCCAATCATGATGCAAATAAGCAAAGTGAATTACACATTTTTTAAAAGCTCATCAATCATGATCGAAATATTGGTGACTCATGACCCAGATTGTGGTTGATAATTCCAGTAAATCAAATCGATAAAGATTATACACAAAGCAATAAAATGATACAAAAAATTGAACGAAATGATCATAAAACCATAAGATTACACAGAAAAAGAGACTAACACTTTCTCTTGCGAGCAGAAGGGAAACCACAACCACCGCAACGACTCTTTTGAAGATGGAAACTACGACGGCCACATCTCACACATAAAGTGTGAGTCTTGTTTCTCCTCTTACCGAAACTCCCTGTTCCCTTACCCTATAAATTGAAATATTAGGTTAAAAACACTCCAAAATTAATGTTCTGATTCAATTCCGCCATTGATGAACTAGGTGAAAGAAAATTACCATTTTGCGAATCGGCAGAAACCCTAGACCTCTGCTTCAAAAATTGGATTCAATTATTGTTGGAGCTTAAATATGACAGAGCATTAGGGTTTTTGAGTGAGTGAGGGTTCTGTGATTGGGCCTTTTAAATTTTATTAGGAGTAGATAGCCTGAACCCAATCCGGAGCAGGCCTGAAAAATCCTTTTAGCAGTTTTGCTACAAAGTTCGGCCCTATGATTATCACTAATTCTTAAATAAGACGATCTTACGGTGGGATCGTTTCATTTGGGGTGGCCTAATACACACTTTTTGTCGTAAAGTGATCACTTATAATTTAAAAATAATCATTTTTATAGTTTTTAAAGTGATTACTTATAAACTTAAAAAGATCCCTTACGTTTTTAAAGTAATCATTTTAAGAAATAGGCTGATACATGAGCCCGTCTCATAGTGAGATGGTCATACAAGATGAGTTGTTTGCTATGATTATAGTTAATTAATGGCGAGTAAAAGAAAATATTGTTACTGAAAATAGAAACACCAACTCTTCTGAGAGACTTTCTTTATAAAAGACAACTCTTTAGGCCCAGCCCAACAATTAAAAAATGAGAAAAACCTATCCGCTATTCTTATGAGAGATCGCCTCTCAAAGAGGCGACCTCAAAACTAGAAGCCCTATTTCTTATTTTTCTCTTTAATTTGCATTAATTGGGCTATTTAGCCCATATATCTAATACGTCTCTCGAAGAGATCGTCTCTCAGAAAAATTTGTGAAAACCTAAACATTGACGTGCGCATTTGAACATATTTTAAGTTGGTGTTATAACCTATTGAAGTTGGTATTTGGAGTTGGTGTTTTAACCTACTAAATTGTTGTTTTAACCTTAAGTTGTTAACCTGTTGAAGTTGGTGTTATAACCTATTAAAATTGGTATTATAACCAAAGAGGGGGAGAAATATATTTATAAGTTGGCAAAATCAAGATCTAGGCAGAAGAAGGAACTAGGGACAATGAACTTCATTAAAGATTAAGATGAACAAGTACTCCTTAGACAAGATGACATCGATATGAGTTGGCATCAGTATTTCTCCCGATTGCTTAATGAGACTAGGGGTCTAGAGGATGAAGTTCAAAAAACTTCAGACTTACAAAGAACACAGGATCATGGTTCGATTAGTGATATTACCACGACGGAAGTAAGGGAAGCTCTCAAAAAAAGGAGAAGATCAAAGGCAGTTGGACCTGATAACATTCCAATTAAGGTGTGGAAGGGTTTAGGAGATGAGGGAATTCAGTGGCTTACTAACCTCTTTAATGTCATCTTGAGGTACAATAAGATGCCAAAAGAATGGAGGGTTAGCACACTTATCCCACTATTTTAAAACAAGGGTGATGCACAAGTATGCAGGGACTATAGAGGGATCAAACTTCTAAGCCACACTATGAAATTGTGGGAAAGAGTAATCGAGAAAAGAATTAGACGAGAGACAGTCATTCGAGAGAATCAATTCGGATTCATGCCGGAAAGATCAACCACTGAGGCAATCCATCTTTTGAGAAGACTGATGGAAAAGTATAGGGGGCGTAGGAAGGATTTGCATCTGGTATTTATTGATCTGGAGAAAGCGTACGATAGTATACCACGAAGCATCATTTGGGATAGCCTCAAGAATAGAGGTATTTCACGAAGATACATTGAGGTAATATAGGATATGTATGCCAGAGTGGCGACTAACATACATACACCGGTGGTATGACAGAGTCCTTCCCAATTAAGGTGGGATTACATCAGGGATCAACACTAAGTCCTTTCATTTTTACGATCATTATGGAAGAAATCTCGAAATCTATCTGGAAAACTGTGCCATGGTGCATACTTTTCGCCGATGATATAGTTTTGGTCGCAGAAACTAAGGATAAATTGGAAGAGAGGAAGGAAGCCTTAGACGACAAGGGGTTGCGTATAAGCCATACAAATACTTACGATGCAATTTCGGTAGGACAGAAGTGATGGGGGAATCATAGGTGATCGTAGGGGGATAAGTTGTTGCATATAAGGCAAAGTTCAAATATTTGGGATCTGTGATTCAGATTATTGGGGAGATTGATGGAGACGTTACTAATCGTATACAAGCGGGTTGGCTTAAGTGGCGCGCAGCAAACTGGGTGCTTTGTGATAAGAAGTTTCCGAGGAGATTAAAACGTAAATTTTACCGCGATGCAATTAGGCCGACGTTGTTATATGGGACATAATGTTGGCCCGTAAAGAAGGTTTTCGAACAGAGGATGAAAGTAACAGAGATGCGTATGTTGAGATGAATATGTGGTAATACTATGATGGATAGGATAAGAAACTAGAAGTTCAAGAAGACGCTAGGGGTTGCACCTATCTCTGCAAAGATGCGGGAGAATAGGTTGAGATGGTTTGGACATGTGCAGAGGAAGACAAATGAATCCCAGTACGAAGAATCGAATGCATCATAGTGGAGGGCAAGAGAAGTCGAGGAAGACCTAGGAAAACTTGGGAGGAACAAATTAATAGTGACATGAATGAACTCCACCTCTCTAAGGACCTGACTAGGGATAGGGCCAGTTGGTGACGCCTTATCCACGTCCTAGATTACTAAATCCGTCCCTTTTACCCCTCGTTCGTTATTGTTCTTTGCCTTTTTTGGTCGCTCTTTACCTTTTTCTTTGATCTTATCTTGTATTTGTGCATATATCTACTCTATTTGTCAACTGCAGGTTTCTCTCTCTTGAAGACCGTTCTCGAGCCAAGGGACTCTTTGATCGCACTCTCTTCTATGGGTATGAGCCTGCCATCGTTCTTCCCTCCCTAGACCCTGATCATAGTTTTATATAAATGGGATACACTGGGTATGATGATGATGAAGTCGGTGTTATAATCTATTGAAGTTAGTGTTTGGAGTTGGTGTTTTAATATATTCAATTGTTGTTTGAACCTTGACTTGTTAACCTATTGAAATTGGTATTGTAACCTATTACAATTGATATTTAACCTATTAAAGTTGGTGTTTTAAGCTGTTGTTTTATTTAAGTTTTACATATTATAAGTAATTTTTAAAAATGAAATTTCTAAACTTCTTACCCAGTTTAACAAAATGAAGGGTGTATTGAAGTTGGAACAAGGAATCAACCTCATTCGAAAATTAACTTTCTCAAGAAGCCAATGATTCTAAGAAGGCCTACGAGAGTCCGGGAGATTAGTTGATCATTCATTCCAATAGGATATTGTGTAGATCCATTGTTTGTCCTTGAAAAACTATAAGTATATTTTTGTTATGGTCTTAGAATTTTATGTTATTAAACCAATGCTAATGAGGAGTTGTTTATTTTATGCACCCAAAACTACTATTGAAAAATTATATGAGCAAATTACATTTCTAAGACGATAATAACCTTTTTGTCCTAAGTTAAACTAAAAATTTTAACCATGAATAATCTCAACTTTGAGGGGCATTTTCCAAGAGTAAACCCGGTGACCGGATGACTTGCTATAGCAAGTTTTATTTTATAAAAAAAAAGATAAATTAAAATAAAATGTCGAAAAAAATGTTAAAAAATATTCATAAAAAATTTATGATTTTTTTTTTTTTTCTAATTTTAAATTAATATTTAATTTATCTTTTTGGTAAATTACCTACTATAACAGGTCATCGGGTTATCCAAGTTTACTCTAGGAAAATACCCCTCAAAGTTGGGATTATTCATGGTTAATCAATAGGTGGAATTATTGTAGGTAAATCATGAATAGTTTGGATTATTCTAGGTAATTTTTCCTATACTTTATATATATATATATATATATATATATATATATATATATATATATATATATATATATATATATATATATATATATACTATATATATATATATATATATATATCATATATATAACTATAATATATCATATATATATATTATGCTAGCTTAGCTAGTATTACATACATATATTATGTATAGAACTATAAAGTAATGTAAAATGACATGCTATGTAATATACTTATCATACTTAATAATTATAGCTGCATTGTTCATATTATGATATGTAGCTGATGTTGCTAAATATTATATAATATTATGTATATATGTATGTATATACTATATGATATATATATATACATATATATATATACTATATATTATATATAATATATATATATATATATATATACATATATATATATATATATATATATATAATATATATATATATATATAATATATATATATATATATACATATATATATATATATATATATATATATATACATATATATATATATACATATATATAATACATATATATATATATACATATATATATATATAATATATATATATATATATAATAATATATATTTATTATTATCTCTTTTTTAATTTGAGTAATTTTTCCACCACTTTCTTTAATTTTTGTTCACATATTTTCTTTTATTATCTCTCATTTTTTATCAAATATGTACGATTTTAAAATCCCTAATATTTTTTATGGGATTAAGTATTACTAAAATGTTTTGAGGTTTTAATTTTTAGTATGTACGATTATAACTTGATGCAAGTGACAAATTAGTCTTAATAATTATTGACTTCTAATTTGACCCTTTTATATATCATGATGTAGATGTTGATTAATTAAAATTCAATTGATTAATTGATAGAAGGATTTATATCCCACCAACTTTGAAGTATCTTAGTAGCATAACACCAACATTATTTAGAATGATCCATACATGTATATCAACTCCCTTTCAAACCATAATATTTTGACACGTAGAGAGGTAGTCATCAATTTGTGTGCAAGTTTCTTAGATGATGAGTAAGTCAAAGACTTGAATTAAGGTTAATCTTTGTATAGGGTTAACCCTTAATTTAAACGATCGCTATTGGTTCCTTCCTAACTTGCCTTGCATTACTTAATCCTTAGAGTAGATACTTATCGGTTAGCAAAGATAAAACGGACTACTGTCAAGAGTTTTAAATTTTTAAGAATTTAAGAAAATTTATTTTTACGTACAATGTAAGGTTTATTTTAATTTGAATTAAATTTATATAATTTATAATTTTTGCTAATTAATGAGTTATTAGTGCTTTTTTGGTTGAGTAGTTCAAATATTAACAATAAAAAACAAAAAGAGTATTATATTATTCATTACACCTTGTGTTGTTTTTAGTATTTTATAGACTCTAGGCAAATTGAAAAAAATGAACCCTCTTTATGATATTCTGAACTTTAACAGACGTTTAGAAAATAACAAAGACTAATAACAAAGGCTAAGTTGGAATAACTAGGTAGAACACATCATGATTAAAAGATGTACTTATTTTCAGCGAATTGGTGGTGGATTGAATTAATTAAGATAGAGTTGGAATACATAATGAAACCCATAAATCAAAGAAAATAAATTATATATGATTAGATTAGATTAATGTATCTTCAAAAACGAATATTAGATCAATGTATACCGTATGTATATTATATATAATATATTCTTGTGATTAATGTACTCATTGTTCAAATTGTAACTATGTAATTACATTAGTTAATTATAATTAATTAATACTCCTAGTATATATTTATATTATTGCTAACATAATTAATTTATGGAAAAAGATATATAGAGTCCTAAGGGTTGTATATAAGAAGACTTCTATTTAATTTATGTAATTTAATATTATTTATGCTTTGAAAACATAAATATTTAATTATACTCCCTCCTATTCATTGATTCAGGGACATTTCTTTATTGAGTCAATTCATTGATTATGTCTCATTTCTATTTTTATCATTTTTTTTACCATTTACCCTTACTACAATAATACCACAGCACATAAATACTAATGCCCTTTATGGAAAAAATTGAGTTTTTCACCCATTTTTAAGTGGTTCTCCACCCCTCCTAGTTTTGATGCAAAAGGAAAATGTCCCTAAATCAATGAATAATAGAAGGGCGTATTTAATTATTTTAACATTTAATCTTTCTTGGGAAGTTAAAGTCATTATATAAAATATTAATTATTTTTAATTTCTAGATTAAAATCTCTTGAAAATTTATAATTATTATGATAAAAAAATTTGTTAATTTTTATTTACAGTCCTAATCATTATCACTTATTTATTAATAGTTACAAAAATTTTGTGTCAAATTAACAGCTAATTGGTTCTTATTTTCCTTAATTAAATGATACTACGATACTAATTAAGCAGGGACAGAATTAAGGGGTCAAAAATATCAAATGACATCACTTAAATTAAAAAAAAATAGTAACAAATGTTAAGTTGGCTAAGTTGATAAAGTAATGAATATTTACATGTGGTCAGTTGCTAAACTTTTTTTTCAACTCATCTTGTATGGGACTGTCTCATCATGAGGCATACGCATACGACAATTAACTTCTTCAGTTGACCCTTTATACTATAAAATTATGAGTGATCATTTTTATTTAATCACTTTAAAATTAAAATTGGCCACCGTAACTTGTAAGTGATCACTTAAAAGTTGTAAGTGATCAATTTAAAACTAAAAGTATACATTAAATCAAATCAATAAAAACAATCTTACTGTAGGTAAGACCATCTAATAGGAGAATCTGTGTTTAAACTTTTTAATGAAATTTCCATTGTATTGTTCATATAAAATTAATCTTTAATCAATTTTAAGTACCATTTTCTTTTGGGTTACATGCAAAAATTTTTTGTGTGATGGGTAAAAAGTAATTTAATGTGACACTAGGGATGGTCATGGGGCGGGTCTGGAGCGGGTTCAATCAGACCCGGACCTGGACCCTTTTAATTTTTTGAGATCCAGACCCGGATCCGGATCCTAAGAGTCCAAAATTTTCAGACCCGGACCCAGACCCTCCTAATCTGATGGGTCTAGGGTCCTTAATTGGTCCTTAGTGGGTCTAAAAAAAGTCTCTTTGATTTGTCAAATTTGAAACATTTGTAAGTCATTATATTTTTCGTATATTTGTAAGAGAGTTATTATTGTATTTTACAAATATTTAATACTAATTTAACATCTAAACTCGCATAACGTCACCCATATACGCTTAAATTCTATTATAAGAGTCCATGAAATAAGGGTAATTGGGTTAGTACTTAGCAAGTAGCATATATATTATTTATATATATTATTATATGAAAAGAAAGTAAGTGTTGGGGGCAGAATTCATACGTAGAAGACAAATAAAAATGGACAATTTAATATTTATAAGGGTCCGAGGGGCGGGTTCAGGGTCCGAACCCGCAAATTATTTTTTAGATCCAGATCCGACCCGGATCCGATGGGTCTCAAAAAAAAGACCCAGACCCTTAAAAAGGGGCGGATCTGGGGCGGGTCCATCAGGATCTTGGACCCGTGACCATCCTTATGTGACACCTTCATATTTTAAGTCAATATATATAGTTTGAGGTTGACTTCCTCAAAACTCCTATAAATACTTATTCCCTACATAGATTCTTCTTTGCCTCTCTAGCTTGCTTCACTTTAATTGTTTTATTTATTTCTTGTTGCTAATCTCTACTAAGCTAATTGCCTTTTGTTAATTACAATGGGGTTTCGTTGCTTCCATCTATTGCCTACATTTGCCCTCCTCATCGTAAAATATTTACTCCTTTTCATTCGAACTTGTCTTCGTTCAGTCATTAAATGCAACATACGTACTTTTTATTTCTAGTCTAATGAATCTTGTACATATAAGATGGCGTGATATAGTATATAGATACTCTAGGCTGGCTACAATCATAAGTTGAACTTTTGGTTGAGTTGGTTAATACCTTTATATTTGCACTATTCAAGTATTCATTGGTTGATTTTGTCAAGGAACCAACTCAACCTAAAGTTTAAGCTGATGGTTGAGACCTCAGGATATGTTATATACTCTAACACGCCCCCTCACACGAGAGCCCTTTGGGCTAGAAGTGTGGATGCAACACATGCCCTCCTCATACATGGCGCTAAATAGTCCACTTTAAATGAGGGGTGGTTGAGATTTGATCCTGTGACCTCTTGTCACCCTGGTTTCTGATACCATGTCAAGGAACCAACTCAACCAAAAACTTAAACTGATGGTTGAGGCCCCATGATATGTTATATACTCTAATATGTCTCAAATTTTCTTATCAATTTTAATGAAATTATATAATCAACTCAGATCTACTAATAAATTTATCTCAAAATATAATTTTTATTTATCAATTTTTAAATAATTTTTACATGCACCTACTAAAAATATTAAATATTTTAAATGTTGCATACTTGCATTGAGTTACATCCTAATGTTGTTGAATAAGATCAAAGATACTATATGTATGCTCAAGTCTTAGGCATATATACTAGAAAATTAAATATCCTAAAGCTATAACAATGCAATAACCTTAGTTTTGTTAAGTTGTTTCCTTGACATAGTTTGAGCTTTGAGATATGCTATATACTCTATCACGATAACATGCCAAGAAACTATTTAATAAATTAATAGCTTAAATTGATAATTTTAATATAAAAAATGTTATATATTCTATCGAATATATGTTAATTGATCATACAAGTTTTACATAAATCCTCATCAGCATAAGGGCAAGAATATATATAGAGTAACTAAAAATTTTGATATTGGTTAATTTGTTTTTACAGATTGCAGTAGGAGTCACAAGCCAAGCAGCTTCATCCTCTGAAGAATATTGGGAAAAAATGTTGCCTAATACTCCAATGCCCAAAACTATTAAGGACTCCTTCAAAACTGGTGTGTATTTTGTATTTGCAACTAGATCAAATTATATTGTTCATAGGGGCAGAGCAAAAATTGACATTTTTTAGGAAGATCTTGTGCAATTTTAAAAACTATGATATTTTTCTAACAATTTTGTATATTTAAACACTTAACATATACTAAGTAATTTAATATCTTAATTATTTGGATCCCTATGCGGTCGAACATGTTAAACATGCTCAGAAACTCGTATGATTGTTCACATGTGTATGATGGTTTTCAACCAAATAACATCTTTTATAATAGTATACTACATGTTGTTACACCCCAAAGGACAAGAACAACAACTACAAGCCACCTTTTATTTTGAGTATGTTATTTTACATTTTAGCTTTCTAACGTCAAACAACAAAAAAATATTTGGTAAGTTGTTTTAAAGGATCAGCTAAAAAACTTAATTTCAAATCAATAAAAAATTCACTATAAGTAGTAAATTTTCGGTTTTGGCTTTTACAGCTAATAGATTAATCCAACTTACAATAATCATATCTACCAACAACTCTAAGCAACATTCATTTACCAATACCCTTTGTCATAAACATAAAACCAGGTTTAAATTTCAAGAAACCTTATTGTAGAAAAAATCCAAAAGATAAGCTTTTTATACTAAAAATTTACTAAAGAAAGTGCCTAAACAAACTAATTTCAAAATAAGCGTCTTTTAATCGAACGTGAGGTAAGAAATAGTTCGTTGTTACTAACAGTGTGCAATTACTAGACTGAGTTCAGTTCAACCAATGGCGAAACATTTTTAGGTCGAGGGTAGGGGCTTCGCCCCTCTGAGATTTTTGGCAATTTTTATTTAATATACAATTGTCATTTTATATTTTTATAATTCTAGCCCTACAAATAAAAGCAACACTGTTAAAGAAAGAGAATAATTGAACAAAATAAAAAAAATCTAATAAGTAATTAATAGAATATCAAATTAGAAATGAAATTATCATTTAACAACTGGATAAAAAAAAAGCGATCGGGAGAAATCCATAAAATAAAAAATTAAGCTTACTATCCTCAATTGAAGAAATAAGGGTTTGTTTTATATTTTTAATTGAATTTTCTTATCTTTATTTTAATAATTAGTTTAAATATGTGAATACTTGAATCTTGAAAACTCATACAAATCAATTATGAAGATAGTAAAGAAAGGACTTCGTAACAAAATGAGCGATAATTTTCTTACTAATAGTTTAGTAATATACCTTTAGAGACAAATAGCAAAAACATATAGTGTCAGTGAGATTATAGATAATTTAAATGTTTTATTGCTAAAGAGCGTCAACTTTTATTTTTAACTTCGTCCCCTTCAAATTTTGTTCAAATTTCGCTACTGAGCTCAACAATCACCCACTTTTACTAAGAGTGGGCAATAAACAGAGTGAAAAGTTCGCTCAACAATACCCATTATTACTAACAGTGGGCCATTCCTTACCCCAGAATCGGGTAAAAGACGCTAATTTTGAGAATTATTTTGTTCCAATGCTTATTTTTGAAAATTTTCTTTCCCTTTTCGTTTCCTTTTGAATTGTTGTTAACTAACTCTGATACATGTGATGTCATACACCAATCCTATCCAAGAGGGTAGAGTTGGAGTCAACGTAGGAAACAATGGAGTAGATATAAGAAGTGGAAAACCAAACAAAGGATCAACAAATGTTCATGTGGGTAAAGGAGGAACATGGGTAGATGTCCATCCTAAAGGACACCCATTTCTCTACAAATATGCTGCTACACAAACCCAACTCAAAGATAACCCAAACATAGCCTTATTCTTCCTCCAAAAACATCTAAAACCAGGAACCCAAATGAACTTACACTTCACCAAATCCCCTAATGGAGCAATCCTATTACCTCGAAAAATCTCCGAATCAATCCCCTTATCATCAGACAAAATCCCACAAATTTTAACTCGATTCAATGTAAAATCGAACTCGAATGAGGCCAAAGTCATGACTCAAACAATAAAAGAATGCGAGGCTAAAGGATTGGACGGCGAGGATCAAATGTGTGCAACATCCTTAGAATCAATGGTTGATTATGTGATTTCTAAATTGGGTAAAGAATTGGACACAATCTCAACCAATACAGGGAAACAAGAAGAGATTAAGACACAAAAGTATACTTTCACAGGAGTAAAGAAAATGTCAGAAAATAAGGCTGTGGTGTGTCACAAAATGGACTATCCTTGTGCAGTTTTTTACTGTCATAAAACAGAGAAGACTAAGACTTATATGGTTTCTTTGATGGGTGTTGATGGTACTAAAGTAAAGGGTGCTGTTATATGTCATAGTGATACATCTAAATGGAACCCAAAACATTTGGCCTTTCAAGTGCTTAAGGTTGAACCAGGAAGTGTTCCTGTTTGTCATTTTCTTCCTGAAGATCATGTTGTTTGGGTTCCTAAGTAAGTTTTTCTTGTGTTGGATTTCATGGGGTTTGATTATTATTGTGTGTTTGTGGTGTTGGTTATGGAATAATAGTGATTAGTTATGGTTTGGTTGTATATCTCTTTGGCATTAGTATGGTGTACCTTGTGTGGAATCAATACTCATATGAGTGATGTTATATATGTATGATATTTGATACATATTTATAGTTTAGTATTCTAAATTTGTATTGGGAATTGACATGGTATAAATATATATGTTAGAATATATAATATATCCTGGGGCATCAATCATCGGTTTAAGCTTTTGTTGAGTTAGTTTCTTGACATGGTATCAGAGTCATCGTGACAAGAGGTCACAAGTTTGAAACTCAAAATACCCCTCAACTTCAAGTGGAATATTTCGTACAAGGTATGAGGAGAGCATGTGTTGCATCCACACTTCTAGCTCAACGAGCTCTTGTGTGAAGGGTCGTGTTAGAGTATAGTATATCTTGGTTCCTCAACTATTAGCTTAAGGCACTTAAAATTTTGGGTGAGTTGATTCCTCGGGGATTTAACCATTAACTAAATGAAATTTAATAAAAATAGGGTCTAAACTCAAAGGTTTTAACGAGATTATTGGTATGAAGACTCTTGTGCTAAACAACTTGGTAGTAGCTAGCTTGATTAATATATAGTAAGTAAAATACAAAATTATGAGTTTTTTAAATAAAAAATAACATATTAATTTTTCTAACAAAAATAACTATTACATTAATTTATAAAAGTGTTAAATATTATTACTATCAATAACACACTTTAAAATCAAATTAAATAGTATGTAAAATTATTTTATTAGTTTAAACGACAAAGATAACTTTTTCTCATAAAAAATATAATTGATTTACATAAAAATAGTCACAACCTAAATCATATTAGAATTAATCATTGCATTTAGAGTATAAATAACAAAAAGAAATCTTAATAAAAGTATATTATGTTTTAACCATTTTAAAAAATCCAATACACTTAATAATATTCATTTAATAAATTAAATTGAAAACATTTTATAAATAATTAAAATAAATGAAATAAAAATATATAGTTTTCTAATACATTAAGTGTGATTTGACCCAAAAAGTAAAAAAAGTAATTAATAAAATAATAATATTCTCAAAACAAGAGATAGAAAGTCAAAGAAGAATAACATCATCATTTAAGTTTAGAGGGAAATTTTTTAATAAGGATGCGACACGTAAGCAATTTTGAAAGATGATGATGTAAACCGTGTTTTGTTTTAGTAATAGTTATAGATGTAATATGTAATTGTTACTATAGTTTATAGTAGCATTTATGAGAACTATAACTACATTCTATGTTGCGAAAAGATTTAATATAATTTTTAGTTTACATCTAAGGGCATAATAAATGTCACTAAATCCGCTATATATACCCTACTTAAGGTATATAATGTTGTAGTGTATGTCTAGGCAACACTTACATGTCTCATACACCTTGCGTCTCTTCCATTATACAAATGTCTCATGTACC
Source organism: Amaranthus cruentus (assembly GCA_019425755.1). Taxonomy (NCBI): domain Eukaryota; kingdom Viridiplantae; phylum Streptophyta; class Magnoliopsida; order Caryophyllales; family Amaranthaceae; genus Amaranthus; species Amaranthus cruentus. The sequence goes on from CM033466.1 coordinate 9,296,785, forward strand.
CATACACTAACATGCACTCATATCTCACCATGCTGCACTCAAGTCACCAACTCCAACAAAACTTTTATTAAATGCATCGCATACATTTTACACATTGAATTACATTATATACTCTACTACCCGCTCACCAATTAAAAACAACACTATAATTTTAAACTTTTTTGGGATACATATTTGTTAGAACATTTATTCTAGTTTTAGGTTTCAAGATCCAACCTTTTGATCTTCTAAATAAGTAAAAAAACCTTACTATATATAGCTCGACTAAAATAGAAAGTGCAAGTACACTTTTGTGGAACAAGATCTCACCAATGAATTTGGCCATTAATTTCAAGTCAATACTTTCCAAAAATATTTCGTGATGGAAAATTATCAACATTTTCTCTTCAAACACCTTTATAAATACTTCAATAATTCCCACTTTTTTTATATCCAAATAATTCTTGCACTAACATTTCAATTTATTTCATAAACAAAAAAAAATCAAATTAAGAAAAAGTACAAAAAGACTAAAAAAAAATTAATTAACCCTTTCCTAATTAATATGTCAATTTCAATGAAATCAACCTTCCTAAAAGTCGTCATCGTTTTATTTTATGTATAGCACTATATCTTTTCACTAGTAATTTTTTGAATTTTTCTTTTTTTGAAAAATATTTTCTTAATTATGGATTAAGTCTCGGATTATTAGTTAATAAAATTTATTTTTGGGTGTATTTTCTATTTAATTTATACAGATAACAATAAATGTATGCCAAGCGCATTTTATAGCTGTCGCAACGGGAGCAGCTGCCGGAGCAGTTGCCGGAGGGGCAGCTGGTTTTGCCGCCGCTGCTGGAGCTTCCGACAAGGCTAAGAAAGGTAAAACTTATAATATGAGTAATTTTTATTTAGTACATCCATCTTTAAATTAGGAGTTATTATTAGTGACAGATCCAGAACGAAAATTTAGTAAGATCACAATTGATAAAAAGTAATTCAATAAATAATTCAAAAATTCATAAATATATATAAGAGTAATGTTTTCAATTAAAACTATAAAATAATACACTTCTATATGATATATTTCAACGAGTTATCATATCTTGAAATTGACGAGTAAATAAGATCATTGTGATACTACAAAATACATCCTTCTCAATAAAAGTTACTAACAATCATTCATCCATTGATCTCCCATTTTATTATGACGATATTTGCATTTTTTTTCTTTTGGAAATAAGGCAACATATTATAAAATTCAAAAGTTCGAGTACATTAAAAGGAAAAGCACAACAGGAATAATTACATTTGTATATTACCACTAAAACATTTAATTTCTATTTTAGCGTGAAAATAAAATTAAAAATAAGTACGATTCTGATAGATATTAAGAGAATAAAATATAATAAGTGAATGAAATAACTTTGTATATTAGATAAAGAGGAAAAAATCTTTGTATTAAATTTGGAGAAAATGACACCAATACTACCGAATATAAAGTATTCGGTATACTAAAGTTTTTATAGTACAAAACTAAAATTAAAAATGTAAAATTAAAAAGGACAACCCAAGTTATAAGTGTAGCAATTTGAAATAACAATTTGGGTGTCATTTGTTGTCCCTCGTACTTTAAAAGTGTAGCCCATAAGATGAGAGACGATAATATCGACGCAATGCCCAAAGTTTGAGTTATAAGCGTTACTTTTGTAGTGGCCCAAACGTTCAAGTATGGGGATTAAAATTTCTAGTGTGACCCAAGAGTATGAATTATGGGCATATGTGACCAAAAGTCCAAAACACATAAAAGGAAATCACAAATTTTTGTGAGATACGATTTCTTTAAAAGACCATTTTTGATTGAATTAGTCCATAAAGAAAAATGTAGAGTAGGTATTAAGTTTTAATAGACTTGACTTGAAAGACGTCTTTCAAAGAGACGGTCTCGATCATTAGATTGGCTGGAATGAAATGGATGGAGTATTAATCTAATACCATTTCTCCCCATATAAATGTATAATATATAAAATTAAAAACATTTAATATACACCCAATCTGTTTTTATTAATTTGCCAACATTTTATATTAGTTTGTCTCTCTAAATTTACAACATTATTTTTTTATTTTTTTAATTCTTATTCACATATTTATTTTCATGTTCAATCTTATCCACACAATTCAATTATCTCCACTATTTTCTTATAATTACGCAAATATTGGTGTTGCATATTGAATGGAACAAAAGGTAGAACTAACCATATGGTTTTATATAGACCGAGAAAAGCATGAAGCTAAGATCAAGAAAGCCAACAAAAACAAGGAGGAAGGAGCATTTGGAAAACCTGGAGGTGGTGGACTATTCCATTTTGGTGCTCCAAGTCCAACCTCTAAACAATCCTCAGGTATAAAATAAGAGAGGCCATATATAGTATGAGCCCAAAGCTCCAACATATCTCTCTTTAATTTACAAACTATAAGTTAAAACATAATTTGTGATAAAATAAGGGTCAACCCTTTATTTATTTTTGAGTTGGAGTGTAAATCTTTAACTTATACTAGCTTTTATTCAGCCTAAATGTCCCATTTAGTTTTTTGACACTATTTACTGATCACTCTTAATTTGTATTTTACTCTTAATCTATAAGTTAAAACATAGTCATGTGGCTTTCAAAAAAAAAAAAACATAGTCATGTGAGATCTTGTTTGATTCGTCTTAATACAAGGATTATTAATATCAAATTGTTATAAATTTTAGTTAAGAATAATTTGAGATATAAAAGGTTAAAATGTTATCTCGGTAAGTGTGAAAAAACTAAATGAGACATTTAGGTTTTTTTTTCAAATTCGAATAATTTCAATTGTGGTTTTTTTAGACCAATTCATCAATATGCCCTACATAAAAATGCTTTTCAATATGGATTAATGAGAATACATTAAATTGACACACTAAAATTCAACAAATTTGTTTGAAAAGAACGTATGAAAACAAAGGAAGTAATGAAATACATTAAAATTGTACTATTATCTCTGTTATATTATTTTTATATTTCTAAAATAATTGGTTTAAAAATGATTATCCACTTTAGAATAAACTCTATTTTGATAATAACATTATTGGACTATAGTATTCACATTTTTCTTTTTGATCAAAAAATTTATTGAACAATTAAAATACAATTTGAAAGGGAAAAAAATTGGACTTTCAGGATCACACAAAGCATCTGGTCAATATTCAGCACAAGGTTCAGGTCAATCGTCAATGTCAAGTCAAAGTTCAAGTCCTATGTCTAAAGGAGCCTCCGCAAATCCCATGTCTAAAAAAGCCTCAGGTAATTAAAAGTTTAAAGGGATAGCTCTATTGAAGTGCTCATATGTTACCTACATGTGAGTTGTTCAATATCGGAGAAAGAGAAGAGTATGCATCACTTTATAAATTCCTACTATCACCAATTGTTTTAGTAGTGAATCTTATTTGGGTTTATGAGTGGACTACTTCTCTTCTCCTTGTTTGAATTGCCCAGACTCATTTTCTAAATTCTATCAAGTTTGAGCTTCATAATATCGTATACTTCGTTCCTTCTAAAATAACTTGCTACATAAAGATTATTATACTATTCATCGTTCAAACTTATTTAATATATTGCGGCTAATGTATAAGAAAAAGTATAGTCAATTGAGATCTTATTTGAAATGTCTAATCGCATACTTTCATAATATTAACATTTTTTTAGATGTGTATATTTAATATATAAATGATAAAAATAACACATTAGATTGCGTAAAAAGTTAAATATAGTAAGTCTAATAGAACGAAGGAAGTATATTCATTCTGCTTTTTTATGAGAACTATTAGGGTTAGAATTCTAAATGCAATATACTAGTCTCTTTCATTGAATTTGCTCTATTTTCCATTTTAATTAGTACCAATAACTTTGTAATAATTCTATTTAATTTTTTGATATGACATTACCACTTTAACTTTCTCTATATTTACTTATATCTTAATAATCTCTTACTTTACCTACATATCTCAATTTCATGTTTCGTGCTAAAAGCAAATGAGAGCTAAATAAATGTATATCATACACCCAAGTCAACCCTCTACCTTCGCTAATTGCTGATTTGAAAGACAAATAATAATGATTCACAAATTCTTGTGACATACGATCCCTTTAAAAGATCATCTCTTATTGGGTTGACCCATAAAAAATGTGAAGTAAGAGTAGAAAGTAAGCTTTGATGGACTGAGTTTAAAAGACGTCTCTAAAAAAGACGGTCTCTCAGGAGACTAGCTGATAATGATTTTATGTCAAGTTAACTTCTAACACAAATTCTTAGTTGAGTAAGCTCAGTCCAATTCTAAATATATATTGTTACAAATCTAAATATAGATTTTGGCTGGACTTTTGAGAGTCGTCTTTATAAAAGACGGTCTCTTAAGAGATCACCTTTACTTTTAATACTAAGTGAATTATATCATGATTTTCAGGGTCAAATCAAGGATCAGGTCTATTTGGTCTATTCCCAGGAAAAGACTCAAAACAAGGTGAAATCCCAAAAGTAACCTCAAATCACGCATCAACAAAATCTCAAGGCAAGAATTTCAATGCAACTGGTACTAAAACATTCACCCATGCAACAGCACCAGCCCAAGACTTTACAGAAGATTCTAGAATAAGTTCAGCCCATGAATCTAGGAAGATTCCAATAATTAATGGATCAAGTGAAACTTCTAGAAACTCCCAAAGTATTGAAGCTAAAAAAGCCAATGAAAAATCATCAAGTAAAAAATCAAGTGAATTTACAAAAGGAAAATCACCAATTGGGTCATTCCAAGCTTCTGCTAATAAATTTGCTCAATCATCTTCTAGTCCTACTTCAAGTCAAGCTTCTACTGGTGCTTCTTTTTCTTTTTCAAGTAATTCCAAACCTTCTGGAAGAAAACTTTTAGATTCTAATTGATAATATGTTTTTAGTTGTTGATCGTCATTCCTCTAGTCCTCTGTTTGAAGGGAGGACGAATATGGAGTGTCTGTCATCTTTTGGGTTGATGGGTGTAAAGTGTATGTCATCTTTCTTCACTCAGATTCTGTTAACAGATGGAATATTGGGTTGATAATGATGATGATCATGTTTATAATGATCATATCAAATAAATTGATATAATTTTTGAATTTTGAGGGATTATAAATGTATGTCAAGTTGTTGTCTATTTTTTCATATGTAAGGCTTGCCCTAAAATTAATTCTTGGACACTATCTTAATATATTTTTGAATCTTGTGCTACTTGCATTGGGAGCTAAGAATATGGGTTCTATTTTAATTGCCACTTATCCTCAGCGTGTGTATGACGTGAAATTTTATTTTAAAAGCAAGCTCATGGCGTACCTATTAGTCGATTAACGGTTCGGTTTGTTTGGTTAGTGGTACTAAATGGTGGTAATGAGAATGATTTATTGTGTAAAATTTTATCAAAAGTTTCATATCATTCCCATGGTAATGAAACTTTGATCACAAAAATTTGCTTTTGTTCACAAATTTCCATTACCATCTAATACCATATCTCCCCATGATAATGCATTGAAATGAATTTTATGAAGAAAATGAGATGATTGAAATAGGAAAAGCATGGCCATCACGGTAATTAAGAGACTTTTCAACTAAAATTACACTAATTTTTCATTCCCAGTACCACCGTTTATTACCACTTACCAAAGGACCTTAATTTGCTTTTAACTCTAATAATCATGTTATTAAAAACAAAAGATATGATAGGAAGTTATCTAATACTAGGTACTACTATCGAACGCCTAAAATGTATAAGTCTGAGTTGGGTCATTTTTTATCGAGTAAGTTTTGCGATTTCCAATTTAGAATGTATTCGGATCAACCCATGCGGTCGAGAATTATAATTATCAAAGATATTATATCCTTAAATTTTTACCTATTTTTTTGTTTTCTCAATAAAATGTTTGTTGCTTTTAAGGCTTTGATAAATACAAAATTTAACCAGAACTATAGTGATTTTCGACTATATAATGATGACATAAAACTTAAAATTTCAAACTTGTAAAAACTGATCAAAACAATCGCGTCAAGGTTAGTATCGGGTCATATCTAACTAGATATCATCCAATAATTGATTTTGGTCGGGTTTAGGATCAATTTTAAATTTGATCAAAATTTCAACGTCTTAATATTTATCTTTGATTCTATTCATCAAAATGACATACAACTTTTTAAATTAAGAGATTATTGAACAATTTTCAAAGATATAACGCATATGTTGTTTTTGAGTAGCTCAAAATAAATAGTGATCGAAAAATACATATTTTATAGAAAATGTTATTTTTAGCTTGAAAATCCTCAAATTCTTTTGCACCGAAAAAACATATTAGAATTGTTATTGGGTCAACTAGTCCCAATATTCGTGGGCCAGTTCAAAAGGCCCAATCGCTCCAGTCCATGCGATATCTAGCCCACCTAAAGATGAAGTTACTAAAATGCCCTTGGGGCTGTCTCATCAAACCTACTCAGCCTTATAAATACTTCAATTCAAACCTTAAATGTTATGCTTTCTCTCCCTCCAAATTACCAGTCTTAGTCTTCACTATAGATTCTTAAACCAACCACTGACTTGAGCGTCAGAGGGGCTTTCCGGGAAGCAGCCTCCGGACAAGTAACTCTGTTCGTTTTGTAGGTATTCTGCCGTAAATTCGTACTCGGACATTTCAAACAGCCGTTGACATACATCAAGTGGTCACCTTCCAGTCAGGGAGACTTAACTCGATTTCTACGCAGAAACATTTGGCGCCGTCTATGGGGAGAGAGAGACAAGCACTTTCCTTTTCACTCACTTTTTCACAATCAAAAGCCATGAACTCAAAAAGAAACACAAGAGCTAATACTAGGCAGTCAGAACATCATTCTGCCAACTCTGTACACGACCAAGTTCCCAACGACGGGATTCAGTTACCTAACTTCGTTACAAGACAAGACCTAGATGACCTTGCTGCAACCATCACCTCTCGTTTCCAGGAATCAATTCAGCAGGCAGTCAGAACCCTGCCAGCCATTCTTCAACCGCCACAACCGAGCATCCTTCACTCCGCCAGTCGACATGCAGAACAGGCCCCTACCCTTCAAAGGGAGGCCCCCGACTTCTGGGTAGAAGACGTCGCATAAAGTCAAGAGTCGCCTTTACAACAAGCTCGTAACCAGATGATGCAGCCCACTTGGGGCATGCCGAATTCGGCGCCGCGTCATAACCAAATACCCCCTGAGCGTAGTCGTCAGGCTCCTAGCCGGTTGCCCGAACGGGCCCCTAACCGGATGCTCGAACAGTCAGGGAGCTCAAGGTTCGACGCTGGACAAATTATTAGTAGGAGGATGAAGGAGCAAAATGCTAGGACATACCTAACTTCGAAGAGAGAAGGAAAGAACCAGGTGGAAGAATCTTATCATAGCCCAATGTACCAGGAACGGTACGATAGGGATGATTACGCCCGAGAAGACTACATCAGGGATGATTCCGATTCGGCCCCTACCATTTTCAAGACACCTTTATCAGCCTGAATACTAGCCGTTCCTAACCGGAACAAAGTAGAGGTGCCTGCTATCAAGTCGTTCGACGGATCAGAAGACCCTGCCGAACACATTGCCTCTTATCGTGCCCATATGGCCGTGAGCACCACTTGTGAGGCCATGCTTTGTAAGTTCTTCCCTACTACGTTCTCCGGTTTGGCACTTAATTGGTACACGTCCCTACCCCCTGGGAGTGTAGATAGTTTCGCCGTCCTCGAAGCTCTGTTCCTCGACCACTTCGTCGCATCTAAGAGGCAAAAGAAGTCAAACTTGCACTTAATGTCCGTCATCCAGAAAGAAGGGGAGTCCGTGACCTCATACATTCAGAGGTTCCACGAGGAGGTGCTATCCATACCAGGGGCGAATGATGCTACCACAGTCCCAGCCCTTAGACTCAAGGAAGAAAAAAGAGAAGGCCGAAAGATCACATGAAGCCACACCCAACCGGCGGAATTCGGACAACTATGGGAGGGAAAGGTTCAGATCGCCTATGGGGCCTCCCAGAGAAGAAGGCCGCAGACATATCCAAGCCTACCCCACCCTCGAAACAAAAGAAATCGCCGAGTCAAGATTTAATCGAAGCCAAAGAGATATTTTCTATTCGGTCAGAGACCAGTTGCTGGTCCCTCCAAGGATATCGACATCACAGAATCGAAGAAACATGGACTTTTGGTGTAAATACCACAAGGAACATGGCCACACCCTGTCTCAGTGTCGGGAATTGAAGAAAGTGTTGGATAAGCTAGCCGATGATGGCCAGTTGAACAAGTTTTTGAAACAAAACGATAACCGGCCAAGAGGCCGAAGAGACAATCATCAAAGAAATGAAAAACACTCAGATGCTCACGAACCATCCGATGCCACGCAAGGGGTCATTCACATGATTTCTGGGGGATATTCCGAGTTTTACCCGAGCACGCGGTCCGTCAAGGATAGCGTTCACACATTGAACACCATGACCGCCGAATCCAAGAAAGCGGTAGACGGACCAAGAATGATCTTTGGAGAAGGGGCACCAGCAATACAACACCCCCACTCGGACCCCGTCGTCCTCACCCTCAAAGTGGGACTCATGAGCGTTAGAAGAGTTCTAGTCGACACCGGCAGTACCGCCGACTTAATCACAATGGATTGTCTGAAACAATTGAAATATGGTCCCGAACACTTGGAAAAACTTGACCGGGCCCTAGTAGGATTTAAAGGGAGCTGAGTTTGTCCATTCGGAATGATAGTGCTGCCTGTCCGCTTCGGGGAAAAAGGCAATGGACGAACCTTGCCGGTTCGTTTTACAGTCGTAGACATACAGTTCCCTTACAACATCATCATGGGCCTGCCCCTGATAAACAAAATCAAAGCCGTCATTTCCACACATCAACTGCTCATACAATATAAGAAAGACGACGGCAAGGTTGGAGTTCTATACGGAGATCAAAAAAGCGCTAGGGAATGCCAAGTTAACACACTCAAAATGGGAATCAGAAGCGGCGCAGAACAAGGCAGCAAGAAGAGAAAAGTAGTTGAGGTAGATTCGGTCTTACACGTGACCGATGATGACACTCGAAAAGTTACTCAGCCACAACCTGTTGAAGGATATGAAGAAGTCGCCCTTTGGGGCAATGAGAAAATTCGCTTGGGGAAGAACTTGATCGGACCCCTAAAAGAAAGCCTTATCGAGGTAATTCGACAGTATCGAGATGTGTTCGCATATTAAGGTTGAAGAAATGCCCGGCATACCGGCGGAAATTGCCTCACACCACCTGGACATCAAACCCGATTACAAACCAGTGAAGCAAAAGTTGAGACACCAAGGCGCGGAAAGGGCAAAGGCAGCAAAGGAGGAAATAGACAAGCTCTTAAAGGCCGGATTTATAAGGGAATGCAAGTATTCTGACTGGCTTGCTAATGTGGTCCTTGTGAAGAAACTATCGGGGAAGTGGTGCATGTGCGTGGACTTCACTGATCTCAACAAGGCTTGCCCTAAGGATGATTACCCCTAGCCCAAAATCGACAAATTAGTGGATTCCACCGCCGGACACGCCCTCCTCAGCTTTATGGATGCCAACGCAGGATACCACCAAATTCCACTAGCCATGGAAGATAGACCCCATACCGCTTACATCACTCCCTCAGGCGTCTATTGCTATATGGTGATGCCCTTTGGGCTAAAAAATGCGGGGGCTACCTACCAGCATATGATAAACAAGGTGTTTAAAGAACAAATAGGCCGGAACCTAGAAGTATATGTCGATGATATGATAGCCAAAAGCAAGAGCGCCAAAGATTACTCCAAACATCTGAGGGAAACGTTCGAGACCTTACGATTGAATCAGATGCGCCTCAACCGTATTCGGTCTGACAGGGGGCAAATGTCTCGGGTTCCTAGTTAATGAAAGGGGGATTGAGGCTAACCCCGATAAGATCCAAGCTATTATGTCAATAAAGTCGCCAAAAACGGTCAAGGAAGTACAACGCCTAACCGGATGCATCGCCGCCTTGAGTCGTTTCATGTCCAAATCAGCTGATAGATGTTCTTCCTTCTTCAAAACTCTAAAACAGCAAAAGTTCTCGTGGGATCGAGAAGCCTAGGAAGCTTTCCTTAATTTAAAAAGTTATCTGGCGAAGACGCTGAAGTTGATGTCGCCCTTACCGGGAGAAACGTTGTATTTGTATGTGTCTGTTTCGGACTATTCTGTAAGTGCTGTCCTGGTAGCTGAACGCGATAAACAACAATTGCCAATATACTACATCAGCCATGCCTACCGCGGCTCTGAAGCCCGGTATTCAGCAATAGAAAAGTCTATCTTTGCATTAGTCATGGCTAATAGGAAGTTGAAACCATATTTTCAATCTCACCCCGTGATAGTTCGAACTTCACAGCCAATACGCAAAGTATTGGAAAGCAAGAATCAATCATCAAGGGTAGCCGATTGGGCTAATCAGCTGGCCGATTATGGCATCGAATTCGAGCCCAAGATGGCCATTAAAGCCCAGGCCCTCGCAGACTTCATCTCTGAGGTAACCGGTTCCCTAGAAGAAGTGCCTGTCGAAGGAAGCTGGAAGTTGTATGTAGACGGGTCAGCAACCCGGAATAGTTCTGGTGCCGGACTCCTGATAATATCACCTCATGGAGCAAGACTCGATCATGCAGTCAGATTTAACTTCGCGGCCACCAACAACGAAGCCGAGTACGAGGCGTTACTTCTCGGACTCGGAATATGCTTAGCTTCTGGTGCCAAGAAAGTCATTGCCCACACAGATTCACAATTGATAACAGGGCACGTAAACGGAGGATTCGAAGCAAAAGACGACAGCATGAAGATGTACCTGACTAAAGTAAAGGAAGCAATCACGAGGTTTGACTCTGTTGTTTTGAGTCACATCCATAGGTCGGAGAATGCTCAGGCCGACGCCCTTTCTAGGCTGGCCAGTTCGACAATTAGTGACGAGCCTCGTAACATTGTCTGGGAGGTTCTGCCCTGCCCCAGTATAAATGCCTTTGTGGGAGGAGTTGATCGGACCAATTCGTGGATGGATCCTTACATTTCCCTACTTTGGGACGGGCAAGTCCCAGAAGATCAGAGCTGGGACCGATCATTTTGAAAAAAGCCAAATGGTTGGAATGGTATGACGGGGCTTTGTATAAAAAATCTTACACACATCCCCTACTCATGTGTGTCACATCCACGGAGGGGGACTATATCCTGAGAGAAATTCATGAAGGAGCTTGCGAAATTCATCAAGGCATTCGGACCATCATTGGCAAGGTCTTAAGAAGCGGGTATTACTGGCCAAGCTTGAAAGCCGATGCGGATAAGCTGGTGAAAACTTGTGAGAAGTGTCAATTCTTCGGAGAAGTGCCTCGCCGACCTTCCAATTACCTCTCCCCCATGCAAGCCCTCCTGCCCTTCGATAGATGGGGGATTGACCTCTTGGGTCCCTTTCCCCCTGCTACCGGGCAACGAAGGTTCATACTCGTGGCTATAGACTACTCCACTAAGTACGTTGAAGCCGAGGCGTTGAGCTCGATCACGGACAAGCAGATTTGCCAGTTCCTTTGGAGGAATATCATCACTCGTTATGGGGTACCACAAGTTATCATATCTGACAACGGCAAGCAATTCAACAGCACCGCAACAAAAGAATACTGCAGTCGATTCAACATTCAAACACGGTTTTCTTCAGTTTCCCACCCTCAAACCAATGGGCAAGTGGAATCGGAAAACAAGACTATTTTGAACGGTATAAAAAAGAAGCTTGAGGGAAGCCGTGGCAACTGGGTGGACGAATTGCCGGGGATCCTATGGGTCAGCCGAACTACTGTCATAAAATCAACGGGCCATACCCCTTTCTCTCTGGTATTCGGCACAGAAGCTGTCCTCCCCGTTGAAGTAGGAATACCTTCCACCAGGGTCACGTACTATGATCAGTATAACAATGATGAAGATAAACCCGTCAACCTTGACTTGCTGCCGGAGACCAGAGGAAACGCATTCTTGAAGTCCATTGCCCAAAAGCAAAAGATGACAAGACAGTTTAACAAGATGGTAAAGCCACGACAATTCCAAGTAGGAGATCTGATCTTGAGAAAGGTTGAGGCAACGGGTAAGGTCACTGAAAAGGGGAAGCTCGGAAGGAATTGGGACGGACCCTTCAAAGTCACTCGTGTCGTCAGACCAGGAACATACGAGCTAGAAGAAAACGGCAAACCTTTACCAAGGCCGTGGAATTCGGACCATCTGAAGAGGTTTTACGTATAGCTATGCCGAATCCGATACAAATAAAGGGCATATGTATTTTAGGTTCAAGTTTGTTGTAGCCCAAGTTGGTTCAGGATAGCTCACTCATCGATCAAGACAATTTTCAAAATAGTTTGCATTGTATTCGGCCTGTCTACTAGAAATTACCAGAATTATGAAGGTTTATCTTTTAATTGACTTTGGAGCCTGCCTAACCGGCGAACAACGTTTAAACAAAATTACAAAAATACTACATTCAAATTTTAATTACACCCTGATCTACGTGACTTGCAATGCTAAGCAAAAGATTAGAAAAAAGAAACAAATACTAACACTAAAAATGATAGAATTCATCAGATTAGAAGGCTGGAGCCTTAAAGAGTGTTTACAAGGCCGTAGCTTGAATACTTAAAAATTGTTTAAAAGGCCGTAACCTGAATACAATGAAAGACAAGAAAAAAGAAAAATACAAGAGGACCGGAGTCCACCCAAATCATCCACCTTCACAACTATCAATCTTCCAGCAGCTCTTCTAAGGAAAACGAGGGGTCCAGCTCCGGCTCAGCATCAGGGACCGACTCCTCACCCCCTAAAACAGCCGGCGAAGCTAGGGCTGTTTGAGGCTTGGGGAGTAGCGGAATAGCAGCTATGGGAGAAGAAATGGGGGTCGGCGGCATGGATGGGATAAAGATGTCATAATGAGCAAAGTCAAAATCCCTAAATCTAGCCTCGACCTCCCCCGGCAGCACCGCTTCCCAAGCTTCCCTATTAGCTGCATCCTCATCATCGGGGCCCTCTTCCTCTCGCTCCTTCATCTCCTCCTAAGCTTGAAGAACCGCCCTCTCGTACTCGGCATCAGCTGCTGTAGAGAAAGCCTCCCAGTCAGGGGTAGCTTGCAGCTTTTCATGGGCATACTCATCCATAAGCTCACGAACGCGCATGCCCTGGCTACACGCGTCGGCCCCCAGACGAGCCACAAACTGTCTTCCCTCATCGGTCTTTACCCACTCTTTGATTATTCTCTTCTTGAGAGAGAGTTGCTTCTTCCGAACCAATACGGCCTCTTTCAAGAATCGACATTTCTCGCGCATTTGCTCCAGCGAGTGGTAAAGACCCTTGTTCTCCCGGGTCAAGGACATGACTTGATCATTCTTCATGATCAACTTTCCATTCAGCTCATGCACCATCTTCTTCGCCTCCTGAAGGTCCCTGTGCACTACCTCAGAACCCAGTGCAATATTGATCTCATACTGCATCCTGATATTCATCTGCAAAATAAGCGCGATAAGTATTCGGTCGAACATTCAATCCAGATAATGACAACTAATGATAACTCTAAGTACCTCAGCTTGGAGGCAAGAAGTTCGTTGACCCTCGTCTTAGCAGGGACAGAGGCGAGCTGGGCAAGATCTTTGTTACCCACTAATTGACCCATAGCCTTTCTCCAGCGCACCCTCAACTCCTTGGGTGACAGATCGGAGAAGGCCTGATCAGAACCATAGACTACCCCTGTATCCCTACGAGTAATCTCGTAGTCGGACAACTCAATAGGCCCCTCTTCAACCTCCTTCTCCCCCGACCCTCCGACGGCCTTGACTTTGCCTTTATCTCCCTTCGGAGGGAGTTTTTGCTTTTTAGCCGCTTGGGTCGAGGGAGAACCTGATTCGGCAGCCTCGCCAATCACCGGCTCAGAGGCCTCTTCGGCTAATCTCTTGTTCCTTGAATTCTGTAAAAACACCATGTTAGTTTGAAGTATCAGGATTCAGACAATAAAAGCCGAGTAAAAATACCTTTGGGGGTGGAGGAAGTGTCGCCTTTCCAGCCTGTGCACTCTTTTTGCAGGATTCGGCCATCATCTGAGCAAAACCTAATGAGTCCATGATCTCAGGGTGCTTCTTCTCCAACTCCTCGAAAGCGACGACTACAAGTATAAAGCGAAATTAAAGACTGTTGCGAAAAATATCGAAAACAAAAAAGAGAAACTCACCCCGATGATACTTAGGACTAAGCCCTAAAGCGGACAAAAACAATTCATTGTGAAGGTGGTCTCTAGTGACCACAAAATTTCTTTGAGCAAAATTTGGCTTAAAGTTCCCTAACTCTATATCCTTAGTGGCATGCTCAATAATAAAAAATTCGTCCAAATTGCACTGAGGGACGTCATTATTCGTCTGAAGATTCGGCTCTTCATCATGACTCGTCTTGAACGGCCACGGTTCGGCCCTGTACAAGAAGACGAAGTCGTTTCTGAAGCGTTTCATGCTATCCCAGTTTATCAACCACCAAAAAACCGGATCGATGCTGGAAGGATACCCAGTCGGGGCCTTGTTTAGCCGAACACCTCCTTAGCCTAAATATATACCTAAAGACCATCAAAGATGGCTCTACTCCTATAGTTGTACAAATCATAATAAAGGCAACCATGCATCCCCAGCCGTTGGGATATAACTCGGACACTGTTATGTTATATGCGTTCAAAACTTCCACCGCAAAGGGATGAAGAGGAAATCTTAATCCTGTCTCCATAGAGTCTTTGTACACGGCAATACACCCTTCGGGCGCATCTTTAACGCAATCCTTCTTCTCGGGCTTCACCAAGGAATACTCATCTGGTACTGCCCAACTCTACCTAATCAGAGACATCTCATTGTTAAGAGACGAACTCCAAGAGGGCCTTATGAAATAATTCGCCGGCCCTACACCAGCCTTATGCCTCGGTCCCTGGTAATGAGGGTTCTGACCCAAGTCTATAGCCTTTCCTGTGGAGGTAGGTGCCATTTCAATTGCATCAGATGGATACGGCCTGTAGGATGGTGGAACGACTGTTATACCATCTAGACTACACACATCAACATCAAACTTGCCGGGGGCAAAGGCGAAAGTGGGTTCCCAGGGGAAGGGATGTAAGGTTTCCGGATATCGTAGAGGAGACTCCAGGCACGACTCATTTATATCATTTTCAGTTGCGTAATTATACTTGGTCAAAAAATCAATTTCTACATCGCTATCGTCAAAATTAAAGCAAGAAAAAGTGTAATCGGCCATTATTTTTGTACAAGACTGAAGAAAAGAACGTACTTGAAGACGAAAAACCTTGAGAACTCGAAAGAAAGCACGAAAGTTTTTGGGAATTCTTGAGAATCTTGAAAAAGCTCTGAAGAAATAAGAATAACAAGTGGAGCAAATGAAGCTTCAAGTACCGTATTTATATGAACAGAGGTGGAACAGTACCTCTGGCACGATTATCAAAGTGACGTTTAAGATTTCCAGGAATGGATGGGACGTTTCGATTATTCGGCTTCCTTAGGAGCCGGACACCTCAGGAAGAGGTTACCTCCCCCTATTCGGCCCCTTCCATGGATGGACTCCATAGGGGCCCGAATCCTTTCACACTTAGCTCATCAGCCTAAGTGTCCTTGGGGCTTATTGGCCCCCACATGAGCTGGACACCTCGGGAAGAGGTTAGCTCCCCCTATTCGGCCCCTTCCATAGATGGACTCTATAGGGGCCCGAATCCTTTCACACTTAGCTCATCAGCCTAAGTGTCCTTGGGGCTCATTGGCCCCCACAGGAGGGGCTCATTGGCCCCCACATGAGCCGGACACCTCGGGAAGAGGTTAGCTCCCCCTACTCGGCAATCGTTTCACACTTAGCTCATCAGCCTAAGTGTCCTTGGGGCTCATTGGCCCCCACATGAGCCTGAAACCTCGGAAAGAGGTTAGCTCCCCCTACTCGGCCCCCTCCATGGATGGACTCCATAGGGGCCCGAATCCTTTCACACTTAGCTCATCAGCCTGAGTGTCCTTGGGGCTCATTGGCCCCCACAGGAGCTGGACACCTCAGGAAGAAGTTAGCTCCCCCTATTTGGTCCCTTCCATGGATGGACTCCATAGGGGTCTGAATCGTTTCACACTTAGCTCATCAGCCTAAGTGCCTTTGGGGCTCATTAGCCTAAGTGCGAATAGGCTCATCAGTCTAAGTGCGAATAGGAGGAGGTGTCCTATTCGGCCAGTCATGTGTTCGGACACCTTACAAGGAGACGGTACTCCTATTCGGCCAGGCACCTCACAAGGAGAAGGTGTTCCTATTCGGCCAATCATGTATTCGGACACCTCACAGCGAGGAGGTGCTCCTATTCGCCAATCATGTGTTCGGACACCTTACAAGGAGAAGGTACTCCTATTCGGCCATCCTTGTATTCGGACACTCTCAAGGAGGAGGTGCTCCTATTCGGCCAATCATGCATTCGGACACCTCTCAAGGAGGAGGTGCTCCTATTTGGCCAATAAGGTATTCGAACACTTACGGAAGGAGAATGGCTCCCATATGATTTGATCGATTTGATTGATTTGACGGGGAACAGTAAAGCTTTGGCTATAAAAATCCATGCAAATCTTCACTTTTCCTCATGGGTCCTTTTCACAAAATCCCTAGAAAGAAAGAAGAGAGTTGCAAGTTATTCATGTGTGCAAATGAGAATGGCAGAAATCAAAGGATCATCCGTGGCCACAGTATGTCACTCATAGATGATGCTCAATGACTTGAAAAGGGGAATTTCCTCCGGCTAGGCCAAATTCCCCATTTCTACTCATTGATACCATAAATGAGTAACGAGTTCGGCCAACAGCGTTTGAAGCGTTCTTGTCAGTGTTCTCCTTTATCTGGGGTAGACATTCTCCTTAATCAGAGCAGAATGTCTACCCAGATCAAGGAGAACACAAATGAGAATGAAACGATACCCCTAATCGGCACTCACGTCAGTACTCGGCCATTGCACCAGTATTCGGCCCCTTAAGAAAGTATTCGAACACTCATGGCCTGGGGCTATGCTTGTGTTCGGCCTATTTAGCATTCGACCCTCAAGGGAGGTATTCGGACCTTCAAGGGCCTATTTAAAACATTACACTAATTCTTCTACAACTCCTATTCGACACCCATGTCTGGTACTCGGACCCTCAGAAATTGAAAGGGCCATATTCGGCCTTTCCAATATTCGGCGCCCCTGTCTTGTATTCGGACATTCGGGGGTAAGGATTTGAATTTGGTCCAGCCTTCGTTTCTTGATCGCTTACCTTGTTTCGTTTTCCACACAAAGTCCGTCCACACTCATGCTAAAACGCTCTTCGCGCGTGGGGCTAATGTTATTGGGTCAACTAGTCCCAATATTCGTGGGCCAGTTCAAAAGGCCCAATCTCTCCAGTCCATGCCATATCTAGCCCACCTAAAGTTGAAGTTACTAAAATGCCCCTGGGGCTGTCTCATCAAACCTACTCAGCCTCTTAAATACTCCAATTCAAACCTTAAATGGTATGTTTTCTCTACCTCCAAATTACCAGTTTTAGTCTTCATTATAGATTCTTAAACCGACCACTGACTTGAGCGTCGGAGGGGCTTTTCGGGAAGCAGCCCCCAGACAAGTAACTCTGTTCGTTTTGTAGGTATTCTGCCGTAAATCCGTACTCGGACATTTCAAACAGCCGTTAACATACATCAAGTGGTCACCTTCCAGTCAGGGAGACTTAACACGATTTCTACGCAGAAACAAGAATAATACATAAAAATTTTGTGTATCGGGTGCTTCATAAATTTGGGTGTTTCATAAATTTATGGTATACAAATGATAAAGTAGTCATTAACTTTCTTGATCAGAATTACTCATATATTTTCATCATTTTTTATTTTAGAAGTTAATTACTTCATTTAATGTGGCGGATCTAAGATTTAAAATATGGGGTTGCGAGCTTAATAAAAGCGTCTTATTTCCTATCAACAAGTAAAATATAACTTTGTTTTTGAAAAGAAATAAAACATAACTTAAAAGACTACAACATAAATAAACTCAACATTATTTTGATATTTTATAAGGTAATAATATGGTTTTTTTAATGTTATTCATGAATATCAATCAATGAAATAATCATACACAAATACAAATACTAATTCTAATTGAAAATTGAAATTATCATAATTTGAAGCAAATAAAATTTAAATTATCATAATTTAAAACAAATTAAATTTATGATTTATAAACAAATAATACCCGAATCATACACAAATAAATTGATTTTATCATAATTTATAGAAAACTAAAAAAAACCAAATCAAATCATACTTGAATTCACAATACAATAGTTAATTAAATTCTAAATTCTAGTTCAAGTAAAAAAATTTCTGAATTCTAATTCAATTTCAATAATTTACCTAATATAATTATGCGAGATTGGATTCTGGGGCTGTGGACTGTCGGTAATAATGGTGCACTGGCGACGATAGTGTCGGCAATAATGGTTGTTGGCCGGCGAGCAAGCGTAAAGCCGTCAACAATGGTGCTTGACAACTTGAGAATTTCAAAACATAGATTAAGAGGAAGAAAAGTCGAAAGCAGGAGAATTAAGGAAACTAATAGTCAATAACTTTCTTCCTTTAATAATTATTAATAGTAATAGTAATTGCTTTCTTATAAAGTATTAATTATGTTAAAGTTATAAATTAACAAATGTGAATGTTGTAGCCTAGTTGTATGAAAGTGGAATTCATTATTCATATTTTCGCAATATATCATGGCGTCAAGATCTAGGTATTACTTTCTTGAATTTATTTTTAATGGGGTTGCATATGCAACCCCATCACCTAAGCTAGTCCCCCACTGCTTCATTACTTTTGTATTAGGCTCTCACGGTGAAACATGTTTATAGTTTGATTTTTTTTAAATAATGAGTATTTTAATATTTTAAGTGTTAATTTTAACATTCATAATAACGAGTAATTTAAGTATGAAACTAAATATTTTAATTAATTTACTTAGATTATTTAACTCAATTTAGATTAGCTCACGGATTTCTTCAATAAAAATAATTTTTATTTTTCTCTAAAACTATCTATTTTGCTATAATAGATATATCGTTCTTATTTAAGTTAAGTAATCTATTTGATTTATCTTTAAAATTGCCCAGACAAATTAGTGCGCAATAACATCATTTATATTATACATCCAGTAAAAATCTTGTATAAAATTGGTTAATATTATTGTTGTGTGCATCAGATTAATTACCAACTTAATAATAACAAGTATTTATTATTGTATTTGATCGTACTTATTAATTAAAATATTTACTACTTTAATATCTTTAAAGGTTGGTGCACAAATTATTACAAAACTTAACTCACATGCTGATATATTCATTATCTTCACTTATTTATGAATCACTATCTCAATTTTTTTTTTGAATAAATCACTATCTCAATTTTGTGTCTTACATAATTTATTTTAGAATAAACATATTTGGATAAATATTAATTAATCGGCCAGTCTTCTGAGAGACCGTCTTTCTGAGAGACGTCTCTCAGGCCCAATTCATTAAAGCTTATTTCCTACATTTACTTTATATTTTCCCTAATGGGCCAACCCAAATAGAGATGATATCTCAAAGAGACCGTCTCTCACAAGAATTTGTGTTAATTATTTTAGAGAAACTCAAATAAGGCAACAAGATCAATAAGACACAAGATATCTAAAATTAACATCTAAGAAAATTGGATCCATATAAGATGGATCCTAATTTCTAAGATAAGAAGTTAAGAACACCCACTTGTTTATGAATTTTAGATCCACATAAATTCATATTAACGAAATTTGAAAAGTGCTAAATTAGGAAATTGTTAAATCAAGAAAGTAGCAATTACATTAGTGTGAACTAAAATTCAACACATTCTTAACCATAAAATTATTCTTAAACTTTCCAATTATGGTGCAAAACCATTCAATATTGTTAATTTTGTTATCCCATTTCTATATAAATACCTCTAACATATTCTTTGAATTTCATCAAAACACATTTATCCTAATAAGTTTTTTTTTTTCCTTATCATCCTTTACAAAAAAGAAAAAAAAATTGAAAAAGGAAAATATAAAAATATATTTTATCCTTATTTCATTTTTGCAACATTTTTTAATCTCTTTCAATAAGTAATAATGGTGTCATATATCCTACGTGTCATTGCCTTTCTCTCGGTAAATCATCACTCTATATTTATTTTCTTTTTCTAAGATTATTGCTACATTTGATTATAATATGTGAGCTTTTAGAGTGACATGTTTTTTAAAGATAAACTAATGTGAATATTTCAAATCTAATTTTTGTAGATATCAATAACGGCTATTAATGCACATTTTATTCTTCCTATGCTTGGAGCAAGAGCGGCAAGAAGGCATGGTGAGGAATGTTGACTCTTAAATTTTAGTTCTTTTTTAATACTCAAAAGTTTTATCTAACATAGCATGAAAATAACAAATATAAGATTCAAGAATATTATTTTAAAGTGCCTTAAATGTTTATCCCAATTTTGAAATTAAAATTCAATTCATATACTTTTAATTGAATTAATATATGTTGATGATGTCTTACTCTTATTTATTGCAATTTCTTCTTATATAGCACAATATAAAGGAATATATGTTGATGATGTCTTACTCTTATTTATTGCAATTTCTTCTTATATAGCACAATATAAAGGAATATATGTTGATGATGTCTTACTCTTATTTATTGCAATTTCTTCTTATATAGCACAATATAAAGGAATGGTAGCAGGTGGTTTAGCTGGTCGTGCCGCCGCCGGAGCTAATATTGGTGGAGGCGGAGGCTTTGGTGGAGGCGGAGGCGGAGGTTTTGGTGGAGGTGCCGGCGGTGGAGGAGGATTTGGTGGAGGCATCAGAGGCGGTGGAGGATTTAGTGGAAGTGCTGGAGGGGAAGGAGGATTTGGGTATGGGGGTGGTGGTATTGGAGGCATTGGAGGAGGAGTTAGAGGTGGCGGATCAGGACATGCACCAGGGAGTGGTGGTTTTAGTTTTTCGGGACATCATGCTGGTTCCTTATCTGGACAAGCATTAGGTTCAGGTGGAGCAGGTGGACAAGCTTCAGGTTATGGTGGAGTAGGTGGACACGCATCAGGAGGTGGAGGTTTTAATTTCGCAGGACATCAAGCTGGTTCAATTTCAGGACAAGCATCTGGTTTAGGTAAAGTAGGGAAAAAAGCATCAGGATCAAGTGGAGGAAGTGGACAAGCATCAGGTGGTGGAGGTTTCAATTTTGAAGGACATCATGCTAGTTCTATTTCGGGACAAGCCTCAAGTTCAGTTCAAGGGGGCAAACACGCATCAAGATCAGGCAAATTAGATGGACAAGCATCAGGGGGTGGAGGTTTTGGTTTTTCTGGACATCATGGCGGTTCTATTTCAGGACAAGCATCAGGTGTAGTTCAAGGAAGAAAACACGCATCAGGTTCAGCCGTAGTAGGTGGACAAGCATCAGGGGGTGGAGGTTTTGGTTTTGCTGGCCATCATGCGAGTTCTATATCGGGACAAAAATCAGGTTCTTCTAAAGGAGGAAAACACGCATCAGGTTCAGGTGGAGTAAGTGGACAAGCATCAGCCGGTGGAGGTTTCGGTTTTGCTGGTCATCATGCTAGTTCTATATCGGGACAAGCATCAGCATCTGTTAAAGGGGAGAAACACGCATCAAGTTCAGGTCGACTAGGTGGACAAGCATCAGGGGGTGGAAGTTTTAGTTTTGCTGGACATCATGCTGGGTCTATCTCAGGACAAGCATCTAGTTCTGGTAAAGTTGGGAAAAAAGCATCAGATTTAGGAGAAGGAAGTGGCCAAACTTCAGGTGGTGCAGGTTTCAATTTTGGTGGACATCATGATACTTCTATTTCAGGACAAGCCTCAAGTTCAGTTAAAGGGGCAAAACAAGCATCAGGTTCAGGCAAAGTAGGTGGGCAAGTATCAGGGGGTGGAGGTTTTAATTTTGCTAGTCGTCATGCTGGTTCAATTTCAGGACAAGCATCAGGTTCAGCTAAAGGTGGAAAACAAGCTTCGGGTTCAGGGGAAGTAGGTGGAGAAGCATCAGGAGGCGGAGAGTTTAGTTTTAGTAAACATCACGCTGGTTCAATTTCAGGACAAGCATCAGGTTCAAGTACAAGGGGCGGGAAAGCTTTAAGTGGAGGAGGACAAGCTTCAGGGGGTGGAGGTGTTAGTTTTGATGGGCATCATGCTGGTTCCATTTCTGGACAAGCATCAGGTTCAGGTAAAATAGGTGGACGAGCATTTGGTTCAGGTGAGGGTAGTGGACAAGCATCAGGGTCAGGGGGAATAAGCGGTGGAGCAAGTAAAGGATTTTCCGTTAGTAAAAGTCATAGCGCTTCTGCTTCAGGACAAGTATCACATTCAACCAAAGGTCAAATATCAACTTCCAAAGAAGCTCAAGTGTCAACATCCAAGGAAGCGCAAGCATCAACATCGAAAGATGCTCAAACATCAAGATCAAGTCAAGGTCAAACATCAGGTTCAATCCAAGGTGAAGCATCAACTTCTATGGAAGCTCAAGGATCAACCTTTAAGAAAGCTAAATCCTCTACTTCCAAGAAAGATAAATCATCAAGGTCAATCCATGGTCAAGCATCAGTATCTAAGCAATCCAAATCATCAAGTTCAAGCAAAGGATCAGGTCAAGCATTTGGGTCAGCTTTTGGTCAAGGTTCAGGGTCATTTGTTGGCTCCGCATCAGGGTCAGCTCACGGCCACTTATCGGGGTCATCTTCAGGCCAAGGGATAGGTCATGCATCAGGATTCGGTTCAGGCCAAGGTTCGGGCCATGCATCAGGTGGATTTTCTGGCCACGCTTCAGGTCACTTTTCAAGTCAATTTTCTGGATCAGCCCATGGATATGGAGGATATGGTGGGTATGGTGGATTTGGTAGATGATTCCATAGATATGAATGTCATGAAGCCTCAAAGTTATCATATTCGATAAAGTGTTGAGGCAAAAATCATCTTGCCAATCTTGAATCCTTATAATAAATGTCTTACATCACAAGTTGTTTTATGTGGTATGCATGCCATTCATGCGCAATAGACTTGATTTTAATCTCTAATAGTATTGTGGACATCTATAATGAGCTTGTATCGAAAATCAATGTATTTTTAGATGTTTTAAGAAGTTCATATTTGTTTTGCTTATGCCACCTCATCACATTTTTTAAGAATGACAATATGTTATACTCCCTCCGAATCAGTTTACTTGTCCCATTTGACTTTTCACGGATTTTAAGGGTTGAGTGGAGTCCATTAAAAAGGTGGTAGTTGGGTATTGGGAATTGAAAAAGTGGGGGTATTTAGGTAAAAAAAGGATAGACAAAAAAGAAAATGAAACAATTGGTATGATTATGCCAAATAAGGAAATGAGACAAGTAAACTGATTCGGAGGGAGTATTAGCGATTTTGCGGAGCGTTTCCTTCGAATTTCTAATATAGGTTACGAAAATATTTCTCAAACTAATCAAAAGTCGTTGATATAAAACATATAATAATTTTAATTTAATTAACAAAGAACAACATGATTACATCTCTTTGCTTGTGCATATTATATGGATTATATAGTTAGGAATTGTATATACTTTCATTAGGTTATTTAGGATGCATTTGATTATTATATTTGAAATTACTACAACATAATTTGCTTTTAGTGGGATATATTTAGCGACATTTAATTTAAATGTCGCTATTTTAAATTTCTTATAGTGTATATAGATGATTTAGTAACATTTATTAGACCCTTTAGCAGCATATTAAAAAGTCACACTAAAGCTTTTAGCGACATATGATCTAATGACATTTTTCACAAATGCCACTATAAACTATAGTGACAATTACATATGCCACTAAAGGCCAAATTAAGTGTCGCTAAATCACTTTATGGTGGAACTTAAAATAAAAGACAATAATTATTACACTAAAAATATGAATTAGTGACATTTTTTTAATGCCACTAAAGACAATGTCGCAAAGAGCTAAATTTGTTGTAGTGAATAAGTAATGGATTTGAATTATTGGCATTGTACTTAATATTTATTATTTTAAACAAGGATGTGGTATTTTGAGAGACGTCTCTTAGGCTCAACCTATTAGATTTTAATATTTAATTATCGTATTTTTAATGTCTATTTACATTATTCTTAATGTCTACTTATCATATCCTTAATGCCTACTTACAATATGTTAAATATCTACTTACATTATTTTTAATGTCTAGTTACAATATTTCAGTAAATATGTAATGAGCTGGCCCAAGTAGAGATGGTCTCTCAAATAGATCATCTCTCACAAGAATTTGTGTTTGAAAAGTGGTCTTTCACACTTACCTAGAGTCCTAGAGCCGGAGTAAAAATTGAATAATTTTTTGAAAT
This sequence comes from Amaranthus cruentus, assembly GCA_019425755.1. NCBI lineage: Eukaryota > Viridiplantae > Streptophyta > Magnoliopsida > Caryophyllales > Amaranthaceae > Amaranthus > Amaranthus cruentus. The sequence goes on from CM033466.1 coordinate 9,321,330, forward strand.
CTTGTGCAATTTTAAAAATTATAATATTTTTTTTTACAACTTTTTATCTTTAAACACTTAATATATGTCAAGGAACCAACTCAACCAAAAGCTGATGGTTGAGGCCCCAGGATATGTTATATACTCTAACACGCCCCCTCACACGAGAGCCCTTTGGGCTAGAAGTGTGGATGCAGCACATGCCCTCCTCATACATGGCGCTAAATATGCCACTTTAAATGAGGGGTGGTTGAGATTCGAACCTGTGACCTCTTGTCACCCTGGCTTCTGATACCATGTCAAGGAACCAACTCAACCAAAAGCTTAAGCTGATAGTTGAGGCCCCAGAATATGTTATATACTCTAACAATATATGTAAGTACTATATAATTTAATATTGAGACCTCTAATTTTTTAAGACTCTATACAATCGAATATGTTTAACATGATCAAACTCCCGCTTTTTATTCTCACTTAAAAGAGTTTTTAGGTTACCAAGAGTTAGTTATTAGTTTGGTTTGAGATTCTCTTTCAAGGATTTAGCTAAGTGTTAAATTAAAGAGTTTTACCATATATTTCAAAAAGCCTTAGCATGTATATTACACACTATCACTTTAATAGATAAAAGATTGCATTCGGGGTTATCATTTTATTATTTATTCTAATAATCCTATATCGAGTCAATATGAGGAAAGAAACTCTCGTTTGTCTAGTCATATATATATATATATATATATATTATATATATATATATATATTATATATAATATATATATTATATAATATATATATATATTATATAATATATATATATATATATATATATATATATATATATATATATAATATATATATATATATATATATATAAAATCGGACCCTCTTGCATGGTTTTGAAATTAAGGCGATGATATATCACTTGTATTCTTAACATAAGGTAGATGACCTAGTCTAACATAAATAAATTTCACATGTTCATACTGTCATATTAGTACGAGATATTGTTGGGTGTTCATCCTACTTTTTAGTGTTATACTATTTTTTATTACTCATATTTGGACATACTTATTATAACTTAGTATAGCTTCTCTTGTGAGCTTTTGGAGGTGTGGGACTCATCTTATTTTGTTGAGTTAAGGCAACAAGTTAGACAAGAAATCAAAGACACAAAAATCAGAAAAAAGTAAGTTCTTCCCAAAAAATTCTAGTCAACACAATTTAAATCAAAAGGTTCGATGGTGGGGCAATATGGTCCATTTTGGCTTATTTTTAGTATGTTTATGGGACATATAGGGTTTTAATCTGAATTGTGGTGATCGAATTTGGTGGTCAAGTGTGTCAGAAAATGTGGTTGAACAATGGCTACACATTTTGGGTGAAATTCTTTGTTTTTCTCTCTTATTTTATATATCTTGTTGTCGATGCTTAATGATGGATAGTACACTTTGGTAGTTGATATTGGTGCTTGTACTCTCTTTATATCATAATAAGACTGATTTTGGTGGACTCTCTTAATTAGTCCGGTATTTCATCCTTCACACCGAGGGGTTTTTCACGTAAAAGTCTGTGTGTGTTGTTATTGGTCTATTGTCTATTATAGTATTTTTTTGTTTAAGCTCGTTGTTGGTTATTTTTGATGATTGAAGTGAATTAGAATTTTTGTGTTGGTTTGATTGATTATCTTATTAAATTGAATTTGAAGTTGGTGGCGTAATCAACCATTTATACTCATTGGAAACAACAACGTTTACTCTTTTATTTAGGAAATCTCTATCACCATAAGCCAATAACAAATCTCTATGTGTCAAGATCAAATAACACATCATTGATGAAGTTTCATCAGAAATTCAATGATTCTTTGATTTTCTTGTTAGTGGTAATTTGTTGGAATTAAATTAAAGAAAAACCAATAACAATACATTAAATTATCATGCATTTAATTTTAGAACTCTAAAAAATTGTAATATTCTGAAACATAATTTATCAAATAGTAAAATTTTTCTAAAATAGTGTTCTAGTCACCTTAAACTATTAATAACTACTTAAATTACTACGTACATCACCACACCCAATACATTTGTACCATATATAAGCTAATACATTGATTTAGTTTACCAAAATGTTTAGGGGTAATTATTGTAATAATAGTGGGTCACTTGCTATTTGACATGAAGTAGCTAGGAATTTAAGTGATGAAGTATGGTATTTTTGAAAAATTTATAAATAACAAATTTTCGTAAATAATATAATTTTTTGTTAATTTTCTTACGATAATATCAACTATTGATTAACTGGGGATAAGACCAACTTGAAGTGGTGTTGTCTAAGAAAATCCCTGACATGTTAAAAATCAAACAATATGTGATTATAAGACAAAAAATTGGTATATTACTTAATAAATTAAAGTTGGTATTATTCTAGGAAAATACCTCCCAAGTTGGTATTATTAATGGTTAATCATTAGTTGATACTCCTGTTATTATAAGAAAATTAACAAAAAGTTGTATTATTCACGGTAATTTTTCTGTTATATTATGATTTATCTTAATATTTAAGTTAAATTAGTATCTTTCAAAACAAAAAGCATCATTTCAAAGTTGAAAAGAATCATATTATTCATGTCTAAAAGAGTATATGTTTTTTTCTCCATAATTATAATAGAAGTCCCCAATTTTTATGTTTGTATGAGCATAATATCTTATACATTAAAAGAAACAATTTTTCTAACCTATACATCTGATGCAAAAGTTTAAACAATAAATTTGGCAAATAATTGGCATTCAATAGAAAATATTTTCTAAAACATGTAAATGTAATAATATTTAAAAACATATTCTAAATGAATTTTAAATAGTTATCAATTTTATTGTCTAAACCTATGCACATGGTACATATAAGTTCGAAAAACCTATTAAAATAATACATACGATCAATATTAAGTATTTTAAAAAAATTAAAATTACTTATTTAATGTTAATTGAATATATAATTAAATTAATCACGATGATATATGAGCCTCACTTCTATATATAATTTCTTTTCCCTAAGAATTAGTTTGTCTTATGTTACTCCAAATAAATCTCATATTTTTGCATAATTACAATTGAGCTAAATTTAGAAAGTTTTCATTTATGTGAACTAAAATTTACCACATTTTTTTATGCCAAGAATTCATTCCAAAACTTTCCTTTTAAGTTGGAAAACCATTCAATGCTACTATCCAATGTCTTTAAATACTCAACTTTTTTTCTTTTCACAAAACACACTTCTAATAAGTTCTAGCTTCATATTATAATTTCATATAGTAAAAAAAAATTTTAAAAATCTAGAAAAGAAATCAGCAAAATATATAAATTTTGTTCCATCTTTATAATTCATTCTTCAAAAATTTTCATTTTCACAATAATTATTATTATCTTGGAATAAAATTTATAATGAAGTCGTACATCCTACATTTCATCGCGATTTTATATGTAATTATATATATACTCCGTTTTCATTAATAATTTTTTTTTTGTTTTGGAAAAAATTATTTTTTTCATGAGAATTGACTAATTGTGAATTGCATTTTTTTATTCTATTTTTGCAGATAACAATAACAAATGTTGAAGCAACTTTTCTTATTCCTGTACTAGCAGCAGGGGCCATTTCTAAGCATGGTAAGTATTAATATTGTGTAACCATCTAAATACAGTACAACAAATTTAGCTTTTTGCAACATTAGATTTAGTGGCATTAAAAAAATGTCACTGATTAATATTTTGGTATAATAATTATTGATTTTTATTTTAATTTCCACCATAAAGTGATTTAGCAACACTTAATTTGGTCTTTAGTGGCATATGTAATTGTCACTATAGCCTATAGTGGCATTTGTGAGAAATGTCACTAGATCCAATATCGCTAAAAGTTTTAGTGTGACTTTTTAATATGCTGCTAAAGGGTCTAATAAATGTCACTAAATCCTCTATATACACTATAAGAAACGTGAAATAGTGACATTTAAATTAAAAATGTCGCTAAATATATCCCATTAAAACCAAATTATGTTGTAGTGATATGAGGTTGCTAATGGATGTCCTATATATTAAATAAAATAAGTATAAAAATTAATTATGTTATTTCAACTTTTAAAAGTTGGAATTATATCATAAAATTAAATATGTGTCAATCAGTATAATTTATATTTAAAGTTGTATTTAATTTTAATTTCTCCATTTATATTATTACAAGGGTTATTACTTATTAATTAGTATCATTATTTAAAATAAAAATAGACTATATATGTAGGCTTATTTGAAACCCTAACCACGTCATACTAATTCTAATCACTTACCCGGACTTGCTTTATATTTTTCACTTGTATTATGTAATTTCCTTTATGTATGTATTTAATAAAAATGTGCGGTAATTTTAAGTATTATTATATAATATCTAATTTTGAAAACAAGATTTTATAAGATCTATGTTTTTTTATTGAAACGAGAATAATATAATTGATTTCTACCCTTTGTTTGAATGTCTTGTGGTATATAATAGCTCACGGCGGTTTAGGCGGTGGTTTTGGAGGAGGAGGAGTTGGTGGAGGAGGCTATGGAGGAATTGGTGGAGGCGGAGGAGGCTTTGGAGGAGGCTTTGGCTTAGGTGGAGGTGGAGGTGGAGGTGGAGGCGCAGGTATAGGTGGGGGTGCAGGTGGAAGTGGAGGTGCTGGTATAGGTGGTGCTGTAAGTGGAGGTGGAGGTGCAGGGGTAGGTGGTGCTGCAAGTGGAGGTGGAGGTGCAGGGGTAGGTGGTGCTGCAAGTGGAGGTGGAGGCTCTGGTATAGGTGGAGGTGCAGGGGTAGGTGGAGGTGGTGGTGCAAGAGGTAGTATATCAGGTGGAGGTTCGGCCAGTGGAGGTGCAAATGGAGGTATAAGCGGTAGTGGTATGGCTAATGGTGGTGTAAATGGTGGTATAGGTGGTAGTGGTGGTGCAAATGGTGGTATAACTGGTGGTGGTGGCGGCGCAGCAAGTGGTGGTGGTGCAGCTAGTGGTCGAGTAAATGGAAATTTGTCTGGTAGTGGTGGTGCAAGTGTCGGTGCTAATGGCGGTGCATCAGGTGGTGGCACAGCCAGTGGTGGAGTGAATGGCAATTTGTCTGGTGTTGGTGGAGCAAGTGGCGGTGCAACTGGGGGTGCATCAGGTGGTGGTGCAGTAAGTGGAAGTGCATCAGGTGGTGGGTCAACTAGTGGAGGTGCGAACGGGGGTATAATTGGTGGTGGTGGAGCGAATGGAGGTGTAAATGCTGGTGGAGATGTATCCACAAGTGGAGGTGTTAATGGTGGTGGAGGAGGAGGAGGGGGTGGCGACGTTGGTCATGGATGGGGAAGAGCATCCGGTTCATTCTCTGGAAAAGCTTCAGGGGAATTCTCAGGTCATTTTGGTGGATCAGGACATGGCTCAGGGCACGGAGAAGGATCAATAGGTTTAACCAGAAAACTATTAGTCAAAGTTCTTTGAATAAAATACTTCACACTCTAATCTAGGATTGATTATTATAAGCATGTCCTTAGTTAAATCAATCCTTATATGACTTCACTAATTTATAGTGAACCAACCCTTACACTCATAATCCTGAGTTTTGTAATGCTTCAACATCATGTTGATTATGATCAATAAATTTAAGTCATTTTTCAATGCTTCAAAATATTGCTTTAGTGACTTGTTTTTTCATAAATTTAGTATTTTATTGCTGGTAAATATTGTTATTGAAATTTGATTTTGATCTACGAAAATATACGATTTAAATATAGGCGAACAGTCTTACTCGTAGGTAGCATTGTTATGATGGTGATGGTAGGTGAAATAATAGTTTGAGTGGTATGATTATTTATAACCTGATTTAACGATCCTTAATCTCAATTATAATAAACATATGATATTAAAAAAAATTAGGGATATTATTCAGTGGAAATACTTAAATTTGACGGTTATATATATAAATTAATTCTGTAATTTTAGAAATTGACAGCAATATATATTATGAAGTATATTATGTTCTCAAACTCACTCACTTTAACAATAAATAAATGCTAGCCAATGATACTTTAATGGTAAAGACATTGTTCAAGAACAAATTCAAGATCAAATTCAAGATCAAACGCCATATCATTTTCTTTAACCATTAAATATGTTCCATTTGGCAGAGCGCAACTTAATCGCGACACTTGAAATTTTTCAAATTTTTTAGTATGATATGCTTATGCATCATCTTTCACTATTTTTTTGAGATACACATTCATTGGAACATTATAAAAGTTATTTAACTATTGTTATTTCTTTTTAAATATGAAGTGGAAGAAACTAATTTGTAACACGAAATTAAACTTCTAAAATGAATAGTTACAACTTACAAGTAGGAAATAAATATTTTAGCATATTTAACATTATTTGTAGGATCATGTGATTTTACGATCCAATTCTATTGATGTGATCCAACCCGATCATCATTGATTCAAGTAAACTCAAAATCTTGTCTATAAATAAATTATAACGTCAACAATAAGTTCGTATATATCAATGTTATACGTCAAATAGCAATAATAAATATTACTAAAATAAAATACAGTTAGTCTCTTGAGAGACCGTCTTTCTGAAAGACGTCTTTCAAGCTCAACCCATTAAAGCTTAATATCTAGTTTTACTCTGCATTTGTGTTACATTTATGAGTCCAGGTGGCCTCTTAAGAAACCGTCTTTTGTAAAGACGACTCTCAAAAGTCCAGCTCAAATCTATATTTAGAGTTGTAACAATATATATTTAGAATTAGATTGGACTTTTAAGAGTCGTCTTTACAAAAGACGGTCTCAAGTAAGAATTTGTGAATAAAATATTTATAATATATGCAAGAGTAAAATGATATCCTTAAGATATTTTTATTATTAAATCTAATATAATTTAGCAAAACTAAGTTAAAAACTAAGATGAACAAAAGTCACCTAATTACAACATTTATTAAGATGATCACTAGCCTACCCAAACTCAAGTATCCAGCCCATATAAACTGATTTTCCTCAAATAGCTTACGTATTAAGAGGTGTATCTTTAGATCAGAGTCTCTCGGAAAATTTGGGGGTATGTGCAAAATTTTTATTTTGCTTGCGTCGTATTTGTTTTATCTATATGCGTTTTACTTATCTCCTATGTGGCAGAAACTTCTCTTAATTTTTCTCGAGTCGGGGAATTCCTTTTGGCCGCGCTCTCCTTTATGGGTATGAGTTGCCATTGTCCTTTCCTCCCCAAACCCTGTCCATAGTTTTCTATAAGCGGAATATACTGGGTAGGATGATGATGATATTTATTTTATTAATAAACTTAACATATTCCTTATTTATTAACTCTTTTAATTACGGGAGAAAAAGAGGGCCTATATGATCGATCACTTCGTACAACCTCAAAGATTCCTCTATACTTAGAATTTCGTGATTTGTTAATATACCAACCATATTAATTATCAATAAGAATCAAGCTTTGACAAAGACGACAATGATAAATATAAGCAGTTGTTTGTTAAACTTGTGTCCTTATGTAATATTATCAATTGCTATCATGTTGGTGGAAGGTAGCCCAAGAGCATGGTTGCAAACCCTGCCGTTTAGACACATTTATTATTGTACCCTTACGGCCCGTTTGGTTAGTGGTATTATATGATGGTACTGGAAACGATTTATAGTGTGAAATTTAATCAAAGGTTCCATATCATTCCCATGGTAATGAAACTTTGATCACAAAAAAATTATTGTTTTCAAATTTCCATTACCATCTAATACCGCCTCTTCCAATGGTAAGGCATTAGAATGCGTTTTATGAAGAAAATGAGATGATTAAAATTGGACAAGTATGACCATCAAGGTAACTAAGATTTTTTAACTAAAATTACACTAGTTTTTCAATTCCATTATCACTGTTTATTACCACATACCAAACGGGCCGTTAGTACTAGGAGGGGTGATCTCATGGTGCATACGACTAAGAATTATTTGACTGCATTCTCCTTTAGATTATGAGCTATCGTCTTCCACCTATTCCCAAAATCTGATCATAGTTTCTATGAGTGTGATGCATTGGATACCTTAATGATGATGATGACACAACTAAGGATAAAATTTGCTACTTTGTTGAAAACAGATTATATTATTATGATGGTTAATCTACAACTTTCATGGATAGTTACCAATAGCTTAGTATTGGGGTGGTATGCCAAAAAAACCTTGAATACCTTTCGAATAAATAGTTATTAGAAAATTTAGATGATTATTTATGAATGACATTCTTGCATAGATGGTGTTATACTAATTTTCTTTCTATCATTTTAATTTTATCAGATGTCAAAATAAAACAATAGTCAGATGATTATAATCATCATATTAACAAAAGCAATGAAGAAAATGCAAAAGATGTCAAAAATTCACGTTATTCAAAGTTTAAACATAACACAAACGCTTATAATCTTTGTGAAAACATAGTATTGGTATGTGTGGACCTTAGATCAAACTAGTCTAAATGAACTATTTTTGTATTAAGACTTTAGGAGGCATGTCGTTTTCCAAGTTAAAATCCTTTAATAATAGTTTAAATGAGACAATTACGTTGCTATTGCTTTCTAATTAGTTGCACCACGCAAGTGTACAACTAGTTAGTATAATGCTTTTGTAAAATGATATAAAACATAGCAAGTTTTATATGAGACATATCATCATATAGCGACTTATATAAATAGTTTATTTCTCTAATCAAATAATTAAAAATTGTAAAAAATTATTTATAGGATGTAAGTAATCAATCCAAAATAATAAAATTTTTAGTATCTTAACTAACCTACCCGTTATAAATCTTGTGGTTGGTTGTTCAAACTTATTCATCCAAAAGTCATAAGGAGCCGCCCTACTCCATTCCTCACATTAATGCTGTAAAATCAGCCCCAACATTTTGGACAAATTTTTCACGATTTTTTCTAGAGAATTCTTTTATTTGTGTAACGAATTGACAATTTGAGTTTTTTTTTATATATTTCAATATCATCTTTCAATTAATTTTAGATTATATTGGAGAATCAGTTTTTTATTTAAAGTACAGTCTTGGAAGGCGAGAAACTCACTTAATTAACTTATATGGCCCATTCACAACTAAAGAGAAAGTTAGCCCTAAAAATTTAGTGTAATTTTACGATGAGTCTATTCTTATTAAACTAAATAGATTTTATCTTATGTATAGTCTAAAAATAAATACTTATAATTTTAAAGTCATCAATATCTCAAGGTAATTACTTACAATTTAAAGATAGTTAGTTTTTATATTCTCATGGTGAGATGGTTTCTTACAAGACTTGCTTAGTGTTTGAGTCATCCTACACTAAAGTTGAAATGAGAACTTTAAGCCTTGCATTTGGTCTATTGAGTCTTCAAATTAGTTCTCTAACTCTTGAAATAGGTTTCTAATAAAGTCGTGAAATTGGTAAAAAGTATATATATATATATATATATATATATATATATATATATAATATATATATATATATGTATATATAATACTATATATATATATATATATATATATATATATATATATATATATATATATATATATATTATTATATATATAATATATATATATATATATATATATATATATATATATATATATATATATATATATAAATGGAGGCTCAATAAGATGCGTCTCACAAGTGAGACGATCCCACTCAAGATTTTGAAAACATTAAAATTGGTATTAAAATTTTGAAATTGTCGTTTTAGGTATTATAATTGGCATTTTAAGTCTTGAAATTGACCTTGTTGAAGCAAGTACCGAATCTCCTAGTCATGGAAATGATTTTGATTACATAGTCAAACATGACATGTCTTGCACAAAGGAGAAGGAGCTTGTTTATGTGTTTAGTTGTGATGAGTTGAGGTTTGCATTACTACATGAGGTGATCAATGTAAGCAAATGAGATGCATTGGGCATTGCAAGGGACGCTTTGATCAAAGTAACAAGAGGCTTCGCTAAGGTGTTGGACCATGCCTTAAACGAGGTAAGGCATAAGGAAGGTTTTCCTTGGACGAGGTAATGGAAAAAACCAATTAGAATATTGGCAGGAGCGCTGATGTTCGTTTACCTATTGGTCTCCTTCGAGCAACATAGACAACAACATCTAGTGAATGATCGATGAAGGGTGCTCGTTCGAGTGTGAGGAGTGTTCATCCGAGCATCAAATCAATAGGTCAACTGTCAGTTTTTTTGTTACGTTTTTCCTTTCAGGCTATTGAAGGCATCGAGTTATTGCTGAGTAATTGTTGTATTATTTCTGAGTTAAGTGTTGATTTTAGAATTTTGTATGCTCTTTATTTAAAGGGCTTATAACTTCATGATCATACACAACACAAGTAGTAAGGGCTAATACATAGAGAGGGAAGGGTTCAAAAGAGCTTTCTTTCTTTTGCATTAGTATTGAGGGTGATCTCCATTGTTGTGGATCTTTGTCTTGAGAGCTTGTTCTCAGGAGGGAGGGTTATTTTAGTAAGTCTATTGTTGAATCATGAATAAAATAAACATTTGTTTTTGTGGTGTTTTGCTCGTTATTAATTTGTGTAAGGTCTTCATCGCTTTTATTTCAGACGTTTAAAGTTTGAAATTGGCATGTCAAAATAAAAAAAAAAATTTCACAGGGTATGAGCCAATCACACAACATTCAATTAAGACAATACTCAATTCTCATTAAGCCTGTATTTATATAAATTTATTTTTGGTGTAAATTGCCGAGTAAATTAATCTTTTATATTTCACGAGAGGAAAATGAAAAATATGAAAGACTTCTAACTTCTAATTTAAATTTGGTTTGGTATGTATATTGGACTTGTATAAAACACTTAATTGAAGATATTTTTTTGAGAATTTTAAATTAGTATAGTAGTTGAGAATTTTTTTTCTTACACTTATATGAAAAGGTTATAATTTTCACATTTTCAGCATAGATTTATTTCATTTTCCATGTCTGTAGAGAATAGCATAAGGCATTTAAGGGTCCAGATAGAGTCTAAACTCAGCCTTTATCTTGTCTTTAATTCAGTGAATTTAAGTGTCTAATATTTCATTTCAAAAAAAAAGTGTCTAATATTTGGACCTTCGGAACCATGATTTGAACCCAGACTTGTAGGCCATAAGTTTTCTATTGGAGTTGGACTGAACCCTTAGGTCAAAAAAGTTTAGACTTACACCCTTGAAATATAGGGTCCAATAAGATTTGGGTAAATCTTTGAACTCTTGTATAATCTTATTAGAGATTTTCTAGCCTATTTTTGATTGAGAAACTGACTAAAACGTGTCATTTCAATATTGATTTCATATAAAGAAATTTTTACCAAAATTAATATCAATTTATTCCTTAATATTTTAGTAGTATATCACAATAAGATATGCTCTTATAAATTTTCTTGAAATATTATAATTTTAAATTTAAAATCTACATAAATTTCAAATTAAAGTTTTTCTAAAATATATTTGTTTTATGTTATGTAGTATAAAGTAATTAACAAAGTTTCTTTATCAACATTTTGATTTCTAAAATATTTCATCGAGAACCAAATATACATGATAATCAAAAAATGTTTTGAGAATGACAAATAGTCATTATGATAACGTTAAAAGATCTCTCATATTTACCTTTAAAAGTATGAGAGTTTTAAATAATACTCCCTCCATTCCAAATGTTCTTCCCATACATTTTGCACAGTTTTCAAAATAAATTTTGAGCATTAATATCTCTAAATACGCATCATAAAAAATTATCAAAATATATAATAAAAAAGTACTACCTCCGTTCCATTTTACTTGCAACACTTACCAATTTTGGAAGTTTCATATTACTTGCAACATTACTATTTTTGGCAAAATAATCTACTTATTGTATCCTCACTTTATTCCTACCCCACTATCACCATCAATCATACATCATCCCATTAATTATTTTATATACCCACAAGTCACAACCACTATCTACTTATAATAATTTTTTTTATTTCTACCCCATATATCACCATCAATCATACATCATCCCTACTTTTACCATACTGATTTGACGACCCTTAAAAAACGTGCTAAACCCAATGGTGCAACTAAAATGGAACGGAGGAAGTATACATTAAGACGAATCTAACGAGATCTCACATGGATATATTTTGTCTTCTATATATGTCTTAAAAATATTAATCAAATTTCTCTTTTCAAAATCGAATATTCTAAATGGGAAGAACATTAGGAAACGGAGGGAGTAATTATTAACAACCTTATTTTTTAATAAAAGCACTATATATTTTAAAATATTTTATCTATTTTATAAGAAATTCATATTATAGTACTTTTATACTGATAGCATGTAAATCTCTATTTAAAATTTATATTGATATAGACTTTTATACTAATAATTTGGTGTATTATACGAGTTTCTATACTAGTTAGGAGTATAATTTTCTTTGAATAATTTAATATACAAATGTTAAATTTCAAAACCAATCACGATTATCATCATACTCAGTGTATCTCGTTCATAGATGTTATGAGCAAAATTTAGAAAAAGAAGGAAGACAACAACCCATACCCATAAAGAAGAATACGACCAAAGATTCCCGACTAAAAAAAAACTTAATAATAATGTCCATTGCCACTGTAAACCGACTAATAATTGGAATTTAGATTATTTTGTACACCGAATAAATGTATGTGACTTGAATTTCCCCACCACGTAGTAGCGTTATTACTTTGAATACAATTTAGCACATATGTTAATCATCAAAATGCATGTTTAATTAATTTTCAATTTGTATACGAGAAGTATTTCACGAACATCATATTATTTGAAATTCCCGAAAATTTTATAAACCACACTTAATAATAAGTAGAATGTATATATTACTAAGAGAATAATATATAAATTATGTCCGTTTATTAGTCCATTTCAGATAGTCGATCGGCAATCACTGCTTTACCACTTAAGTGATTTGTTGGTATACTTTTTTATATTTGAAGTAATTTTATAATACAATGTTACAATGCATTTTGTCTTGAATTAGTTTTTTAGAAGTGAATTTTTTTTTATCTTTTAATGTAATGAAAGACTCCATTTTGGATCACATCATAAAAATAAATAGGGCTTCTAAATCTCTACTTTGCCCCTAATTATAATTATTATGTAAATATTCTAGTTTATTCTAGTTTTCATAATCTAGGTGTAAACGTCTTGATATACAACATACAATGCACATATTTCAAGGCACAGTATCAGAGCTAACGTGATAAAAATGTTACTAATTTGAATCTCAACCAACACCTCCTTTCAAGTATAATATAGATATCTTAAAGACAAAAAGTAATAAATATTTAACAAATCGGATATCCAATTATGCCTATATTACGGTCCGAATCTGGATCCAGTATCTAGTTTAAAAACCGAATATTCAACCAGAATTATTCGGTTCCAAAAATCTGATAATTATTTTGATTGTAAAATCTGATATTCTAGATGGCATATTTCTAAAATCGGATATCCAATCAACTTCCGTATAAAGGTAAAAGTAAAAGGACAATTCCAATATCTTGCACAAGGTACGGTCTGGGTGGAATATTTTTCTTTTAGTAATCTGAAGAAGGGAGTAAAGAGGGACGCGCACAGTCAAGAAATCCTCAAATAATACTTATGCTCAATAATATTTGAATCCCAAACCTACAAATGCTCTAGCCATTAAACCACGAACGTTTATGGTACTCAATTCCATATGTACTTTTATGAGTACGTGACTTGAATATAACAATGAAAGATCTATTCCATCTTCCATCTGTAAACTTTGAACCCATTCATTAAACATAATTACTACTAGCAAACTGATTTAGTTGAGACAACATTAAATTGGCCATTGACGTGTCACCCGTACTTCAACCGGATACATCAATCTTTTACGGACCATATTTAAAATCTTACTAACTAAATCATATATTATAAATACACAAATTACACCACTTATTCTTTTCATCTTTCTTATTATTCTCATCATGGAGCTTCACATTCTACCCATCCTCACTTTCCTTTTTGTAAGTTCAATTTATCTCTATCCTCTAGCTAGCTTATTTTATTTATATAATATATATATATATATATATATATATATATATATATATATATATATATATATATATATATATATATATATATATATATATATATATATATATATATATATATATATATATATATATATATATATATATATATATATATATATATATATATATATATATATATATATATAATCATATTTACTTTTTGATCATTTTCTTTAGGTAGAGTTGCGATGTTCTTCCTCCTAGGACCATTCATAATTTTTATTTTAGTTGAGAAACTAAACTCTTATCCACTAAATTAAATCTTTTTATTACCAAAATAATTATGCTTTTGTAAAATGATTTGAAAATAGCAGGTCTTATATGTGACTATCTCACTATATGGCGAACTTATATTATTAGTTTGTTTCTCTAATTAAATAATAAATACGGTATAATTGATCACTTACAGGTTATAAGTTGTCACTCTAAGATTAGAAAATGTGACCACTTAAAAACTATAAATGATTACTCTAATATTATAAGTGAACACTTTAAAATATTAAATGTTCATTGGGTCAGTACAATAAACATAGCCTTATAATTATTTTCATAAAAATAATGATCTAACTAACTAAGAATTAGACTATATTGTTTGATACTTTTAATAATAATTAAAAAAAAGATTATGATAGAATTTAGAAAATGGGTCTGGGCAACTTAAATAAGGAGGAGAAGAAGTAGTCTACTCATAAACCCAAAGAAGGTTCACTACTAAAACCAATTGGTAGTAGTAGAAGTTACTCCTTGAGTATATAAAGTGATGCATACTCTTCTCTTTCTCCGATGTGGGACAACTCACATGTGGGTTCCGATGTGGGACAACTCACATGTGGGTAACACATGGGCACTTCAACGGATTATATTGTTTGGTTGAATATCATGAGAATACACAATTAGTCAATTAGTACGGAAATTTGGAATGATCTAGGAAAAATATGGATTTCATTCCTACATTCATACTAAGTTAGACTTTCTAGGAATTCTAAATTCTAATGCCTTTTAATTATTTTGTTAAACAAAAAGAATTAAATTTACCATCTTGTAAATCCATAATATTTTATATTTTATTTTCCTAAATTTTTTATGTTATTTTATTAGCCTTTAAAATAATGATGTGGAGAGTTTTTTTTTCAGATTGCTTTAGGGATTTGCCAGGCAGGTATTACACCTGAAAATTATTGGAAGGAAATGTTGCCAAATTCTGGCATGCCAAAAGCTATCAAGAATTCCTTGTTGTCTGTTACCGGTATTATTACACTTCTTTAATATTCTCATTAATTAGTTTTTTATAATTAGTATTTGGAAAAATAATATTAATAACTTTCACCCATCTGCTATAAATAATTTCAAATTAAGATTATAGTTTAATAAAATCAACCTTTGTCCTTAGTTATTAGTATACAAATTGGTATGTTGATAGAAAACTAAAGGCAAAGGTTGAATAAATTAAATGTTATGATGATAGTAAAATAAGGACAAATGTTGAATTATTAATAAGTAATTCAAAAATGAAATTATCTATGATATTGACAGATGAGTGAAAGATTAGATTATTAATATCATTTTCGATTAGTTTTATCATTTTAGTTGGCCAAACGTAAAAATAAATAAATGATAACCAAAAATCTCCTTTGTAGCTTTATCGATGATTTTTGGTGTTTTCACCCTTTCTTTTTCACTTACAAACTACCAATATCCAACAAATGTTCTGTATCACCATTTGCAGTAACAGTCTTTTAAATTGTCGACTTTACAACTAACAAAAAAGTTAATATTATCAACTAATCAAATAAGTGAACTGAACCAGCCAACAACCGACAATACCATTAGGCGGTAGCACTTAAAATCTATTGCTACTATACATAATTACTCAATTTTAGAATCAAAATCTAAATTTGGCCTCTTTTTTTAGAATGGAATGAAGACAAAAGCACATCAGTAGATGTTGGAAAAGAAGGAGTCCATGTCAATACCGGTAGAAAGCAAGGAGGAGGTGGGACCTCAGTTAATGTTGGGTCTCACAAAGGAGTTACTGTTAACACAGGAAAGCCCAATAAAGGCCACACTAGTGTAAGTGTGGGCCCAAAAAGTGGGGTTGGTGTACATACAGGAAAGCCCGGTGGGGGCCACACAGATGTCAGTGTGGGCCCAAAAACAGGAGTTGGGGTCCACACTGGTAAGCCCGGTAAAAGAGGGGCTGTTGTTGGAGTTGGTAAAGGAGGAGTTTATGTTCATGCAGGCCCAAAAAAGAAGCCCGTTTATGTTGGAGTACATCCAGGCCCAAACCCATTTAATTATGTTTATGCAGCTGAAGAAGCCCAAATCCATGATGATTCATCTCGTGCATTGTTTTTCTTAGAGAAGGATATGAAACAAGGGAAATCAATGAACTTACACTTTACTCAAAGTACAAATAATGCCAATTTTTTGCCTAGGGAGAAAGCCCAATCACTACCCTTTTCGTCCGATAAAATGCCCGAAATCCTTCAAGAATTTTCGGTTCAACCGAATTCCGAGGAAGCTAAGGTTATCGAGAACACGGTTAAAGGATGTGAAAGTAAGGGAATCGAGGGGGAGCAAAAATATTGTGCTACATCACTAGAATCTTTAGTTGATTACGCGAAAAACACCCTAGGGAAAAATGTAAAAGCGATGTCTACAGAAGCCGAAAATATAAATAATAAGGCTCAAAAGTACACTATTGTCGCTGTTAACAAAGTTGCGGATGATAATGAGGCCGCGGTGTGTCACAAGCAAAACTATGCTTATGCGGTGTTCTATTGTCACAAGACTAGGGCGACATCGGCATATGTAATGTCCTTAGTTGGCGCGGATGGATCGAAGGCTAAAGCAATGGCTATTTGTCATAAGGATACTAAGGGTTGGAACCCAAAACATTTGGCATTCCAAGTACTTAATGTTAAACCAGGAAGTGTACCGATTTGTCACTTTTTACCAGAGGATCATATTGTTTGGGTACCTTACTAGGACTTGAGTTGTGAGATATTAAGTCTATGCTCTTTAGCTTGGTATGTTTAGTATAAAGAGTTGTTGTATTTGTGTTGTTTGGTTGTACTATATATTACATGCCTAGATTATAATGTACGGTTGAGACTCACTTATATGATCTACAAACATATGTATTGTTATATAATATAATTACTTCACTCGTTACTTTTTGTTCGTTCATTCTACTTTCTGTATATGTTGTGAGATGTACTATTGTTAATGATATAATTATTAATTA
Source organism: Amaranthus cruentus (assembly GCA_019425755.1). Taxonomy (NCBI): domain Eukaryota; kingdom Viridiplantae; phylum Streptophyta; class Magnoliopsida; order Caryophyllales; family Amaranthaceae; genus Amaranthus; species Amaranthus cruentus. The sequence continues at coordinate 9,338,748 of CM033466.1, forward strand.
AGTGCTTGATAGGTTTAAGTTAGTTGTGGGTATTTGCATCTTTGTGGTTAACTGCTAGTTATCTGATTAGTTATTAGCTGTGGTTAGTCGTTGTGTAATTGTGGTGTAAAAGTTGATAGCGACTTGGTATATGTATACTGCACTCTTCCTTAATATTTCATTTACAAGCTTACACTCCTCAATTTCTACTCTACTTAGTCACACTCTTTAAATTTAACTTGGAGTACTCTATTTTTATATGGACTAAGTTTATGCAAGACCTATTCAATTGCCTTAATTTAACTATCTAATTAACTTATCATAGCTATTTAAAAGTAATTTGTTGAGATGATATAAAATATTTGAACACTACTTTTTATATGAAACGTACATTTGTAATATTTTGAAAATAGCTACCTGCTCACTCACATTATTACTTTCTCCCATCCCACTCATTTACATCACACCAGATTACAATGTTAGAGCTTAACTACTAAGCCGACCAACACACCTTTAAGTTTTATTGCAGTTTTATTTGTCAAATAATGATAGTTTTAAAAATATTGTTTAACCTTATATAACTATCTAACAACTACTTAAACTTTCATTACGAACTATAATATTTTAATAAAAATTTACCGAACAATAAAATTTAACTATCAATTAATTGAATTTCATTAATAAATATAATCATATGGGAATATTGCAAAAGAACTATCTTATACATTAACCTTTCCAAAAATAAGTGCTTTTCTATGAATACCCTTTCTAAATATATATATTCTTTCTATTTAAGATCCTTTAACATTTATTAATAGAAAACTTATATAATTTAACAAAGAGTTTCTCAACCATGCATTAATTCTCCTAGTAAATTTCCACAAATAAATGAATGGTCAATAAAGTCTCGATGAGCATCCTCATCCAAGTTCTATAAATATGATCTTTAATTATTCTATCAAAATCTAATAATTCCAATTATATATTATCTCCATTTATAAAGAAAATCAAAGGGGCAAAAAAAATTTAAAAAAAAAATTAAAAACATAAAAAAAAACTTCTATCTCATATAAATTGTCTAACATCCAAAAATATATGTTGACTTTTTTATAATTCATTTTCAGAAGTTTTAATGGCGTTATACACCCCACAAATTACTTTTCTATATGTAAGTCACTTTGATCTTAAATGTACCTTAAGAATTAATATGGAAGCAAATAATCTTCTTTTGTGTTTTTTTTCATTGGAAAACTGTTTTCTGAAGTTGTAAATTTGATATATTTGTTTAAATATTTTTCGAGAATTATGAAAAAAAATTCACAAATTGAAAAGATCTCATAGTTAGATTATTTTTATAGGTTGATTCAATATATATTTATTGTCTTAAAGTACTCACTTATAGAAAGTGATCACTTTTTATAATATTAAAGTGATCACTTGTAAATTTAAAGTGATCATCTATGATGTTAAAGTGATCAATTAAAGAAATAAGTTAATTGTATAGGACCGTCCTATGGTAAGATGGTTTCATAAAGACGAGCTTAAATTCTTACTTAATATAGGGTGGGAAAGTCTTGTATAGACTGGATCGACTATTTTACTACGCATCAATCACAAAAGGTATTAATATAGCAAGTATATTTACTTAAAACAAGTACGATAAAGTAGAATCATTGAGAAATACTTGTTATATTATTAGGTTGATGCACACAAAAACAGTGTAGATTAAGTCAATAAAAAACTTTTATATATAGAGTAGGAGTGATCAGGTGAGATTTGATTTTATAACCTTGCACAAATTTCATTTAAAATATTCTTTTAAATATTATTATACTACCTCCTATTCAACCCATTAGTCCCATTTGATTTTTCACACTTGCCGAGATAAAATTTTAACCTTTAATATCTCTAATTATTTTTAATTAAAAATTATAAAAAGTAGATATTATTAATCTTTGTATTGGGACGAATCAAACAAGATCCTACATGACTATTTTTTAACTTATAGATTAAGAATAAAATACAAATTAAGAGTAAGAAATGAATAGTGAAAAAAATTAATAGGACTAATGGGTAGAATAGGAGGGAGTATTTGCCTATTTAAAAAATATTTATATTTAATGTAAAATAACTATCAAATTTATAATCTAAATGGATACACTACGTACATATATTAGAAAAATGGAAATAACTTTTTATATATTTTCTTGGCAAATTTACAACTTCAAAATTAAGTTTTAGTCAAAAACATGTTTTTTTTATTAAAGATACATGTTAAATTAAAAAGTTGTACATACATCTAGGAGATATCAGCAGGGTCGGCCCTAGATATTATATTTTGGGGCCCTGGGCGAAATAACATATTGAGGCCATTTTCCTTTGCAATTTATAACTTATATAGACCTTTTAGAACTATTCATTTTGCTTTTTTGACATGGGGCCCTGGGCGACGGCCCCTCTTACCCACCCTTAGGGCCGACCCTGGATATCAGTCCAAGTTATATGATAATGGAAGGAAAAAAATCCAATAATTTATAAAATGTATATATTTTCTATAATTCATTAATATGATATCTAATGAAAGTTATGTATTCATGCAGATAGTAATGTTGGCTAGCCATGGAATATTTTTCCATCCAAGTGTAATGGGAGACGAAAATGGATCCTCTTCATCATCGTCGTCGTCATCATCATCTTCTTCTTCGCATTCATCTTCATCCTCTTATTCATCATCATCAAGTTCAAGTTCTTCTAGCACCTTCCAAAAGCAAGAAGATTATTGGAAGGAACATTTAGGGGAAAATACAAAAATGCCAAAGGCTATCAAGGATTCTATGAATGGTATATTTCTTAAATATTCTATCTCTTTTTACAAACAGCTCCTCTTATTTAAGACCGTCTCATCATGAGATTGAGCCATATAACTAGTCTATTTTTATAATTTTTCACTTTAGAATTATAAGTAATCATTTTAACAGACTATATGTACATAGGCCATCCCAATAGAGATAGTTTTACTATAAGACCATCTCATTTAAGAATTTGTGTTTTACAAGTTGGTGTTTAAAAGTATTGACACAAGATATCAAAATAGTTTTTTGAAAAAAAAAAATTCATTCTCTAAATATCATAATGCTTTAATAGTAAATAATTTATTTTGTAATATTTTTCGTATAAACCTCTATATTGATTTCTTCATTTGAATATGCTAAATAATGCAAATTGAAATGACAAATTTTTAAACGTTAGGTAATGAATTTATGTACACTTTCGTCGCCCATTGGACGCCAGTTGTTTTATCAAAAATGACGATGAAATGACGTCTATTTTCTATTTAGTGTCCAATCAAATGACGTCCACCACAAGGCTCGTCGCCAGCCCATCGCCAGGTCCACTTTTTGATCATTTAGCTTCCAAATGACGATGGAAATAGTGGTCGCCATTTTATTATTTTTTTTGTAGTGGTAAGAGAGAAAGTGATTGTCAAAATGCTTTAAATAAACGACTAACTAATTTAAATTTTAGTATCTTTCTACAAGCTTAACTTAACCCATTATATTGCTTATATATCTTGTGTAGAAAAAAATAACCAACAAGGGGATTCGCAAATGAATGCCAATTCAATGACTAAGTTTAAAAGTTATGTTGGAACAAAGGATGCAAAAAGTTCTGACATGAATAAACAAAATGGTGCTACTAGTGATGGAACACGCATATCAAATGATGGAAGCTTTAGTTCCTCGGCCTCAAGTGAAGCATCAAGTAAATGGTCAATTGAACATTCTAGCCACAAGTCTCGCCAATTCTCAAAGTCCCACCATTCATCATCTCAAGCTTCGGGAGAGTCATCAAGCCATGCATCGGCTCAAGTTTCCGGAGAGTCATCAGGTCATGCATCGGCTCATGCTTCTGGTGAGTCGTCAAATCATGCATCCGCTCATGCTACTAGTGAGTCATCAAGTCATGCTTCTGGTGAGTCGTCAAATCATGCATCCGCTCATACTACTAGTGAGTCATCAAGTCATGCATCGTCTCATGCTTCTGGTGAGTCGTCAAGTCATGGATCGGCTCATGCTTCTGCAGAGTCGTCAAGTCAGGCATCGGCTCATGCTTCTAGTGAGTCGTCAAGTCAGGCATCGGCTCATGCTTCTGGTGAGTCGTTAAGTCATGCATCGGCTAATGCTTCGGCAGAGTCGTCAAGTCAAGCATCGACTCATGCTTCTGGTGAGTCGTCAAGTCATGCATCGGCTCATGCTTCTGCAGAGTCGTCAAGTCATGCATCGGCTCATGCGTCCGGAGAGGCATCAAGTCATTCATCGGCTCATTCTTCTGGTGAGTCACCAAGCCATGCATCGGCTCATGCTTCTAAGAAGTCATCAACTCATGCATTAGCTCAAACTTTTGGAGAATCATCAATTCATGCGTCAGCTCATGCTTCTGAAGAATCCTCAAGTCATAAATCAAGTGATCACTCAAGTCAAGAGCAGTTGGACAAGGCATCTGAATCATCAAAATCCTCGAGTAAAGAAACCAACCAATTTTCACAAACAAATTCAGGTCAAAAATTTAATGAAACATCAAATTCACAAAAAGACGTAAATCAAGCATCAGACCAAGATTCTAAAGCATCCTCAACCCATGCATCAAGGTCAAATCATGCGTCGAATCAAACATCAACTTCAGCAGAAGCCTCTAATAAAGAAGTGGAGAAATCTTTAAGCACGACTTTTGGGAAAGAATCTAACAAAGCATCAAACCAAGCTTCTAGTTCATCCCAATCCCATGCATCAAAGTCAAGCCAAGCCTCTAACCAAAAAGAGTCTTCAAAAAAGAAATTCAATCAAATCTTTAATGATAAAAACAATAAAACTGAACAATCTTCTCATTTTTCCTCTAACAAAGCTTCAAAACATAATTCTAGCCAAGCATTTCATCATTCTTCTGAAAATTCCTCAAATCAAGCCTCTACTCATAACTCAACCCAAACATCTAACCAATCTTCAAAAGATAATTCAATTAAAGATATAAGCAAAAATTCTTCCCAACCAATTCAAGATTATTCTCAAAAATCCTCAAATCAAATATCAACTGAAAACTATAATCAAACATCCAACCAATCATTAGGCCAAGACTTAAGCCAACATTCTCATGAAGCATCAAGTCAAGTATCAACCAAACACTCTAATGAAGAATCTAAACAAGCTTCAAGTCACCATTTTTCCAAAGAATCAAATAAAAGTTCAAAACGCTCTAGTGAAGGATATAATCAAACATCTAGCCACCACTCTAGTATAAAATCAAAACACTCTTCAAGCAATCACTTTAGCCAATCATCTAGTGAAGCCTCAAGCCAACAATCTAGTCATAAATCCAAACATGTTTCAAGCCATAACTTTGCCCAAGAAACTGATGAAGCCTCAAGCCAAAACTCTAGTCAGGATGCTAAACATGCTTCAAGAAATGAATACAATGAAGAATTTGATAAAGAAACAAAACAACACTCTAGACAAGCATCTAACAATGAAGTTGCAAGCGAAAACTCTAGCCAAGCTTCTCAAAATTCATCAAAACAACACTCAAGTGAAAATTCTAAGCAATCATCTAGTAAAGCCTCTAGTGAAGCATCTAACCAAGCATCCAAAAAATCTTCAAGCCAAAACCATAATGAAGGATCAGGAGAATCTTCAAACAATACCATTAATAACACTTCCCAACAAAAAGGTAGTGAAGCATCTGAAAAATCTTTAAGTCAAAACTCTAATAAAAACTCTCACAAAGCATCCCAACAAGGTTCCACTCAAGTTCAAAGCGAAGCCACAAACCAAAACTTTGAATCCAACGAAAGGTCCTCAAGTCAATCCTCGCACAAGCAGTCTAGTAAAGCTTCCAACGAATACTCTAGCCAATCTTTAAGTCATCGCTCTAATTCACCATGTGACCACGAATCAAGCCATCATCACTCAAGAAAATCCTTTCATCACCATGTATCAAAATCACCAGCCACAGATAAGACAAAAAGCTATGAAGCACCTATAGACTCATCCACCAGTCCTAATCTATCAACCTTTACAAATACATTCAAAGGACCTCAATTTATGCTAGAGAATGTAGTCTCTATTGAGGATTCCATTGCTTCTCTATTCTTTTCTGAAGGAGATTTAAGCCTTGGAAAGAAAATGAGCCTACACTTCACAAAATCAACCAATCTTGCCACCTTCTTACCTCGAGACATGGTTGAGAAGCTACAATTTTCCCTTGTCAATCTACCTCAAATTTTAAAACATTTTAACCTTAAAATGGATTCACTGGAGGCTACATTAATGAAAGAAACCTTGAGTTATTGTGAAGATGGAAAAGGTAGTGATAAGTGTTGCTACTCCCTAGAGTCAATGGTTGATTTTGCCACATCTATCACAGGGAATCACGTTAAAGCAATATCTGCAAACATAGATAAAGATATCAAGATGGAATATAAAGTTCAAGGAATCAAAAAGCTTCCATGTGGATCTCAATCTGTTGTTTGCCATAAGATTCCTTTCCCTTGTGCTGTGTTCTATTGTCAAAAGTCACAAAATTTAAATGTGTTCATAACAACATTGGTTGGTAACGATGGATCGACCTTGAATGCACCCGCAATTTGCCATAAAATTACAAACTCGGAAACTTGTGGTATTTGTCATTTCCTACTTGATGATGATGTTTTATGGATTGCAAAATAACTTTTTCATTAGAATTTGTAATAGATTATTGCATTATTTTCTTAGTTATTAGAAAGTTTGCTACCCGCAAAATTTAGCCATATGATTCATGCATAAACATAAGGCGTGGTGTAATCAAATTGATTTTTCATGATAAGAATAGAAATAGAAATTTAGTTTTTCCCTTTTAAACAAAACATCAACCATGCTTTGAATTAGCTAGATATGGTGTTATAATTCTTATGTTCAAATTTTGTGTGTGATTAGTGACTTGGATTACCCTAATTTTGCTTAGCTATCTAATATGTTAGATACTTTTGCACAGCTTTTGGAAAGAGCAAATAGAGAGAAAGAAAGAGGAGGATTTGGAGGATGGATGATCCCTTATTTAGATAACAAAAAGGGAAGAGAGGGATTTAAAAGTGTTGTTTTGAGGGAAAATATGGACAAATTCTGTAAAATACAATCTTTTCTAAAGTGGAATGATTTGAATTAGGGAAAACACTTATTTTCCTTCCTTTTCCCTTCTCATCCCTTCCATTATAAACAAACAACTTGTGATATCCTCCTTTCTTACACCTACCCTTCTTTCCCTTCTTTTTTCCTTTCTGTCTTTTCTCTCTAAATTTGTTATCCAAACATAATATTAAATTTAAGGCAGTGGTGAAAGGAGAAGTTTTTTCCCAAGATATAAATTTAGCCAAAATGAGCTAAACCTTGGGAATCATCATGTTGAAGATTTTCACCAAGACTTTGGAAGATATGCCATGTGATGAAGTACATACTCATTTTAATAATTAGACAAGCATAGAAGAAATTAGTTCATGAAGGTTTACTACTTTAGTATTACATTGGGAAGAAGTAAGAAAAAGAAGAAGCAAAAATGCATTATGTGAAGAAGAATGAAAATAGAAGCCATAAAGCTTCATACCTAGCCTACTTGAAAGTGGGGCATGAGCAAGTCCACTTTGCACCTTTTGAGTTTCTACCATGTTTGTATTCTCCCTTTGTTCTCTTATTAATTATTATCCTCTTTTCCAAAGACATTAGTTTTATTACCTTCATTGTAATTCCTTCAAGTTAGTAAGCTATGCTCGTTAGTGATTGATAAACCCTATTTTGACTCCTTTTACACGTGATATTTGTTATGTTTCTATGCGATTTTTGTTACATATAATATCTTTTTTCTTGTATTTACACCCCTTCGAGGGATGCATGCGTTTGTTGGTGTTTATGTACGATTTTCACCTTTTTCCCGAGCAAAGCAAGAATAATCATTTGTGGAAAGTCAACTAAATGTCGATGGAGGTCAAATCGCTCATATTTTTAGTGGATATTGGAGGAAGGCAAAATTTTGATTCGTTAGCTTCAAATCGACTAGTCACACATCGAATTTGGAGTTATAACAAAGGAGATAAAATATTTACAAAATGGCGTGCCAAATCCACGTGTTCAAACAGCAGCAACAAAATGTTACCCACTGATTTCGAACATGCAACCTCCTATTCCACTACACAAAGCTCCTCATCGGCTGAGAAGCCTTATATTTATGATGCTCTATCGCGCGGATTCTATAATTCCAATACCTTCCAGGCCCAGGGATTGACTGTACAAAACAAAATGTCGTGAGCGACAAGCAGCGAACAGATTAGGTTAATTATTTTCTTTTCTTTATTTTCTTGTGTTAATTTAATACTCCCTCCAACTCAACCAAATTGTCCCATTTTCTTTTATGGGCAATTCACTCAAGTTGTCACATTTCTATTTTTGGCAATGAATTTATTACCTAAATACCCCTACTTTTACTACTCCCATTACCCAACTATTACCTTTACAATTAATTTAATCAATTAAAATACTCAAGTGCCCCCAGTTTTACTACTCCCAATACCCAACTACCACCTTTACAATTAATTTAATCAATTAAAATATCCCACCACTCCACTCTTAAAAACCGTGCCCAACCCAAATGGGACAACTTGGTTAAGTTGGAGGGAGTATCTTCCATCAAGATTTTATTTTTCACAAATTGTTGTGAAAGACGGTCTCTCCCAGAGACGCATTAGATATATGGGTTAAATAACCCAATTAATACAAATCAAAGACCAGGGGCGAAGCCAGGATTTACAGTTAGGGGGGGCCGAATTGTCGATATACTATCAAGTTATTTATTACTTCTTTCGTTCTGAAATACTTGCTACATTTTCATTATCGACACTATTCATTGTTTAAGCTTATTTTACATATTGTGGCTAATGTATAAGAAAAAATATTGTCAAGTGGGATCTTGTTTGAATCGTTTAATCGCATACTTTCATAATATCAGTTTTTAAATATTTTTTAGACTTGTATAATTTAATATATAAATGATGAAAATAACGCATTGGATTGCGTAAAAAAGTGAAATGTAGCAAGTTTAGTGGAACGGAGGAAGTATATAAAAACTAGTTCACCTATGAAAATTTAAATTATATAGACTGAATTAACTTGAATCATAGCAAAAATTATATAAACAAAGTTGATATTTTCCTATAATTACCCTTTTGAAAAAGAAACTAAGTGTTTGTGACTTCATATAGTTGTCTTTTTAGTCTCAAAAAAATACTATTAAAATTAAGATAACAAAAATATAAAGACACGTACTAAAAAGGATGAATGTGAATTATGAAAGATAGATAATAATGACTTAATAGTATAAATTAAATCAACCCGTCTTATATGAGACTATATCACCATGAGACGAGTATATACAATACAAGTAGGCCCATTGTCTAAGTGATCCCTTTGAGTGATCACTTTAAGGTTAATTATAAGTGTAACTTTAAGACTATAAAGTCATCACTTTAAAAATAAGTGTACATTGGGCAAAGACAATTAAAATGGTCTCATCGTGAGACCGTCTTATATGAGAATTTATGTAAATTAAATTTATTAGTGTACTAAAAAATAATAGTTCAAATTTGGGTTTGATTTTTTACTTTAAATTACAAATATGTTACCTCATCAACTATTGACCTATAGTTTATTACAATTATGCACTCTTTAAATTATATAATAGATTAGTAAGGGGGGCAAAAACCAAAAGTACAAAGGATCACATTTTCGGCACGGGGGGTCGGGCCTCCGCCGGCACCCGGTGTGGCTTCGCCCCTGTCAAAGACAGAATAAGAATGTGAGCTTTTTGTTTTGAGGTCGTCTCTTTATAAGACGGTCTCTCAGAAGAGTAGCTGTTTATTTTTTTAGTTTATTTTGGTTAGATTTTCTTATTTTTATCGATTGATGGTATTTATTTGAATCTTAAGCTATTTTCACGGTGGTTGATGATATAGAAATTTATGGAATTTTTCTCACTTCTCTAATCATGTTCTGATGTTCATATTTTGTGGGTAATTTCTAATCCTTCATTATTGTAGTATTTTATTATTTATTTCTTGATTTGAGTTGATTGATAATATTTCTCTATTTTTCTTGATTATTTCTTTTGTCATGTTCATTTTTAATTTATTGGTGCTAGAATGGTTTTTATTTGTTGTTGATGATTTTATTAGTTGTGATGTTGATTAGTGAGTAGTTAGTTAGGGGTTGCGGTTAGTTCAACCCTTGTTGATGATTTGATAATGAGGCATTGTTAGGTGTAGCCTTATTTTTTGAAATAGAAGACAATTAAATTGATTGAATAGCAAAAAATATTACTAATTTGGCTTTACCGACCCATTTGAAAAATTAAATATTAGGAATGAGAAAGATTAGTGTAATGGTCATTCTTATTTTCCTTTAATAATTTCATTTTTTTTATTTAACCATAACACACATTCTTACTTTTCAAACCCCCAACAACCGAGGCCCCAACCCTCTCCTACCCCAAGGCCAACCCCTAAGGCCTCGACCCTCTCCTTCCCCATACCCCAAGGCCCAAGCCTCTCCTACCCCATGGCCCAACTCCCGAGGTCCCAACCCTCCTACCCTACCCTAATTCTACCCCTTCCTAATGACCTAAACCTTATCGGCCATTTGGCCACCCACTACTCTATCTTACCTCTACCCCAAAATATGTCTATTATCAAAAATAGTATTATATAATTCTATTTTAAAAAAAGAGTTATCATGTATGAATTAATAATATATGTATATAATCAAGCATTGAAAATGAATTATTTGAGGGCATGTTCTCTATAAATTAATCAAAAGAAAAATACACAATTCAACTAAATCATATTAATGTTATATGTAGAAACGATTAGAGAATATGAATGCAACAAGAGGGGGGGTGAATTGTTGTATTGCTTTGTTGAGTATTTATTCCCTGTTTTTGCGGAAATTGAATCTAACAAAATACTAAAGCAAATGCAAGAATAAAAAGAGAAGACAAGATTTTTACTGGTAACTTTCTAGGCCTAATAGAAAGAAAACCACTACTCACTTGATTTCAATTCTCTTATTACGCTTTTAAGTAATTACAACTTAATTACATAAAACAACTTCTCCAATTCTCCCTTCTAGGCCAATTCTCTTTTCTCTTGCTCCTCTCTTACAAAATCTTGCTCAAGATTCCCCTTAGACTTCCCCCAAATCTAATTTACTCAAAACCCCCAATATTTTCTTTGGGAAAAAAAAAGCCCACAAGGGGAAAAATTTTTTGGAATTTTCGAATTATAACAAAA